>JBBGZY010000971.1:0-75000 GCA_037952925.1 Lithobates clamitans
GACATTTCCCGGGACACCACAAATTCGGGAATGGAGTCCAAGTCCCGGGAATGTCCCGGAAAATCCGGGACAGTTGGCAACTATGTATTTATAAATTAGAACTTCGTTTGAGCCTTGAAGAAATGATGCACATGTATAACATCTACAGTCTCTTTTCTGCATCACCATGCAGATTATTGCTCCTCCTCTGCGTAACTCCTGCAGACTATTACTCCCAGGAATCCTTCCCTCCTGCACAAATGTATTCTATAGCACATAGGGATGGGCGAACGGTTCAGCCCGAGCATAAGTTCGGGTCGAGCTTTGGTTGTTCAGATGTTCTGCGAACACCGAACAATATGCCGCCGCAACAGGGTTAAATTCTATGGGACACTAACATGAAAAATCAAAAGTGCTCATTTTAAAGGCTCATATGCAAGTTATTTTCATAAAAAGTGTTTGGGGACCTGGATCCTGCCCCAGGGGACTTGTATCAATGCAAACATTTTTTTAAAAACGGACGTTTTTTTGGGAGCAGTGATTTTTTTAATGCTTAAAGTGTAACAATAAAAATGAAATATTCCTTTAAATATCGTGCATGGGGTGGTGTCTATAGAATGCCTGTAAAGTGGCGCAAAAAAGAGCATGGGATCCCCCCCCCAGTCCATTACCAGGCCCTTTGGGTCTGGTATGAATATTAAGGGGAACCCCGAACCAAATTTTTTTTTTAAAATTGCGTTGGGGTCCCTCTCAAATCCATACCAGGCCCTTTGGGTCTGATATGAAAATTAAGGGAAACCCTGTGCCAATTAAAAAAAAAAAAAAATGGTGTAGGGGTCCCCCCCCAAAATCCATACCAGACCCTTCAGGTCTAGTATGGATTTTAAGGGGAACCCTGCGCCAAAATAAAAAAAAAAAAAATTCTGTAGGGTTCCCCCCAAAATCCAATACCAGACCCTTATCTGAGCACGCAACCTGGCAGGCCGCAAGAGAGAGAGAGGATGAGAGAGCGCCCCCCTCCTGAATCGTACCAGGCCACATGCCCTCAACATGGGGAGGGTGCTTTGGGGTAGCCCCCCAAAGCACCTTGTCCCCATGTTGATGGGGACAAGGGCCTCATCCCCACAACCCTTGTGGGGGTCTGCGGGCAGGGGGCTTATCGGAATCTGGAAGCCCCCTTTAACAAGGGGACCCCCAGATCCCGACCTCCCCCCTGTGTGAAATGGTAGCAGGTAGATTGTACTACTACCATTTCACAAAAGATGTGTCAAAATGTTAAAAAAAAAAACAAGACACAGCTTGGGATAAGTCCTTTATTAAAAAATAAAAATGTCCCACGACGTCCATTCATCTTCTTATATCGCTTCGCCGACAGATCGAAAAAGAAAAAAAAAATCGGCTACCGAAAATTTGGCGCAGGGTTCCCCTTAAAATCCATACCAAACCCTTGTCTGGTATAGATTGGGGGGGGGGGCGGCCCTACGACAATTTTTAAAAAAATTGGCACAGGGTTCCCCTTTAATTTCCATTTCAGACCCGAAGGGCCTGGTATGGATTTTAGGGAGACCTCCACTTTTTATTTTTTTTATTTTGGTTTGGTGAGGACTTCATCCATGACCGTGTAAGGACGAAGTTCCCTCCCAGACTTCCTGGCATGTCTCCACATCCAGCCCTCCACTGTGGTACACTCACCGACCTTTCTCTGCCCCGAGTCCATGATGGAGAACTTACTGGACCTTAGGTTCCAACAGCTTGTCCTGTCCCTCTGCTCCAGGAACTCCTCATCAATGACTGTGTAATGATGAGGACTTCACACATGACCATGTAAGGGTAAAGCTCCCTCACAGCTCTCCCGGGCCTCCTCCCGCGATTGACGCACCCCCCCAGATGAGGGCCCCCCCCTGCTGCTGTCTAGTACTCCATTTTCCACTTCTCCCAGTCGACAACTCCCCCCCAGTGGCCTGTTAACTCAGCTTATATGGGAGGCCTGCCAATTCCAGTTGGGGATTGGTCAGGGCTCCTCACGTGAGCTGCCAGCCACTCCAGTCTTAGGCCCTGCCCCTCTTCCAGAACATTCTCCCTGGAAGCAGGGGAGGTTCCTCAGAAATAAAGTGCAGGTGGTCACACCCACTGCTACGCTAACCACTCCCTGCCCCCAGATCAAAATCAAACAGGCCTAGCTTGCAGCATAGGCCTGCTTAAATTTACTTGTACTGACAGTTCCTTACCAAAAAATCTCCTCACTCTAGCACCTACCTATGGTAGAGGGTGCTACATACTGATGGTACTACTGTATTAAATAAAAATAATACCTAAATAAAAAATAGAAAGCATGTGAAAATGCTTGTGGGTTTGTAATGTATGATAACAAAAGCAAGATTTTTATTGAAGTGGACCTTCACCCTAAAGTTAATGTTATGTTGCCTTGCCGCCTCCCTCTCTCACAATGGGATATAATATATATTTTTTTTATTTATGCCATTTATTTGTACTGCAAATTAGCACTTCCACATTTCTCGACTATGTGAGATTGACATTTGTGTTCCCTGTCCCCCTGCACATGGACACATGTGCTACAGCTTTTTAGGACCTGAGTGAGCCCTGTAGTACATCTGCATATGCATGGGTTTCCCCAACCACCTCCACTGGCACAGGTTTTCCAGTGCATGTGCAAAGATTGCTACTGTGGAATCTCCTAACCTTTGCCATCAATGCAGATGCACAGGCAATCTCCTGTGTATATGTGCTGAAGAAATGCACAGATGTGGCGAAGAATAGGCCAAGCAGAGTCCTTTGGCACATCTTCACATGCACTATAATAGCAGTGCTGGGAGGGGGGGGGGCATTAAAGACAGGACCGACGTTCCTCTTTAATATAGTGTAAAAGTTTATTTTTACTTCTATGTAGAGTTAAAGATGCCCATAGGTGAATAACTAGATAACATCTCCCAAAAATGTAAGTGTCAGTATTAGACTCACCTTTTAAAATAAGCCTGTGCTGAAAAAAAGTACTTAAAGTGATTGTAAATACATAGTTTAAAAAAAAAAAAGCAAATAGGTTTATACCTACTTGCTCTGTGCAATGGGATATCAGATTGACTCCGAACCTCCTCTTCTCAGGTCCCCCTCTGGCGCTCCTGGCTATTCCCTTCTGCCAAGTGCCCTCCACTAGTGCAGCTCTCTCCTGAGCCTTGTTGTCTTCGTCTATTGACACAGACAGGGGGACTTGGCCCCGTTCCTCGCACCCTCATCACTGGCTTTAATTGACAGCAGCGAGAGCCAATGACTTGAATGTACATTATGTAAAACACTATATAAATGCTCAGCACCATAAAAATACCCTGAATAAAAAAATAAAAGAATAAATACACACATCCCCTCACCTTCACTATGCTAAGAACCTAAGGAATGATAAAAAACAGGTAGGGTACCAAAGGTTATCAGATTCTTGTGTTTCGTTACAAAATTGTCAATTGTGATATTACATACATATATTGTTTCTTTGTGGGTCCGTTTGAAGATTTTCTACGTGAACTAGGTCAGCTGTCTCAAGTTGATATGCTAATATATGGAAAGATAACCTATAAAATCTAATTAGCTTAGAGGAAAAGAAGAGTAAGAAGACTTTCTATGGAACATCTGACAGCTATTCCATGTTAGGGAGTTACTAGCTTTATGGAAATACCAATGAAACAGTGTCTTCTATGTGTGTTATGTAGCATTTTTATTTATAGAATTGATGTTGATCTCACATACAGGAAGCTGACATTTACAGCATGTACTGTATTATACTAGCTATGAAGTTAACAATGAACTTAGGTCATTTGACTTTGCTGTTTGTGAAAGGTTAGACCTACTGTTTTGTCAAGTTTTTGAGGTTGTGTTCGATATGTGCCAAGAGTGATAACATGAATACCTATAAATATAACATTTATTAAAAGTAATGATAGCTAAAGATAAAAAAAATAACAAGAATACTTAACTAAAGATATGTTTTGCCACGGAGTCCCGCCATAAAGGCATGGCCAGGTAATCAGACCAGACGCTTGCATGTCACATGATGAAGCTCTGGATGAGACTAACCTATTCCAGTTTGGGCTGTGGTATTTAGACTTGTGAATAAGGAATATGCCACCCCCAAGCCAACTCCCTTTGCAATATGACCCCTCAAGGACTTGGTCAGGTAACCATAACATTTGTTTGGGAAGCATAAGGTAAAGCCATGCTTATGTCCTTATATGGCCTCCTTAACCAAGATTTGGAGGCTTAAAATGCTTTAGTGAGCCACAATATTAATAAGGAAATATGTAATATGCAATTTCCCCATCAATTCCCAAAATGAATAGTTTTAGTTATAGGAAATATTGTAGCACTAGAACATATCTAACCCCCCAATAAAAAAGGAGGATATTGCAGGTTATTTGGACATGGTGGATGCATTAGCATTTTTTTTTCTCTAGTTTCAGGTGATAATCTTGTGAATAACACACTTCTTGTCCCTCTGTGGCTACATTCATTTTTCCATTGTATCTATGGATGGAGCCATGATTGTCACACAGTATGTCACTGCCTTTATTTAGCTCCATTACATGATGGGACTGGGATCTGTTCAGCTGATAGGATGTGCCAAGGACACTGTGTTTCTGGCAAGATCAATAGAAATTTTCTGCAGTTGCTAAAAAATTTCTGAAAACGAAATCAGCCACCACATCTAATGACTGGTAACCTGCATTATATTAGTGTAGCCACATCAGAAACATTTGTTATGCTACCTGTTATGTACGTTTATTGCAGAGCTCTTCCACTTGGAAAAATTGCCATTTTCACTTGCTATGTGGCAGCAGTTGCTTACTATTTCACAAAGACTGTTTTCTGCAATTAGATGACACACTGTTCCTATCAACTTGCCAGCAATGTAGCTAAATGGACTTTAAACCAACCCAAAATACCCTACACAGTTTAACTGTGGGATAGCTATAGAAGAGAGAGACATGTGCCAGCCCTTCTGATTACAATTTCAGCTGACAAAATTAAAGTCAGGCTGTGCTTTTCCACCACTATTCGTGTGTGTCATACTGGATAGAGGGTGTCACCAGATTCAGGTAGGAGCTGTAACTGCATATTTATCAAAGCCAATAATTACAGGTGCACAATACATTTACATTTTCTGTTCTGGTGTATAGATACCCTTTATATCACATAAGGGGTTCCTCTGCCTGTCAAGGATTGGTGATCTTCGTGTTTAACCACTTGACCTCCGGAAGATTTACCCTCCTTCATGACCTAGGCCATTTTTTGCGATACGACACTGCGTCTCTTTAACTGACAATTGCGTGGTTGTGCGATACTGTGCCCAAATAAGGAATAACCTCTACAAATACAGCTTTCTTTTGGTGGTATTTGATCACCTAATTTGTTGTGCTATAAACAAAAAAAGACTGACAATTCTAAAAAAACAAAAAAATTATTTTCTGCTATAAAACATACCCAATAAAAAAATGTAAAAAATCTTATGTCTTCATAAATTTAGGCCAATATGTATTCTGCTACATATATTGGTTTGTTTGCGCAAAAGTTATAGTGTCTGTAAACTATGGGATACTTTTATTTATTTATTTTTTATTTATTTTTTTTACTAGTAATCACTTATAGCCGGACTGTGATATTGTGGCAGACAAATTGGACACATAACTGACATTTGACACTTTTTGGGGACCAGTGACAATAACATGGTGATCAGTGATAAAAAAAATATGCATTATCACTGTACTAATGACACTGGCTGGGGAGGGGTTAACATCAGGGGGGATCAAAGGGTTAACTGTGTGCCTAGGTTGTCCTTACTCACTGTGGGGGAGGTGCTTTGACTAGGGGAAGGAAAAGATCCATGTTCCTGCTTTGCAGGATCAATGCCTTCTCTACTGAAAGAATGACAATCTGCCTTGTGTAAATAGGGAGATCGTCATTCTGCTTGTGTCCTGTGTAATCAGCGGTTCATTCGAGTCCACGGTACCCGCCACTGGGCTCCCGCTGTGCATAATCACAGCGGGAGCAGGTCGCCCCAGACCCCAAACTGTCAGATCACGTACTAGGAACGTGATCTGGCGCAGAGCGGCGGCCCTGCCGCAGTATATCTGCGGTGGGCAGGTATTATGTGGTTAAAGTTTGAGATCTGCATACCATAAAACCAGTGGTCTCACCATTCTGTTTTACTTTTTGTGAGGTCTTTGCAACAGAAATAATAGAAACATATCTCTGTAACTACACCATGCTATTGATCTATAATTTAAGTCCACAAAGTACCATGTGTTTCAATAATATAAATAACTAAATAGTAAAATGTAAGTATAAAGAGCAATAGCCATAGATAATAAGAGTGATTCATCTGAAGATACAGGTGTCTAGTTTGCGGCTGCGTTATTTAAAAGGATCATGACAGTTGATGAATTGTAAAAACGTCTCATTTTTGATTAAATGTAATTTGGTAGCAGCAAGCTTCCAGGGTGCTTTTTTCATTGTTTCATTTGATTGAATTGTACCTCAGGGTGAATACAACTAAATCAAATAGTAATACATAATACATAAGTAATAAATTGGTTAATAAATTGGTAATACATTACTGCAAATGTTGCAGTCACATTGCCTTGTACAGTAGTGAATGCCAGCACTTTTGTCTGTCTATTAAAATAAAAAAACAATGGTCGGAATTTATATTCATTGTCAACTGGCTGATAGATTCATTATTCACCATCAAATAAAAGACAGGTTTTTTTTTTCTAATGCTGACTCTGATTAGTTGCTGCTACTAGGCCAGAGGCCTGCAGTACCTCTTACCGGAGGCCTAGTAGTTTAATAGCATGTGCTGAATGGTGGACTACTGTTCGCAGGTAGCCCAGCTTGCAAATCCTGCGCCCTCGGGCTGCATCGATTTGGCACTATTCCCCACAGTCTCTTTTCTGTTCCAGGACTCCTCATCAATAACCGTGTAATGATGAGGACTTCATCCATGACCATGTAAGGACTCCCTAACATGTCTCCACATCCAGCACTCCACTGTGGTACACTCACTGACCTTTCTCTGCCCCAAGTCCATGGTGAAGAACTTAACCGGACCGTACGTTCTGACAGCTTCTGCTGCCCCTCTCCTCCAGGAATTCCTCATCAATGACCGTGTAATGATGAAGATTTCACCAATGACCGTGTAAAGGTGAAGTTCCCTCACAGCTCTCCCGGGCCTCCTCCCGCGATCGGCACCCCCCCCCCCCAGATGGGGGTGCCCTCCTGCTGCTGTCTAGTACTCCATTCTTCACTTCTCCCAGCCGACAACTCCACCCAGTGGCCTGTTACCTCAGCTTATATCGGAGGCTTGCCCCCTGCCAATCCCAGTTGGGGAATTGGTCAGAGCTCCTCACATGAGCTGCCTGCCAAACCAGTTCTATGCCCTGCCCCTCTTCCAGAACAGTCTCACTGGAAGAAGGAGAGGCGCCTCAGAACCAAAGTACAAGTGGTCACACCCACTGCTACACTAACCACTCTCTGCCCCAGATCAAAACAAACAGGTGCCCAACCTTTTAGATCACAGATACAAGAGTAAAATAGCTGCTCTATTGTCACCATCCCAGAGGAAGCACATTTCCTGATAGTGGCAAGATCACCTGTTATGACCAATGCACCTCTGATCCTCTCATCCCTAATAGGAGGGTTTTTTTTGTTTTTGAACACAGCAGCCAAGCCCAGCTGCAGACAGCACTCATAGGCGGCTCCTGAACCAGCTGATTTCTAAGATCTCCGGGGCTGATCTGCACAATCACGAGGCAAAGGGAGTCCAGGCTGGACCACTGGCTGCACCTTGTAGATTATGCACTGAAACTTCTGACTTGCCCTGCAGCCGTGATGTCAGAGAGGGCCCAATTGGAATTGAAGAAGCTGCAAAGATAAAAACTACACTATAACCACTTACAGATATGGCAGTCTGAGCGCCACTTAACCACCCAAGGACCACCCCACGTACATATACTGTGTCAGGGCGGCCCTTAAGTGCAAAATCATGACCCTTTCTTCCTGGTCTGGGGTGCGCGTGTCGCCGGAGACCCACTCTCAGCAGGAGCCAATCAGCAGGTGTGGTGGACCCGATATCTCTTGTGAACCTGGAGATCGTTCGGAGAGAGGCAGACCGCCGTTCTGCCAGAGGAGAAAATGGAGATCTTGTGTTTCTGCTAAGCAGAAACACAGATCTCTGTTTTCCTTTAGTCAAAGCACATCCCCCACAGTTATAAAGCACCCCCTAGGGACACATTTAACCCTTTGATTGCCGCTGTTAACCCCTTCCCAGCCAGCGTCTTTTGTACAGTGACAGTGCATTTTTTAGCACTAATCACTATATTGGTCAGTGTCAGATTTGTCCACTGCAATAAAAATCACTGATTGCTGCCATTACTAGTAAAAAATTGTCCCTAAATACATTCCATAGTTTGTAGACGCTATAACTTTTGCGCAAACCAATCAATATATGCTTTTTTATGATTTTTTTAACCAAAGACATGTAGCAGAATACATATTGGCCTAAATTGATGATTGATGAAGAAATACAATTTTTTACATTTATTTTATTTTATTTTATATGTTTTATAGCAGAAAGTAAAAAATAGTGTTTTATTTTTTCAAAATTGACGGTCTTTTTTTGTTTATAGCATAAAAAATTTGTGGGAAAAAAGGACATCAATTTTATTTGGGTACAACGTCGCACGACCGCACAATTGTCAGTTAAAGTAATGCAGTGCTGTATTGCAAAAAATGGCCTGGTCAGGAGGGGGGGGGGACCTTCCGGAGCTGAAGTGGTTAATCCAAGCTCTCTGTGCTGGAACCCCTCTATATAATCTAGCAGAAAGTTCCTGGCCTGGGTAGTCCCAGAGTGGTAGATTCAAGCCTCCATTTTTTTGTTTAGTTGTTTTCTTAATTTGTATTGTTTTATTTATTATTTGTCAATCAGTATGGAGTTTGGGGTCTGTGATGTCTTGGGTCCGCAGTTTTTTTTCTTTTTTTTTTTTGGTGCAGTGAGGTAATGTAAAATAAGGCATTGAACTGTCAGCAACTACTGCCTAATACACTCTGATCACCCTAAACTAAAAGTTATAATCTGAAAATAGAGGGGAAAAGACCCAAATCAATAGAAAAAAAGTACATAAGCTTTAACAGCTGAAAAACTATGAATCAGTTGTTGTGTGCATCTTCTTATTGATTTCTCACAGTTTTGTTTATTTTAGTGTTGCCTTTCGGTGTTTCTTGATTTTGATATGTTTAATTATTAGGCTAGCTGTTAGGCTAGAGGTTTTTTTTTAGATTTGTATGCAGTGTGTGGGGGAATTTATTACTCCTATCTCCTACATGTTAATCAATATCACATGCTTTTCCAAATGAAACTATAATTTGCTGTGTCGATGCACATTGCCCAGGCATACTTCACTGTTGTCACCATTTTAAGTGAACTTTCCATGAGCTTCCACATCTGCTCAATTCAAAGCCCCCCACCAACAATGTCAAATCACCTACAAAGTCAATTTAAAGCCACAGCTGTTGAGATGGTCAGAGACTGGGAACATGATACAGGAGATAGTCAGAGATTGCAGACATGATACAGGAGTTGATCAGAGACTGCAGACATGATACAGGAGTTGATCAGAGACTGCAGACATGATATAGGAGATGGTCAAAGACTGCAGACATGATACCAAAGACTGCAGACCTACTGCAAGAGACGGGGTCAGAGATTGTGGACATGATAGAGATGGTCAGAGACTAAGGACACAGCTGACAGCAGAGGCTTCTCACACAAGCCATGTGTCAGGTCACCTTGAGGCTAGGTGACAGATGCACACTGTTGGGATCAGGAGTGCACTGCAAGGTAGTGGACCCTACGGCTGACTGCTGCAGATGGGAGTCAGGGTGGTAAGGAAGACAGGGCCGCTGGAACACCAACACGGATCCCACCGGGGTTAGAGCGTAAGATTCCCTAGGGCGCAGAGTCTAAGAGCCAGCAGGTGTTCACCAGAGCCTCTAGTGGTGAGGATGGACTGGGTTGCAACTGGCTTCAGGTCGCGGTCCCCAGGGTCCCCCAGCTCAAACCCACAGTAGGCAACAGGAGGATAGGGATAGTAAGGGAATAAGCCAAGGTCAGGGCCACAAGCAGACAAGGACAACAGAGTTCACGCCAAGGTTCAGGGTCACAGTCAAACAGGGATAGTCGGGGACACGCCAAAGGTCAGGGTCACAAGCAAACAGGAATAGTAGAGAACACGCCAAGGTCGGTAACAGAAACAAACCTAGAGCACACGGCAGGCAGGAACAGGAAGCCAAACACACAAAGGATACACAATGGTTGATCAGCACTGCTGGCTGGCACTGCTGGCTTGCAGTGCACAGGTTAATACGGGGCCTGGGGTGGGGCCATGCTTAGAGGAGAGGTTATAAAACCAGCCAGGTGTGAGTGGCTGGCCTCTTAGTCTGAACACATGGGAAGCAGGTAAGCTGACAGAGAAAGATTACTGCATAACCATGACAGTACCCCCCTCTTATGAGGCCTCCCCCTCCCCCCACCTGGGCCCAGGCTTAAAGGCAAACTCCAGATGAAACCTCCTCAACAGACGAGGTGCAAAGATCTCAGATGCAGTGATCCAAGACCTCTCCTCAGGACCAAACCCTTCCCAATGTACGAGGTACTGAAGAATGCCTCCACGGCGGCAGGAATCCAGAACTTGACTAACCTCGTACTTAATATTATCCTCAGAGACCGAAACCGAGGTAGGGAGAGGACGAGAGGACTTATTGAGGGCAAAAGGCTTCTTAGGAATGGGTAAGGGCATAAGAAGACCATCAGGAGTCTGAGCAGGGTCCCCCAGACCCTAAAGATGAGCTGGACATCCAACACAGGATCATCAGACTGGGAAGAAGTCAGTGGATCCCTGAGACCAGGTTGGATAGAAAATAATGTGTCACAGAAGTCAAGCTGGATAGCTTCACTGGGCATAGGCTGAACTGGTGCAGAGGCCGACTGAACAGCATTGCCAGGTGCAGCGACCACCAGAATCGCATCACAGGGCATAGAGACTGTGGAACTGGTAGACGAGTCAGCCTGGGTGTGCGTCCAAGGGGGTCCAAGGACAGGCAAAGGTAAATGGCTATGCAAACTGGAGTGAATGATCGGCTCAAGTTTACAGGTGGGCTCCTCATCCAGAGTGCCACACGACCCAGAGAGTGCCTCAGCCGGACTATTGCAGGAGACATTCCAGAAATCGCAATATGCAGCGGGAAGAGCAGAAGATACTGGGATGGTGGCAACAGGAAGTTTCTCTTTTGGGGTAACCTTGAGTAGGCAGGAAGAGGAACAGGAGGAACCCTAAGCCAGGATCCGTCCAGCAGTCCAGTCAATGTGTGGAGAATTGAACTGTAACCAAGGAAGACAAATTATAATAGGAGATGAAGCCATAGGTAAGACAAGGAAGGATATCCACTCCTGGTGGAGTGTCCCTACCGACATCTTAACAGGGAGGGTCTGGAAGCGGATAGGGCCCCCTGGGAGAACAGTGCCATCAATTGCCAAGACCACCAATGGCGTTGAAAGGGGCAAAAGGGTATATCTCATGGAAGATGCAGTTCCAGTCCATGAAATTGCCAGCGGCTCCGGAATCCAAATGTGCCGAGACCGAACGAGAGGAAGCGCCGACATGAAGGAACACAGAAAGAAGAAGACGAGAAGGTGAAGGTGATATTTCAGGGTCTAATACTCCACCTTCCAGATGTATTAGCCCCGAGTGTTTTTCCAGATGAAGAAAACAAGTGTCACGAAAATGATCTTTGGCCCCACAATAGAGGCACAGGCCCAGAGTTCTGCGCCTAGCGCGTTCTTCAGGAGATAACTTGGTCCAGCCCAGCTGCATAGGTTCCTCAGCAGGCAGGGGGTGCTCCTCGGATCGAAGAGAAGGGACTGGGAGCTCAGGCTGCCTAAGGAACGGGGAGTGCTGGCGTCTTTTTTCCAGGGCCCTCTCCTGAAAGCGAACATCGATCTGGTTACACAAGGTGATGACACCGTCCAGATCAGCAGGAAGGGATTTTCCTGCTAATTCATCCTTCACTCTATCAGAGAGGCCATGTAAAAAGGTTGCAACTAGGGCCTCATTATTCTAGCTCAATTCGGAGGTGAGGATACGGAACTGAAGAGCACTGTCCCACAGAAGCGGACTCTTGACGGAGACGTAAAAGAGCACTAGCCGGTGAGGAGACATGACCCGGTTCCTCAAAGATATTCCGAAAAAGTTTCAAGAAATCAGACAGGCTAGAAACCACTGGATCATTCAATTCCCACCGCGGGGCAGCCCAAGCTAGCGCCTCGCCGGACAGGGGGGATATAATATAGGCTACTTTCGCCCAATCGCTCAGGAAATTTTGGGGCTAAAGTTCGAAATGAATTGTGCAGTGGCTAAGGAACCCCCTGCAAGCCTTGGAGTCCCCAGAGAAATGGGCCGGAGCTGGCAGTTGTAATGAATGTTTGGCTGCGACTGGTGTGATAGGTGCAGCAGCAGATAGCGGTTGAGGTTGTTGAACCGGGGGTCCTAATGAGGCCTGAAGCTGTTCAAAACGGGATGCCAAATCCTGAAGGAATCGCATCACCTGGGTCTGATGCGATTCCTGGGTCTCAAGTCTGCGAACTAAGCCCTGCAAAGGATCATCTGCGGGTAGGGGCACATCAGCCGGGTCCATGGCTGATCAAACTGTCAGGTCACCTTGAGGCTAGGGAGTCAGGGTGGTAAGGAAGGCAGGGCCGCTGGAACACCAACATGGATCCCACCAGAGTGTAAGATTCTCTAGGGCGCGGAGTCTAAGAGCCAGCAGGTGTTCACCAGAGCCTCTAGTGGTGAGGATGGACTGGGCTGCAACTGGCTCCAGGTTGCGACCCCCAGGGTCCCCCCAGCTCACACCCACACTAGGCAACAGGAGGATAGGGATAGTAAGGGAATAAGCCAAGGTTGGGGCCACAAGCAGACAAGGACAACAGAGTTCACACCAAGGTTCAGGATCACAGGCAAACAGGGATAATCGGGGACATGCCAAAGGTCAGGGTCATGAGCAGACAGGAATAGTTGATAACACGCCAAGGTCAGTAACAGAAATAAACGTAGAGCACTGCTGGCTTGCTGTCAGGGAAACAACCGATATCAAGCCTGTCAGTATCGCCGTCTCCCTGCGCGCATGCACGGCGGAACGGCGCTTCGGCACATGCACGTTCGCGGGCCAGCTGAACGGCACGCACAATAGCGCACGTATAACGTGAATCCTCTGCCTGCCTATAAAAGCTTCATTTGCTGTTTAACAAATTGCTGGTTTGTCTCTCAGCTTCCCTGTGATCTTGTTCCTGCTACCTGCTTATCGTTTACCTGTTGTGACCCGGCTTGCCTTGACCTACGCTGACTCTCTCCTGGATTAGACTCTCTGGCTTGTTTCACGGACTTTGCTTACCTCTGGTGTTTGACCCTCAGCCTGTACTCGGATTGCCTTCTCCTGCCTTGACCCTCAGCCTGTGACCCGGATTTGTCTTCAGTCTCCAGTACCTTGAACCTCTGCCTGTTTTGGAACTTTGCTGCTGCTTCCTGTGTTTGACCCTCGGCCTGCTCTTGGATTTGCTTTGATCATGTATCCTGGCTCCCAGTCTATCTCAGACTTGTCTGACCTGCTGGGTCCGTCACCTGCCAGCTCCTGCACAACTACCCAGCTCCTTGCTGACCTTCACGCAAGATCTACCAAGCCTGCTGGTAGCTTGTGCCACTTTGTGCAATTCACCTCCTGTACCATCTCCAGGGGGAGGAGTGCGCTTAGTCGCAAGAGTGAACCGCTCTCTGCATCTTGGCCTCGGTGAGTACATTAACCTGACACTTGCAGTGCACAGGTTAATATAGGGTTCCCTGATAGTCCATGGGGTGGGGGCCATGCTTAGAGGAGAGGTTATAAACCAGCCAGGTGTGAGTGGCTGGTTTCTTAGTCAGAACACATGAGGAGCAAGTAAGCTGACAGAGAAACCATGACACCATGAATGTTTACAATGTTCTGTGTATGGGGGAGGGATGTCAGTGAGGTAAGTACACTACACAGTGTGGTTTGCTCAGTACACACACACAGGGAGGTGAGGATGCTGGTTCCTTTTTATGGGGAATCAGAGTGTCCCAGGGGGCTGACAAAGCATATTTCCTGGGGCAAATCAGTACAGTTGGCAACTATGCCCTATGATCCTCTGAGAGGACTCACCTGTATAGGAGGATGAGGATCTGCAGAGTCATCCCCGCTGTATATTCAGAGTGCAGCTGAGTTGGACACCAGAGATGAGTAGAGAGCTTCAACAGAACAGAGTGTCGGTGCTGGAAGAGGAGAGATAAGATCAGCTCAGACCAAATATTTCATATCAGTGTCCATACCATCACATCAGTATTAGTGTTAGCATCATCACAGCTTTATTGGTATTCATACTATCACATCCATATTGGCGCTAGTACCATCACCGCCATTTCAGTACCTGTACTATCACAGCCATATCTATATCTGCAGTGTTACAACCACTAACCCAAGACCAGTCAATGCTTCCTCCTGCCTGTTCCATCATCCCTCCATATCACCCAATCTCAGTCCCCAGTATTTGCCATCTCTGTTGTCTATTTCACACACTCATTAAGGCCAATCATCTCACTAATAACCTCATCTACCCACCACCAAGGCCTGTGTGACACCACTATATTCTAATATACTTTGCAGCTGTCCTATCTTCCCATTAGTATCCTTCACATCCCCCATTATCTTCTTACCCCTCCCCCTCGCCAAGGCCTGCTTGACACCCCCAACTTCTAAAACCCTCCACAGCCCCCTCCCCTTGATGGAAAGGAGGTGGATCCTCCACAGGTGATTTATAAAGAAGAGTATTGCATTTCTGTCATTTTTATGGGAAATCATGTATAGCACTCCCGTCAGATCCCATATTTTGAGGAAAAATTCCACACGGGTCACACAGCCAAGGAAACCACAGAACCAGCCACACAAGTATCACACAGCCAGGGAAATCACAGAACCAAGTATTAAAATTAAATAACACGTCTACGCGAGAAAAAAACTTGAAAAACAGCTTAAAAAAGCAGCTGAACACTGTGTTCATGATACAAAAAACACAACAAAATATAAACCAAAATAGTGCAGCGCTTTAAAAATTTAGTAAAATTATTAATATGAAAAAGTCCCAAAGTCCAATGCAAATTGTAGTCCCACAACCACTGTGATAGAAGGAAGATCCTGAAGTGAACCCAGTGGCACCTCTGATACACAAATCCTGCTTACTAGATCTTGTGTGACCTCCTGTTGGAGTGGTCAACAAACGCCTGTGTGTATCCCAGCTCACCACCTAAAGTGATAGTGGGGAGATCCACATCAAATAGAACCAGGAGGTGCTTCCATAAAGCGTTATTAGCTCCAGTAAAAGTGTGCCATTAAAAATAAACACTAGAAAGATTTATTAAAACAATTGTGGGTGCATTCACATTTTCCAGCATAAAAAATGAGCATTGGTTAGCATTCCAAACGCTTATGATCCTCGGCATCCAGAAGTTAAAATGGCTGACTCGTGACTAGGGATGAGCTTCGAGTTCGAGTCGAACTCATGTTTGTCTCAAACATCGGCTGTTCGCCAGTTCGCCGAACAGCGAACAATTTGGGGTGTTCGCAGCAAATTCGAAAGCCGCGGAAAAACCTTTAAAAGTCTATGGGAGAAATCAAAACTGGTAATTTTAAAGGCTTATATGCATGGTATTGTCATAAAAAGTGTTTGGGGACCTGGGTCCTGCCCCAGGGGACATGTATCAATGCAAAAAAAGTTTTAAAAACAGCCGTTTTTTCGGGAGCAGTGAATTTAATAATGCTTAAAATCCTAAAAAAAAAAACCCCAAAAAAATGTGGATATTTTTTTTTTAACTTACCTCTAAATGCCTGTTGCTAGGGGGTCCCTCGTAGTCTGCCCCTTCCAGTGCCTGGGCTGGTGACATTACTTCCCCCTTGGCACAGGAAGGGCTCCGCTCTGCTCCCTCCCTCCTGTCAATCATCTGGGACCCATTACAGGTCCCAGGTGACTGAGCGGCCAATCACGGCGCGCGGCGCTGCTCGTGCATGCGCAGTGGGTGCCAGGCTGTGAAGCCACAGCCTGGCGCCCACAGTTGCAATGCAGGCGCTGCTGAACGGAGGGGGAGACGAGCGGGGCTTCGATCCCCCGCATCGCTGGACCCTGGGACAGGTAAGTGTCCAATTAAAAGTCTGCAGCTGCAGTATTTGTAGCTGCTGACTTTTAATTTTTTTTTTTTTTTACTGGACCCCCTGGGTGGAACTTCTCTTTAAAGTGAAACAATAAAAGTGTAATATTCCTTTCAATTTCATACCTGGGGGGTACCTATAGTATGCCTGTAAAGTGTTTAGAACAGTCTGACAGCAAAATAACATTTCAAAGGAAAAAAGTCATTTAAAACTACTCGCGGCTATTAATGAATTGCCGGTCCGACAATACACATAAAGGTTCATTGATAAAAACGGCATGGGATTTCCCCACAGGGGAACCCCGAACCAAAATTTAAAAAAAAATGGTGTGGGGGTCCCCCTCAAAATCCATAAAAAACCCTTCAGGTCTGGTATGGATTTTAAGGGGAACCCCGCGCCAAAATTTTTTAAAAAATGGCGTGGGGTCCCCCCAAAAATCCATACTAGACCCTTATCCGAGCACGCAACCTGACAGGCCGCAGGAAAAGAGGGGGGACGAGAGAGCACCCCCCCTCCTGAACCGTACCAGGCCACATGCCCTCAACATTGGGAGGGTGCTTTGGAGTAGCCCCTCAAAGCACCTTGTCCCCATGTTGATGAGGACAAGGATCTCATCCCCACAAACCTTGGCCGGTAGTTGTGAGGGTTACGTAACGGGTGACCCCGCCCCTCTCTGACATCACAGGGAATGCCACAGGGAAGTCCCCGCCAAGTCCCCGTGCGTCAGAGGGGGCGGGGTCACTGGGTGGCCCCGCCCTCCGTTATTTAAGAAGTGTCTATAGACGAGAAGTGTCACACAGCAGGAGCCTCCCATCATGGATGCGGAGCGGCCCGAGAACGAAGAAGGGAAGAAGACGCCGCGGAGGAAGATGCCAGACGAGAACACTGGAGCAAGAAGCAGAGGATCGGAGGAAGAAGAAGATGGAGAAAGAAACCGAAGGAAGATAGAAGAAAGAAGATAGAAGAAAGAAGACGGAAAGAAGAAGACTTTAAATAAGGGAAATGTCTCGTCATTTTTGACGCTTTTTTTGTGAAATTTTAGGGGTACTTTTGTACCCCATTACCATTTCACATGGGGGGTGTGGGATCTGGGGTCCCCTTGTCAAAGGGGGCTTCCAGATTCCGATAAGCCCACCGCCCGCAGACCCCCACAACCACCGGGCAAAGGGGTGTGGGGATGAGGCCCTTGTCCCCATCAACATGGGGACAAGGTGCTTTGGGGGGGACCCCAAAGCAATCTCCCAATGTTGAGGGCATGTAGCCTGGTATGGTTCAGGAGGGGGGGCGCTTTCTCGTCCCCCCCTTTTTCCTGCGGCCTGCCAGGTTGCGTGCTCGGATAAGGGTCTGGTATGGATTTTGGGGGGGAACCCACGCCATTTTTTGAAAAAATTTTGGCGCGGGTTTCCCTTAATATCAATACCAGACCCGAAGGGCCTGGTATGAAATTTAGGGGGACCCTCACACCAGTTTTTTTTTTAATTTTGGTTCGGGGTTCCCCTGTGGGGAAATCCCATGCAGTTTTTATTAATGAACTTTTATGTATATTGTCGGACCGGCAATGCATTAATAGCCGTGAGTAGTTTTAAATTACTTTTTTTCCTTTGAAATGTCATTTTGCTGTCAGACTGTTCTAAACACAGGAAACATGCGCCCCTTTACAGGCATACTATAGACACCCCCCAGGTACGAAATTTAAAGGAATATTACACTTTTATTGTTTCACTTTAAGCATTATTAAAATCACTGCTCCCGAAAAAACGGCTGTTTTTAAAACTTTTTTTTGCATTGATACATGTCCCCTGGGGCAGGACCCGGGTCTCCAAACCCTTTTTGGGACAATACCATGCAAATTAGTGCAGCGCAATGACAGATTAGAATTGAAATTAAAGTCCTTGAAATATTAAAATAATGCCAATATTCTTGGTGGAACAAACACCGGTGTGATCTTCACAGGCACCACCAGAGGTGGCTCTCTAATTAGGCAAAGAAGGCGGCCGCCTAAGGCCTCGCGCTCACAGGGGCCTCGTGGCCGCCTAATTTGCATGATGTGTGTGGGAGAATGAGAGGGAATGTCCCCGGTCAGTGTTCCCAAGCTGGCAGGATGAGCGGGCCGGTAAAGGATCGCCATCTTTCATATACCGCGCTGCCTGCTGCAGCAGAATTGTAGATGAGGTGGAGGCGGAGCTACCAAGCCGGCCACTGCTGAACCCGCCAGGACAAAGGGGCGGACTGAGCCGGAGGCAGGGAGGCCTCGTAAAAATGCTGCTTGCTCCGCAGTCCGCACCGCTGCAGACAGCCGTGACACCTGCCGGCCACCTATACACTATCTGCAGCAGAGCGGTGTGAGTATGCTGTGTGTCCAACCGACCGACGCATTCACTTCCCTGTCAGGCGGAGTGATCTCCGCCTGACAGGAGCTTCCTAGTCTCGCCCAGCGTGATATCATTCACAGGCCCGGGATGAAAGGGCAGAGGAAATTGCTGCTGCAAAGACCTGCGAGGAGCCAGTGAAGCCCCATGCAAAAGGGCAAGTAAGTTTGCAGAGGCTTAAAACCTTTCCTAAGGCAGTGTTGTCAACTGCCTGAAGTGTTTAACTCTTTGAGGGGGGGGGGGGGGGGTAATTTACATTGGTATTTGTAATATGCAGCATGGAAGGGGGTTATTGCATTACTATACATTAGTGACCAGTGGCAGTTAATTAACCCCTTTTTTGCTGCATCAGTGGTACCGGTATCAGAGGTAATTAAGCATGAAAGGATTCACAAACTCTGATACCGGTGCCACTAATGCAGCACAAAGGGATTAATTAACTGCCACTGGTCATTAATGCATCAGTGGCCAGTGGTGTATTTGATACTGCCCACCTCCATACACTCCGCACCTCCTCTCATGTACATACTACCCCTACCATACACTCCGCACACCTCTCATGTACATGCTATCTACCGCCATATGCTCCGCACCCCTCTCATGTACATACTACCCACCCGCATACCCTCCACCAGGGATGAGCCAAACGCCCCCCTGTTCGTTTCGCACCAGAACATGCGAACAGGCAAAAAATTTGTTTGAACACGCGAACACCGTTAAAGTCTATGGGACTCGAACATGAATAATCAAAAGTGCTAATTTTAAAGGCTTATATGCAAGTTATTGTCTTAAAAAGTGTTTGGAGACCTGGGTCCTGCCCCAGGGGACATGGATCAATGCAAAAAAAAAGTTTTAAAAACGGCCGTTTTTTCGGGAGCAGTGATTTTAATAATGCTTAAAGTGAAACAATAAAAGTGTACTATTCCTTTAACCGCTTCCCAACCGCCTCATGACGATATACGTCGGCAGGAGGGCACGTACATGCAAAATCGCATACCTGTATGTTGCCCTTTAAGAGGCGGCCGTCGGCGCGCGCCCACGCGTGGGGATACCCGCGATCGCCTCACGGGGAAGAAGAACGGGGAGATGCCGATGTAAACAGCATCTCCCCGTTCTGCCTAGTGACAGTGTCACTCGATCTCTGCTCCCTGTCATCGGAGCAGCGATCAGTGAACTGTCACACATAGCCACCCCCCCACAGTTAGAAACACGCCCCTCGGACACACTTAACCCCTACACTGCCACCTAGTGGTTAACCCCTTCACTGCCAGTGACATTTTTACAGTAATCAATGCAATTTTTTAGCATTGATCGCTATATTAATGCCAATGGTCCCAAAAATGTGTCCGCCATAATGTCGCAGTCACGATAAAAATCGCTGATCGCCTCCATTTAAAAAAAAATAATTATTAATAAACATGAATAAAACTATCCCCTATTTTGTAAGCGCTATAACTTTTGCGCAAACCGATCAATAATCGCTTATTGCGATTTTTTTAATCAAAAATATATAGAAGAATATGTATCGGCCTAAACTGAGGGAAAAAAATTTTTTTTTATATATTTTTGGGGGATATTTATTATAGCAAAAAGTAAAAAATATTGCGTTTTTTTCAAAATTGTCGCTCTATTTTTGTTTATAGGGAAAAAAATAAAAATCAAATACCGCCAAAAGAAAGCTCTATTTGTGGGAAAAAAAGGATGTCAATTTTGTTTGGGAGCCACGTCGCACGACCGCGCAATTGTCAGTTAAAGCGACGCAGTGCCGAATCGCAAAAAGTGCTCTGGTCAGGAAGGGGGTAAATTCTTCCCAGGCTGAAGTGGTTAAATTTCGTACCTGGGGGTTGTCTATAGTATGCCTGTAAAGGGGCACATGTTTCCCGTGTTTAGAACAGTCTGACAGCAAAATGACATTTCAAAGGAAAAAAAGTCATTTAAAAGTGCTCATAGCTATATGAATTGTCAGTCCGACAATACACATAAAAGTTCATTGATAAAAATGGCATGGGATTTCCCCACAGGGGAACCCCGAACTGAAATTTTTAAAAAAATGGCGTGGGGGTCCCCCTAAATTCCACACCAGACCCTTCAGGTCTGGTATGGATATTAAGGGGAACCCCGCGCCAAAAAAAAAAGGCGTGGGGGTCCCCCTCAAAATCCATACCAGACCCTTGAGGTCTGGTATGGGTTTTAAGGGGAACCCCGTGCCAAAATTTTTAAAAAAAATGGCGTGGGGTCCCCCCAAAAATCCATACCAGACCCTTATCCGAGCACGCAACCTGGCAGGCCGCAGGAAAAGAGGTGGAGACTAGAGAGTGCCCCCCCTCCTGGACCGTACCAGACCACATGCCTTCAACATTGGGAGGGTGCTTTGGGGTCCCCCCAAAGCACCTTGTCCCCATGTTGATGTGGACAAGCACCTCATCCCCACAACCCTTGCCCGGTGGTTGTGGAGGTCTGCGGGCGGGGGGCTTATCGGAATCTGGAAGCCCCCTTTAACAAGGGGACCCCCAGATCCCGCCCCCCCTGTGTGAAATGGTAAGAGGGTACAAAAGTACCCCTACCATTTCACAAAAAATGTGTAAAGAATGTTAAAAATGACAAGAGACAGTTTTTGACAATTCCTTTATTTAAATGCTTCTTCTTTCCATCTTCTTTCTTCTATCTTCTTTCTTCTATCTTCTTTCTTCTATCTTCTTTCTTCTATCTTCTTTCTTCTATCTTCTTTCTTCTATCTTCTTTCTTCTATCTTCTTTCTTCTATCTTCTATCTTCCTTCGGTTTCTTCCTCCATCTTCTTCTTCTTCTTCCTCCGATCCTCTGCTTCTTGCTCTGGTGTTCTCGTCCGGCATCTTCCTCCGCGGCATCTTCTTCCCTTCTTCGTTCTCGGGCCGCTCCGCATCCATGATGGGAGGCTCCCGCTGTGTGATGCTTCTCGTCTTCTGACGGTTCTTAAATAACGGAGGGCGGGGCCACCCAGTGACCCGCCCCCCTCTGACGCATGGGGACTTCCCCAAGGCTTTCCCCGTGACTTCAGAGGGGGCAGACAGTGAAGTCCATGTCAAGTCCCTGTACGTCAGAGGAGGCGGCCCCACCGGGTGGCCCCGCCCTTCATTATTTAAGAACCGTCAGAAGAAGAGAAGCGTCACACAGCGGGAGCCTCCCATCATGGATGCGGAGCGGCCTGAGAACGAAGAAGGGAAGAAGACGCCGCGGAGGAAGATGCCGGACGGGAACACCGGCCCATTTGTATGTGTGGCTAAATTGTGCTACCTATTAGGCATGACTTTTTAGTTTGATTAGAATTTTTAGTTTTTTGTTTTTTTTTACAGTGTTTTTATTATTTTATTTTTTACAATCTTTTTATTTATTTTTTAAGTTTTTTGGTTTCTTTGGTGAGATATCAGAGGTCTAAACAGACCCCTTAAGTCTCACTTTTGAGACAGAGAAAGGAAATGAGGAAACACATTGCCCAGTTCCTTTCTCTGTAGCCTCAGCTGCACTGCAGATGAATGAACAGGAGACAGAGGCTCCTCACCATTCATAAACTAAAGCATAGTAAACACAAATCAGTTCCAATCACTCACTGTGTTCATTTAGAAAAGGTAGGGGCTTTTCCCCAGCCTCCATCCTGAAGAGCCCCCCCCCACAGCAGTCAGCGTGACGGCAGAGGGAGGAAGTCGGCAGCGCTGTGGGGGGGGGCACACCGTTATTTTTTATCCTTGAATTATTTTTCCCATTGTGGGTGTGAGTGGGGCCTCATGACTAAGTTTTTTTGCCTAAGGCCTCACAAAGCCTAGAGCCGCCTCTGGGCACCACTGATATTCAAAGCAATAGAAAAATTTGCTTACCGGACGTGATGGACCTCTAGATTATAGGAGGTCAAATGAGCCTGGTTCTCAATATATTGATAACAGCTTGGATCGCTTGGACACCACCAACATCCGCCAGTAATCTCATAAAGTTGGAACAGTGAATCAAATCACTTTATAAATTCCTTATGGTAATCCTCAGTGCGGTGTATAGTACGGTTCCCCAAAAATATATAAAACGGAAAAAAACCTCTAAGTGTACACTGTTTATCAGTTTAATTAAAGGTTTCAAAGTCAAGTAATAAAAGGCAGCGCTACAGCGCAATTAAAATACACAGCAGTGCAAAGCAATATGTGATCCAGTTGGAACTCGCATCCGAACAGCTGAGAAGGCTGCGGGTGACGTCACAGGCAAACTCCGCCTCAGGAGGCACGTCATACTGGTTTAAGCATTAATTACTTTTCCTAATTTGTCATGATCTGTGTGAATTCAGGGGTTTTTGGCCTTTGCCCAAATATCCTGTGCTAAAAATATCCCCTTTCCTATCCTAGATGGTTGCAGAGGGTATTTGCATGGGTACTGTTAGATGGAACAACATAAGGAATGGTTTGGTTTACTTACACAATTTATCAGTGATTTAAAACCTTGCTTTGTTATTGACTTAGCTGTTATAAAGTAATTTTACATTATTCTATAATTTATCTAGTGACTGTATCTGTCACATTTGCTTTAAAAGGTTACTAGATGACTTCAGTGATATTATTTTTCAAAAGAGGGGAGTTTTTTCTCTTGCAAAGTAATTTTTTCATGTTTACTCCAAAAGGTCCAATCATGGAAGTGACACAAAAATACATTGAATTTGAAGGAATTCAAATCCCTGGTGGTGTGCATACACCTGAAAGCATGACCTGGGCATGGAAAGAGTTTGAAGTGCGTGATGATGATGTTTTTAATGCAACTTATCCCAAGTCAGGTAATTATTTGCTACAAGAAAATGGTTGGCCTTTTTAGTTTAAAATGATGCGTGTCTTTGTCTTTTGAAGATGTTTGTGCATCTTATGAACAGGTTTCATAATTTTGGAAGCAGGAATCAGTTTTTTCTCACTGTCCCAGGAAGGGTGCAATATAGATGTACTCCTTACCTGTTACAGTACATGATCCATGATGATGCCACCACCCTTGCAGTGATAATTAAAATACATAGGCCCTGGTGTTGTCTCAGCCATTGCTATAAATATTAAATTGCTGGGGCCCAAGTAATGCCATCACCCTTACTGTGATGATTAAATTATGTTTGCTAACTGTATGCTCTAGACCAATGATCTCTAAACTGCGACCTGGGGGCCAGATGTGGACCTTTGCTTCCCTTTATCTGGCCCTTGGGGCACTAATTTACCAACTGACACCAATAATGGAGCACCATTCCCCCTACTGACACCATCAATGGTGCACTATTCTTCCCATTGATATCACCAATGGGGTGCTTTTCCTCCCATTAAAATGAATCATGGGGAACTGATGTCGGGGCATTTTCTACTCCCACTGGCCACAGTTCGCCTCCCCTGAAGCCTGAAGGACAGTAACCTGGGCCTTTGCTTAGAAAGCTTGGAGACCCCTGCACAAGGAAGTGAAGTGAACAAGGAAGTTATAAATCAACTTATTGAACCTTGGTCATTCAAAGCTTCTACAAGACAACAAACGTTAAAACTTGAGGAATTTCCATGGTTGTGCTTAATAGAAGCCTAAGCATGTGAATAAGGAAAGCTTTGGATAAGGACACAGTTATAAATTAACTCGCTAACACAACGAGTAATATCAACATACAATAAACAAACAATCAATCATATATGCAATCAATATATCTGGTCTAAGGGACATATAGAAACTAAAAGCTAAAAGAGTGGACTTAAAGGCACACAGGTAGACCATATAAAAGTAATTAGGTTTGTTTATTTTGTAAAAAGTTAATTAAAGGAAAAAGAAGATTATTACATATGGATACATATAAAATTCATGAAACTAGTATTGTATACCCCACACACAAACTCTGACACCACTTTGAAAAAGAAAAATACAATAGTATGTCCAGAAGAGCGGTAATTGAAATTCCTGTAGTAATATCCAAATAGGGATGTAAGTATAGAATGCTGTGGGTCAGGATGTGGATCCGGGCACAAAATATTCACTTATTCGCTCGACATGTTGCGCGTAAAGATACGCTTCTTCAGGAGCATAAAAATCTATTAAATATATATAGAAAAAACATCAAATGAATATACAATTTATAAACATAGCATATAAAATCTTAATAATAAACAGAAGATACAAAAATGCTCTGATAGGGTCAGTTGGCCGCAAGCGGCCTCCACAAAAAGGGATGGGCCACCTGGAGGCGAAAAGCAAAGCCCCTAACTTGGGACGCATATGTGTAAGGAAATATGATAAATGCAATATATAGGGATTTTTACTATAAATGATTAAAATCTATTAGTTGTGCAGATCTGACACTAGCTAGGCATATACAGCAGGCTGAGCAGATATGATAGACCATGATGTAGATTAAGTCTATATCACAAAAAAAAAAGGATCAATGGTGTTCACAATTCAAATAATTGGTGTAAACATACATAACATCGGACTTATTGGAGAGTAAAAGACACCAATGGATCATGAATAAAGATTAATATATAGATGGTGTAGTATAAAGTATAAAGTCCAAAATCGCAGTGCAATAATAATCTGTGAACATACACTAAAGTCCTATGTGCATTTATAGTTACATAGATACATAGTTAGTCTGGTTGAAAAACGACACAAGTCCATCTAGTTCAACAATAGAAGGAAAAAAAAATTATACAATCCTTTACCCACAGTTGATCCAGAGAAAGGCAAAAAACCCCAATAAAGCATGATCCAATTTGCTCCAGTAGGGGTAAAATTTCTTCCTGATCCCCCAAGAGGCAATCAGATGTTCCCTGGATTAACTTTATCTATAAATATTAGAATCCAGTTATATTATGTGTATCTAGGAAAGAATCCAGGCCTTTCTTAACCACCTCCTGCCCCCCCCCCCCCTGTATTCAATTGACGGGCGGGCAGTTGCTCTCTCGTTCTGGGACGACGTCTAAGGTTCAATATTGAGTTGGCCCACCCTTTGCAGCTATAATAGCTTCAACTCTTCTGGCAAGGCTGTCTACAAGGTTTAAGAGTGTGTTTAAGAGTGTGTCTATGGGAATGTTTGACCATTCTTCCAGAAGTGCATTTGTGCGGTCAGGCACTGATGTTGGACGAGAAGGTCTGGCTCCCAGTCTCTGCCCTAATTAATCCCAACGGTGTTCTATCGGGTTGAGGTCAGGACTCTGTGCAGGCCAGTCAAGTTCCTTCACCCCAAACTCGCTCATGCATGTCTGTATGGACCTTGCTTTGTGCACTGGTGCTCAGTCATGTTGGAACATCAAGGGGCCATCCCCAAACTGTTCCCACAAATTTGGAAGCATTCAATTGTCAAAAATGTCTTCATATGCTGATGCCTTAAGAGTTCCCTTCACTGGAACTAAGGAGCCAAGCCCAACCCCTGAAAAACAAACCAACACCATAATCCCCCTCCACCAAATGATTTGGACCAGTGCACAAAGCAAGGTCCATAAAGACATGGATGAGTGAGTTTGGGGTGGGGGAACTTGAGTCCTGGCCTCAAACCAGTAGAACGCCTTTAAGATTAATTAAAGCGCAGACTGCGTGCCAGGCCTTTTCATCCACATCAACGCCTGACCTCACAAATGCTCTCCTGGAATAATGGTCAAACATTCCCATAGACACACTCCTAAACCTTGTGGGCAGCCTTCCCAGAAGAATTGAAGCTGTTATAGCTGCAAAGGGTGGGACAACTCAATATTGAACCCCACAGAGGAATACTGGGATTACAATAAAGTTCATATGCGTGTAAAGGCAGGTGTCCCAATACTTTTGGTAATATAGTGTATCTGACATGTGACAGTCCTGAAATTTCTTTGGGTCTGTCAGTAAATGTTGCCCAAACTTCAGTTGGACTGTTTTTCAATGTCCCTACTGCAAATGAATTCCTGAAGTGCTAAAAAAAGATTACCGTACTTACCATTAGGCTCATTGAGGGACACAGGTTCCACCCCTCTATGTTATAAGCCCTATGTACTACTTGCTTTCAAAACTGAGGCATGCTAGTTAGGGTGTTCTTTTTTGCCAGTGTAGCTGTGGCTAACAAATTAAACCTTACCCGCATAATCTACTGTAGCACCCTCTAGTTAGGTAGGTGCTAGAGTGAGGTTTTTTTCTATAGGGTAGAGAAATGTAGGCAGGCCTAGCTGGTGGCTAGGCCTGTTTTAATTCTGGGCTGGGAGTGGCTCAGGGCAGGGCTGGATGACTAACAGGTAGCCTCACTGTCACCTCCCTCTTCTTTCTAGAAGGTGCTAGAAAGAGAGGAGGAGAGGTGGAGCTGCTTGGGGTATTTTAAGGAGCCTTGACCAATCTCCAAGTTCGATTGGCAGGTGGCAGGCCTTCTTAAATACCTAGGGTCAGCCCAGCTGAGGAGTTGTCGGGTGGAAGAGCTAGAGTGAGAGAGTGTGGAGGCTGTCGGGGCCCTCAGGGAGCTCCTTAGTCTGGGGTGACCTTGGGCCGGGGCTCGGGTGCATCCAGGTGGAGAGAAGCGATCCTGGGAGAGAGGCACATGAGAGAGCAAGGAGAGGACAGTGGGAGGGAATACTATTAAGAGACTCCAGGAAAGGATAACTGGTCACAGCCTGGAGGGCTTGTGAGTGAAGCACAGTCTAGAGGACTAGGGAGGCACGCCTGAGTGAACTGGGAGTTTGCAATTTGAGATGGGTGCGGAACCAGAGGAGTGGACTGTGGGAAGGGCAGTGGAGAGAGGTCACTGCAGCCAGGCTGGCTGGCAGGGCCTGAAGAAAGCTATTTGGGATTAGTAGCTGGGAAGAGGACAGCTAGCAAAAACTGTCTATTTGTTACACTATAGGGGCCTGCGGTCCCTGCCTGCAAAAGCCAATTCGCTGAGGCCTGGCTGAGTTAGTGTCAGGCCTAACCATGTGGTGCTAGCTAGTCTGGAGGAGTAACAGTCTGCAGCATGTGAGGTGCTGGAGGAGTAATGGTCTGCAGCAAGTGAAGTGCTGGAGGAGTGATGGGAAAGAGGTCTTAAAGCGGTAATAAACCCTCCAAAAGAAAAATGATTTTACTAATATTATAAACTACCTATTCATTTAGAATCAAATGGGCACTAGGAGTAAGCACAAAAATCATTCTTACTGTAAATAATATTTTTATCCGAAACACTGCTTCTCTATAATAGCCGGGGCCATCTCAACTGTGGTCTTCCGTGTCTGTATTATTCTTTATTTCCGACGCAGTAGATTTTCCTCTCTGTAATCTCACGCTTGCGCAGTAATAGCAAGCCTCTTCTTCATTTCTGGTTACTTCGGAAATGAAGCATAGCGAATCCATCTGTGTCTCCTCAAACCTGTGACGTAGCGAGTCACAAGGTAACCAGGACCCTCTTCTCAATAGGGAAGAATTAGAAGGAAGCATTGCGGGATGTCGTGGCTGACGTCGACAACAGGAAATGACGCAGCTCCAACATAGACACAGCATTTTTCCGGCAGGGTCTCGGCTTGCCTGAAAAATATAACATACGGCACATGCGCGGGGGACATCATCAGAAACAAATAAAAACTCACAAGGCATGCAGGTAAAGACAAAATTATATATTGCAACTAATTGTAAAAACTACAATTGCAAATGTAATTGAAAAATCATCAGAATGGGTATACAACCACTTTAAGCAAGCGTTGTGCTGGAGAGAAGACTGGAGTGTATATACAAGAGTGTATATAGTAGTCCCAAGCAAGTTGCACTGAATCATTTTGGGCATCCCATAAGTTCCCATTCCCATCCAAGTTCAATCCCCTCAATAAAATACAAAAAAAAAAAAACAAAGCTTATGGACTGGTCTGTGTCTCTGAGTACCTGAGAGATGGATGTCGGGCTGGGCAGGTGAACCACAGCATTCGGCAATGGGGGCATGGCTACACTACCATCTATCAAAATAAATGTAAAATTATGAAAACGTTGTGTAGCTTTGTGCACTGACAAGAAAATGCTTCCACCATCTAAAATAACATAGGAGCCTAGCATTAATGCTGTATTAAAAACTGAAAAGAAAAAGTCAATTTTATTTGATGGAAATCCTGTAGTCTTACCCAGATTTCATAAGCACTATAGTTATTGCTACATTTTACTCACATATCTGAATAATGTTAATATATTAACTTTATGTAATTGCAGGAACCACGTGGCTTCAAGAAATCCTCAGCCTCATTTATTCAAATGGAGATCCAACAACAGTGAAAACAGAATTTAGCTGGGACCGCGTACCATGGCTTGAACAGCATTCAGGCAGAAGACAAGTTGAGAACAGACCATCTCCTCGACTTATCACGACTCATTTACCCAGATATTTATTTCCACAGTCATTTCAAAAGAGTAAGGCCAAGGTAAGTGTCAACCCCACTTACAGTGCCCTGAAAAAGTATTCACACCCCTTAAAATTTTCCAATTTTTTTCATGTTACAACAAAAAACATAAATGTATTTTATTGGGATTTTATGTGATAGACCAACACAAAGTGGCACATCATTGTGAAGTGGAAGGAAAATGATAAATGGTTCTCCACATTTTTTACAAATAAATAAGTGTGGCGTGCATTTGTATTCAACCCCCCTGAGTCAATACTTTGTAGAACCAACTTTCGCTGCAATTACAGCTGCAAGTCTTTTTGGGGATGTCTCTACCAGCTTTGCACATATATAGAGTGACATTTTTGCCCATTCTTCTTTGCAAAATAGCTCAAGCTCTGTCTGATTGGATGGAGAGCATCTGTGAACAGCAATTTTCAACTCTTGCCACAGATTCTCAATTGGATTTAGGTCTGGACTTTGACTGGGCCATTCTAAGACATGAATTTGCTTTGATCTAAACCATTCCATTGTAGCTCTGGCTGTATGTTTAGGGTTGTTGTCCTGCTGGAAGGTGAACCTCTGACGCAGTCTTTTGCAGACTCAGGTTTTCTTCTAAGATTTCCCTGTATTTAGCTCCATCCATCTTCCCATCAACTCTGACCGACTTCCCTGTGCCTGCTCAAAAAAAGCATCCCCACAATATGATGCTGCCACCACTATGTTTCACAGTGGGGATGGTATGTTCAGGGTGATGTGTAGTGTTCATTTTCTGCCACACATAGCGTTTTGCTTTTAGGCCAAATAGTTATATTTTGGTCTCATCTGACCAGAGCACCTTTTTCCACATAATTGCTGTGTCCCCCACATGGCTTCTCTCAAACTACAAACAGGTTTTCTTATGGCTTTCTTTTAACAATGGCTTTCCTATTGCCACTGTTCCATGAAGGCCAGATTTGTGGAGTACACGACTAATAGTTGTCCTGTTAACAGATTCTCCTACCTGAGCTGTGGATCTCTGCAGCTCCACCAGAGTTACCATGGGCCTCTTGGCTGCTTCTCTGATTAATGCCCTCCTTGCCCGGCCTGTCAGTTTAGGTGGACGGCCATGTCTTGGTAGGTTTGCAGTTGTGCCATACTCTTTCCAGTTTTGGATGCTGGATTGAACAGTGCTCCGTGAGATGTTCAAAGCTTGGGATATTTTTTTTATAACCTAAACCTGCTATAAACTTCTCCACAACTTTATCCCTGACCTGTCTGGTGTGTTCCTTGGCCTTCATGATGCTGCTTGTTCACTAAGGTTCTCTTACAAACCTCAGAGGGCTTCACAGAACATCTGTATTTATATTGAGGTAAAATTATACACAGGTGGACTCTATTTACTAATTAGGTGACTTCTAAAGGCAATTGGTTCCACTAGATTTTAGTTAGGGGTATCAGAGTAAAGGGGGCTGAATACAAATGCACGAACACACTTTTTGTATATTAATTTGTAAAAAAAAATTGAAAACCGTTTATCATTTTCCTTCCACTTCACAATGATGAGCCACTTTGTGTTGGTCTATCATGTAAAATCCCAATAAAATACATTTACGCTTTTGAATGTAGCATGACAAAATGTGGAAAATTTCAAGGGGTATAAATACTTTTTCAAGGCACTGTAGATAACTTTTGAACTATAGACTGATTTATATGTAACAAAACTTTGGAATCCTTTCCCCATTATAGGATAGATAAAGCTGAACTCACTGACTTTCATACATAGGGTTGGAGGAGATTGTGGAGCTGAGGACAGAGCTGCTCTGCATGAGATTCTCATTTACTCTGATGACTTATCAGATATTCATTCATTCCATGGTGCACAGATCCAATACCTGTCATTGTACAGTAAAAGCTCTGCACACAACAGCAAATCACATCCTCTTTAATAGACATAAAATCCACAATAACCACAGATAAGACCCGGGTAATAATTTGTAGCTAAAGTGGTTGTAAAGGCTGAAAGTTTTTTACCTTTGTGCATTCTATGCACGAAGGTAACAAACCCTCCATGTGCTGCTCCCTTCACAGCCCCTTAATACTCACATGAGCCCCCTCTAATTCCAGCAATGTGCACAAGAGCCTCAGCTGTCCTGGGTGTCTCTCACCTTACTGGCTGAGACAACAGTGGGAACCATTGGCTCCACTGCTGTCAATCACAGTCAGTAAGCCAATGAAGAGAGTGTGGACGGTGGGGCCAAGCCAGAGCTCTATGTGTCTTATGGACGCATAGAGCGAGGCTTGAGAGCAAGTATGCACCAGTGCCCCATAGCAAGCTGCTTGCTACTAGGGGCATTGCTCAAGGGGGCGCTAAGGAGCGCCGGCAGGGGACCCGAAAAGAAGAGGATCGCGGCTGCTCTGTGCAAAACTACTTCACAGAGCAGGCAAGTATAACGAGTTTGTTATTTAAAAAAAATAATAAAAATAACCAAACCCCCGTTATTATTATTATTCGATTCAACATATGTTAGTTTTTCACATTAACAAATAGATAACAATGTGGACATTGTCGTATATTAACCACTTAAGCCCCGGACCATTTGGCTGGCCAAAGACCAGAGCACTTTTTGCGATTCGGCACTGCGTCATTTTAACTGACAATTGCGCGGTCGTGCGATGTGGCTCCCAAACAAAATTTTTTCCCACAAATAGAGCTTTCTTTTGGTGGTATTTGATCACCTCTGTGGTTTTTTTTTTTTATAAACAAAAAAAAGCAACGATTTTGAAAAAAACATATTATTTTTTACTTTTTGTTATAATAAATATCCCCCAAAAATATATAAAAAAAATTATTTTTCCTCGGTTTAGGCCGATACGTATTCTACATATTTTTGGTAAAAAAATCGCAATAAGCGTTTATTGATTGGTTTGCGCAAAAGTTATAGCGTTTACAATTTTTATTGTGACATTATGGAGGACAGATCTGACACTTTTGGCTCTATTTTGGGACCATTCACATTTATACAGCGATCAGTGCGATTAAAAATGCATTGATTACTGTGTAAATGTGACTGGCAGTGAAGGGGTTAACCGGGAGGGGGCGCTGCAGGGGTTAAGTGTGTCCTTGGGAGTGAGTCTAACTGTAGGGGGGATGGGCTACATGTGACACGACACTGATCACGGCTCCCGATCACAGGGAGCTGTGATCAGTGTCATTAGTCAGAATGGGGAAATGCTTGTTTACATCAGCATTTCCCCGTTCTTCCTCTCCGTGAGACAATCGCGGGTATCCTCGTGGACATTGAGTCCGCGGGACCCGCGATCACACTCATGGAGCTCGCGGCAGTTTCGCGCACACGCCACCGGCGGAGCGCACGTGACCACACGACGGAAAATTTAAAGGGACGTACCTGTACGCCCATTTGTCTGTCTGTGCCATTCTGCCAAAATAAATGTTTGTGCGGCGGTCGGCAAGCGGTTAAGTTGTAATACATAAATGCATAAAGTATTTGCAAATGGTGCAATATAACAGAGTTTTCGAACCAAGATATGTCTCATGTTCGATTCTCATCTCTGAACTTATTGTAGAGAGCGTGGTCTCCCCTCCTCCAGGCACTCTGAATGGGAACACTTTTGTAACCCGGGAGGGGGGGGATAGAACCATCGTAGGTGGTTGATATGTGAACTCAAGTCAAAAGTTTGTGAGCAATTTAGTATTCGTAAGACAAGACTGAAGTTTCCGATTTTGAGTGAACAAACCTTATAGCTCAGTCATGTCTAAGCTTGGATGGGTATTTCACTATAGTTATATAAACATTGCTGCTCTAGACCATTGTGAACTAGGTTTCTCAGAAGTTTGTGCCCTGGTGAATTGACCTCTGCTGGAGGCCATCATTGTTTCATAACTGTGGTGCAGGTTTACCAATTCAAGAGTGTGTACAATGGATGGGGCTCTTTTTCAAAGTGGGGCTATTTCTATAAGTAGGAGCACTTCTGACTCTGCACTCATCTGCGCTCATCTGATTGTCTCATCTTAAAATATCATCTTTGTCCCCCCCACAGGTATGCTCTTACTGCTGCAACTCCAGCTAGAATCGCATTACTGAAAACTGTTTCCTATGTCTCTTAACTGTGGTATGCTCTTACTGCTGCAACTTCAGCTAGAATCGCATTACTGAAAACTGTTTCCTATGTCTCTTAACTTTGGTATGCTCTTTTGCTTAAACATCTGTAGACATTGCTATTGTTTTTGTTTCCTCTCTATGCCTTTCCTTTAAATTATGGCCTCCTTATCTTTATTAGCTATGCACCTATAAGTCTGTTCTGAAGTGAGAATTTTGCCCTGTTAACCAGCCCACCTTTATTACCTGCTAATTGAAATGCACCCACCCCTCCCATCCCTATCAGTATAAATATAAGCTTCTTTTGGGGAAAGCATTTGCAGGGGGCACATTTGCAACTGGGGCTCTTTCTATAAGTGGGGGCACTTCTGACTCTGCACTAAAGCGAAGGAACACAATAAAACACCTTGAAAAATACAATACAGATGACCTTGTTTACACTTTCAGCTCTTCCTCCCCCTTCTAAAATGCAATGCCTACCACTCCTTCTGACAGCTGTGTCTTCTATCCTTAAACTATCTCTCCTGCATAGCTCTTCTCCACCCCACACCCTATATATATATATCAACCTCACTTCTGTCCTCTCCATATTACTGCACTCACCAACTCTTGCTAATTTTAAATCCACACGCCCAGTACTCCAAACCACTGGGCCATGTCCCTTCATATAAATCACACTCCCACATTACCTCCCTCACCCTTCTGCTTCTCCTATCTTCTGGTTATGTTTCCCCAAACCCTGGGCCTCCTCCATCTAACTGTACTCAACACGCCCATTATCGTACACTCTCTGGCTGCAGCGGCAATGCACACAATCTAGTTCCCATTTCTCTTCTTCCCAAGACCAGACTCCCTTTCACCTGTGCCCTTTGGAATGCTCGTTCTGTCTGTAACAAACTCACCTCCCTCCACGATCTCTTTATCGCTAACTCATATAATCTGCTCGCCATTACCGAAACCTGGCTTCACGAATCCGACACTGCGTCTTTTGCTGCTCTATCCCATGGTGGTCTTCTTTGGACTCACTCCCCCAGACCCAGTGGACGCAAAGGAGGGGGTGTTGGAATCCTTTTAGACCCACATAGCACCTTTCATCTACTTCACCCACCTCCCTCTCTGTCACTCCTCATTTGAGGCGCACTGCATTTGGCTCTTCTCCCCAGTTTCTCTAAGGATAGCTGTGATTTACCGGCCCCCTGGTCCAGTATCATCCTTTCTTGATGACCTCTCTGCCTGGCTACCCTACTTTCTTTCTTCTGAAATCCCCACAATCATTCTTGGGGACTTCAACATCCCTACTAATACTAACATTCCTGCACCTTCCAAACTTCTCAGTCTAACCTCCTCCTTTGACCTGAAGCAATGGATACATGCTCCTACTCACTCTTAAGGCAACACCCTTGACCTTGTCTTTTCCCACCTATGCACTCCATGCAACCTCTCCAACTATCCTTACCCTCTCTCCGATCACTACCTTATTAACTTCACTCTCTCCCTCACCTCTGCCTCCTCACCCTCCATACACCTAACTGTTACCTGTAGAAACCTTTGCCATCTCCACCCTTCTCTACTCTGCTACTGACCACCTCTATGACAAAATCGCACCTCTGTCCTGCACCAACCTAGCCACTTCTGTCTACAACACTTCACTTCTAGCCTCACTGGACACACTGGCCCCCCTCACTACACACAGAATCAGGCCCCTCCCCCTTCAAACCTGGCAAACAGATCACACTAGAAGTCTGAAAAAACACAGCCGTGCTCTCGAGCACCTGTGGCGTAAGATTTCAGCCAGTATAAATCTGCCCTCCAAAAAACAATTCCAGCCTCCTCATTGCCAAGCAGACCTATTTCATCACCCTCATTAAAAACATATCATCCCGTCCCCGTCAACTCTACTCTACCTTCAACTCTCTACTTCTCCCTCCACTGCCTCCACCCACTAATTCACTCACTGCCCAGGAGATCGCCAATCACTTCAAACAGAAGAATGATACAATTCGCTAGATCTCTAAATTCAGACAACCTCCATGCCTTACACCTCATGTCCACAGGTACAATCATTTCTTCCTTCTTTCAACCCCACCACTATAGAAGAGGTTGCTAAATTACTTGCTAAAATCCATCTTACCACCTGCCCTCTGGATCCTGTTCCCTCGCAAATGCTACAGTCACCCTCTAGCTCTATTCTACACTCTCTAACCCACATCTTCAATCTCTCCCTCTCTTCTGGCATCTTCCCCAACTCCTTAAAACATGCACTTGTCCGCCCCATACTTAAAAATCCCTCACTGGACCCATCCAATCTTAACAACCTACACCCCAACTCCTTGCTCCCCTTTTTATCCAAACTCCTTGAACGTCTCCATATTGCTGATAATAGCCTTCTTGATCCCGTTCAGTTTGGATTTCGTCCTCAACATTCCACAGAAACTGCTCTCCTAAAACTAACAATCAATCTACTAACGGCCAAAACTAAGGGACACCATTCTGTACTCCTACTTCTGGATCTCTCTGCTGCCTTCGATGCGGTTAACCACCCCCTCCTCCTCAAAAAACTCTATGCCTTTTGCCGCATACACACCAGCGGACTTTACGGCAGACTTTGCCCGGCGGACATTTCAACGGACTTTATGATGGACTTTCCGAATGAACGGACTTGCCTACACACAATCCACCAAAGTCCGTCTAATTCGTACGTGATGACGTACGACCGGACTAAAACAAGGAAGTTCATAGCCAGTAGCCAATAGCTGCCCTAGCGTGGCTTTTTGTCCGTCGAACTAGCATACAGACGAGTGGACTTTTCGACCGGACTAGAGTTCGACGGATAGATTTAAAACATGTTTCAAATCTAAGTCCGTCCAACTTTTGAGAAAACAAAGTCCGCTGGAGCCCACACACGATCGAATTGTCTGACAAAATCCCGTCCGCCAGGCAAAGTCTGCCGTAAAGTCCGCTCCTGTGAACGCGGCATTTGGACTCTGTGACTGTACTCTTCGCTGGTTTTCTACCTACTTATTTAACTGCACCTTTAGCGTTACCTACTTCCTACTACGTTCTACTGCCTCCTCCTCTACTGCCTATGTTCAAAATCAATGGATCCTGCCCCTCGTGCAAGTTTGTGTTCTTTTGAGTTTCGAGTGTGCGCATCTAGGATTTTTGCCCTTCCAGATACATTTGTTAAATATGTTTTGGAGGGATCTGAAAAAAGATATGGGGATGGGGAGGGTTCTAAATAGAGTATTTGAGGTAGGTGCATCTTTTTAAATGCTGCAAGTCTCTCTGACCATGTAAGTTCTTGTTTAGTAAGATGCTGGGTGTCTGTGTGTAGTTTGGTGAGGAAAGACTTGTAATTAGATGAGAAAAGGCTTTTTACTGATTTCGTTAGCTGAACTCCTAGGTACATGATGCTTTTATCAACTCATGTGAAGGGACATCATGTCTGTAGCAGGTTCTTAGTTGTGACGTCCAGCTGTAGGTCAAGGATGTGTGATTTGGTAGTGTTTACCTTATAGTAAGAGACATTACTAAACCATTTCAGGATTTTTTGTACCTCTGCCAGGGAAGAAGCCGGGTTTGTGAGTAATAAAATTACGTCATCTGCAAATAGACTTGTTTTGTGGGATGTTTTGCCTATTTTCAAGCCCCAAATTGAGGGGTTTGTCCTGATGTGTTCCGCTAGAGGTTCCATAAGTAGGTTGAAAATGAGTGGGGACAATGGGCAAACCTGCCTTGTACCACTGGTTATGGGGAATGGTTGGGATAGCATATCCGCCAAGAATACTTGTGCTGAAGGGTTAGTGTAGAGTGCAAAAATGGTCTTTAGGATGTGGCCGCTGAAGCCAAATCTTTGTATGACCATCTGTAGGTAGGATCAATGGACCCTACCGAACGCCTTCTCTGCATCTAAAGATATAAGCAGAGAAGGTGCTCCGCTGGACTCAGCATGGTGAATCACATTGATCATTCTTCTGGTGGCATCTGACGCTTGTCTTCCAATTGATCTCAGTGGATAAAAGCAGGCATGATGTCAACTAGTCACGTAGCGCTTGTTTTGGCATAGATTTTCAAGTCTAGATTCAGTAGGGAGATTTGGAGAAAATTCTGGGGTTAAGTCGGCTCCTTCCTTGGTTTCGGTAGTGTTATAATCAGGGCATTCAGTGACTAGAAGAGGAGGCAGCGTTGTTGAATAGATTTGTTAAGTGTGTGGTTAGATGTTGGGAGAATTGTTTGTAATATTCCCCTGTAAGTCCATCAGGGCCTGGTGCTTTCCCTGCAGGAAGTGAATTAATCGGTAATTGAATTTCATTTTCTGTGAAGCGGTTGTTCAGGTAGGACAGTTGCCTTTCTGTCAGTACTGAGAGTTGACTCTGATGTAAGAATGTGTTTATGTCATCTTTAGAGGGTTGGAATGTAGATCTTTTCTTTTGTTATATAAATCGCTATAGTAATCGCTGAATGCGTTAGGCTATGTCCTGGGGGTTAGTTAGGTTTTTGTCAGTATGTGGATGATATAAATGTGTTATTTAGGTTTTAATCCTTCTCCCTATGATGCATTTTGCTAGTACTTTACCTGCTTTGTTTGAGGTGGAGTATGATGTGGCTTTTATTTTACATTGCATGTACTCAGTGGAGAAGGAGTGCTCTGAGTTCCTGTCCTAAGGACAGCTATTGTGCTGACTGTGTTGGGTGTGGATTGGCTTTATGTTGGTTTTCCATGTTTGCAATTTGTGATATAAGGGTGTCAAGACGCTGCATCCACTTCTTTTTACAGTGAGAGCTCATTTTCATCAATATAACACGTATAAAAGCTTTGTGCGCATTCCACACCATGCTGGGGTCGGCCACTGGGCCATTGTTGTCTGCAAAAAATTCAGATATTTGGTCTGCAAGCTCTGGTGTATAATTTGGATGTTGTAGTATAAAGTTGTTCGCATGCCAGAGAAACGTGTTTCGTTGATGTGTGGAATCATCAATAGATATTGTGACAGGAACGTGGTCTGACCACGTTGTGGTGTGGATTACAGATGCACTGATTTTTTTGTAGTAGCCATTTATTAGTAAGGGGAGAAATAAGTATAATCTCTCTCAGATCCATGGTAACAACTCCATATATTGAATATATCATGGGTGGCGAGGAATTTTCTCAAGGCAGATTCCCTTCCTTTTGCTGTGGATGTGGTGTCCATATTTATGTCAGATACCAAGTTGAAGTCTCCGCATAGATGACCCTGTTTTACGGATTGGACAGTATGCATCACTTTGCAAAGTAATCTCATTTGATGAACATTAGGGGCATAGATGTTAAGTAATGTGTAGTCAATCTTGTTAATGGTGCCTACAAGAATTATGTAGCGACCGTTTGGGTCTGATAGTTCTTGTTTTAGATGGAAGTCTACTGTGTCTTTTACAGCTATTAGGACATCCCTTTTTTTAGAGGTGTAAGAGGCTTTGTAGATGTGTAGGAAGTGACTATTCGTGAAGGTGTGGCTGATGATAAAGTGTGTCTCCTGGACACAAATGATGTTGCCTTGTACGTCTTTGGCTGTTTTTCATAATGAATGCCTCTTGGCTGGATGGTTTAATCCATCAACATTTAGGGATAAGACGTTGAGTGGCATCTTTGGTGAGGGTTGGGTGTAATAAGGATCTTTAAACACTTACAGTTAGATGAGATGAGTCAAGCAGTGCGGTGGTCTGACTGTTTAGTGTGGCGACAAAATAGGAGTTTTGGGTCAGCTGGAAACCCTGTGCTGATGTTTGCTAGTACTGGTACTAGAGCTGTGGGAAGAGCAATAAATTTAGTCTTATAAACAACAGTTGAAACTTATTAAACTTTTCTGTTATGTGATTGTATCACCGATTAGAACTTTGAGACGAAGTGGAAAAAAAAAGAAGCTGAACTCAACTAAAACCGCCTTGGGAGGTAATAACAGTCAAATACTGAGAAGACCTGTAGGATTATGAAATCGTAGCTGGGGAGAGCTGCTGTATTGTTATGTAGGCCCATTTGGGAACATTATCAAAGCTTTTATCAGGTGTATTTTTTCCTTGGTTGTGACGTGAAGTCGATGGTCTGCATTGTTGTAGAGGTGGATTGGCATCTGTAAGAGGTTCCAGGATGATGCCCCAGGTGTGCAGGAGTTGCATACCATTCTTAAAGTTGTTGATTACGTGTGATGCGCCATTTCTGGTGATGAGCAACGTTGCTGGGTAACACCACTTGTATTGGATTTTGTGGTTGTGGAGACCTTTGGTGATTGGGTTGAGCTGTCTTTTAAGTTGCAGAGTATATTTGGAGAGGTCTGGGGAGAATTGTATTTCTTCATAAGGTGTGGGAAGCGGTGATTTGGTTCTAGCACCTGCTAGGAGCCTTTCTTTGATGTGAAAGAAATGAACCCTCATCAGTACATCTCTAGGGACCGATGCTGCCAGATAAGGTGGTTTTGCAATTCTGTGTATTCTATCGATGATGATGTCTCTTGGTGAGGCATCTGGTATGATAGTGTGCAGTAGCTCTTTTGCATATCTGGGAAGATCTGCTGGCAGGATGGATTTGGGGATCCCTCGCAGCTTAACGTTACTATGACGGGATCTATCTTCAAAATCTTCCAATTTGGCCACAACCCAATCTTGCTCTTCTTTCACTTCCACATATATATCAATTAGGGATGAGCCGAACACCCCCCTGTTCGGTTCGCACCAGAACATGCGAACAGGCAAAAAATTTGTTTGAACACCGTTAAAGTCTATGGGACACGAACATGAATAATTAAAAGTGCTATTTTTAAATGCTTATATGCAAGTTATTGTCATAAAAAGTGTTTGGGGACCTGGGTCCTGCCCCAGGGGACATGGATCAATGCAAAAAAAAGTTTTAAAAACGGACGTTTTTTCGGGAGCAGTGATTTTAATAATGCTTAAAGTGAAACAATAAAAGTGTAATATCCCTTTAAATTTCGTACCTGGGGGTGTCTATAGTATGCCTGTAAAGGGGCGCATGTTTCCTGTGTTTAGAACAGTCTGACAGCAAAATGACATTTCAAAGGAAAAAAAGTCATTTAAAACTACTCGCGGCTATTAATGCATTGCCGGTCCGACAATACACATAGAAGTTAATTGATAAAAACGGCATGGGAATTCCCCACAGGGGAACCCCGAACCAAAATTAAAAAAAAAATGATGTGGGGGGTCCCCCTAAATTCCATACCAGGCTCTTCAGGTCTGGTATGGATATTAAGGGGAACCCCAGCCAAAATTTTTTTAAAAAATGGCGTAGGGTCCCCCTCAAAATCTATACCAGACCCTTCAGGTCTGGTGTGGATTTTAAGGGGAACCCTGTGCCGGGTCCCTCTAAAAATCCATACCAGACCCTTATCCGAGCACGCAACCTGGCAGGCCGCAGGAAAAGAGGGGGGGACGAGAGAGCGCCCCCCTCCTGAACCGTACCAGGCCACATGCCCTCAACATTGGGAGGGTGCTTTGGGGTAGCCCCCCAAAACACCTTGTCCCCATGTTGATGAGGACAAGGGCCTCATCCCCACAACCCAGGCCGGTGGTTGTGGGGGTCTGCGGGCGGGGGGCTTATCGGAATCTGGAAGCCCCCTTTAACAAGGGGACCCCCTGTGTAAAATGACAGAACCTACCATTTCACTAAAATACTGTCAAAAATGTTAAAAATGACAAGAGACAGTTTTTGACAATTCCTTTATTTAAATACTTCTTCTTTCTTCTATCTTCTATCTTCCTTCATCTTCTTCTTCTGGTTCTTCTGGTTCCTCCTCTGGTATTCTCGTCCAGCATCTTCCTCTGCGGTGTCGGCGTCTTCTTCCCTTCTTCTCTTCGGGCCTCTCCGCATCCATGATGGCATAGAGGGAGGCTCCCGCTCTTTTATTCATCTTCTTCTCTTCATCTTCTTCTCTTCATCTTCTTGTCGGGCCATTCTGAATCCATGATGTCATGGAGGGAGGCTCCCCCGCCGCGAAGGAAGATGCTGGACGAGAACACCGGAGGAAGAACCAGAAGAAGATGGAGGAAGAAACCGAAGGAAGATAGCAGAAAGAAGAAGCATTTAAATAAAGGAATTGTCAGAAACTGTCTCTTGTCATTTTTAACATTTTTGACAGTTTTTTAGTGAAATGGTAGGGGTACCCCCTTACCATTTCACACGGGGGGAGGGCCGGGATCTGGGGGTGCCCTTGTTAAAGGGGGCTTCCAGATTCCGATAAGCCCCCTTCCCGCAGACCCCCACAACCACTGGCCAGGGTTGTGGGGATGAGGCCCTTGTCCTCATCAACATGGGGATAAGGTGTTTTGGGGGCTACCCCAAAGCACCCTCCCAATGTTGAGGGCATGTGGCCTGGTACGGTTCAGGAGGGGGGGCGCTCTCTCATCCCCCCTATTTTCCTGTGACCTGCCAGGTTGCGTGCTCGGATAAGGGCCTGGTATGGAATTTAGGGGGACCCCCCACGTCATTTTTTTTTAAATTTTGGTTCAGGGTACCCCTGTGGGGAATTCCCATGCCATTTTTATCAATGAACTTTTATGTGTATTGTCGGACTGACAATTCATTAATAGCCGCGAGTAGTTTAAATGACCTTTTTCCTTTGAAATGCCAATTTGCTGTCAGACTGTTCTAAACATGGGAAACATGCGCCCCTTTACAGGCATACTATAGACACCCCCCAGGTACGATATTTAAAGGGATATTACACTTTTATTGTTTCACTTTAAGCATTATTAAAATCACTGCTCCTGAAAAAACAGCCGTTTTTAAAACTTTTTTTTGCATTGATCCATGTCCCTTGGGGCAGGACCCAGGTCCCTAAACACTTTTTATGACAATACCATGAATATAAGCCTTTAAAATTAGCACTTTTGATTTCTCCCATAGACTTTTAAAGGGTGTTCCGCGGCATTCGAATTTGCCGCGAACACCCCAAATTGTTCGCTGTTCAGCGAACTTGAAAATAGCTCATGTTCGAGTCGAACATGAGTTTGACTCGAACTTGAAGCTCATCCCTAATATCAATTATGTCATTCACAGTAGTGGTGCATTCTTCCATACAGTTTTCAATATAGGATACTCTGTCATCCAGATTATGTATATCCGTGGATATTTTAGTAAACAGCGAGGAGAGATCTGTCATTAATGATGTTTGTAGTGACAGCAACATGTCTTTTAAAGTAGTATCCATCAGTGGCTGGCCTGTGGTGGGGAAATACACCATGGATGTTTGCAGGGCCTGGTTGGACAGCAGGGGGTTGAAAATAGAGAGGTCAAGTAGTAGGAGTATAGAGTAGTGGTTTTTGAAGTTAGTAAATCGTTACTGAGTTTTAGGTGGTTTCTGTGGAGTGTTGCAAGCGAAAGCCAGACTATAAGAGGTCAAGAAGGTTATTTTCAATGAGGTAGGAGCTAAGATGGTGTTAGACCAAGCCTTCTAGAAGTTTAGATGTGAATGGGAGCAATGAGATGTGTCTTAAGTTGTTCAGGTTGGTAGGGTCTAGTGAGAGGTTTTTAAGTATTGGAGTGATCTGTGCAAGTATTAGAGGGGAGGGAAAGGTGCCAGTAGAGAGGGAGAGATTAAAGATGTGGGTGAGGGAGCATAGGATAAATTTTGAGGGTGACCGTAGTAGTTATAAGGGAACAGAATCCAAGAGTCAATTAGTTAGGTGGGCATCTGAGAGGTTTTGTAACCTCTTCAGTAGTAGCCAGTTCAAAGGAGAAGAGTGTTGACTGTGCTGTTAGATAAGGTATGTTGAGTGGGGAAATTGTATGCACTGTGGCGATGTCCTCACATATTGCATCAACCTTGTCTTTGAAGTGATTGGCAATCTCTTTGGCAGTGAGTGAGTTAGTGGGTAGAGGGGGCGGAGGACAAAGCAGAGAGCTGGAGGTAGAGAAGAGCCGACAGGGACTGGATGACACGGTATTAATAAGAGAGACAAAGTAGGCTTGTTTGGCAGCATGGAGGCAGGTATTGTATTTTAGAAGGGCAGATTTATATAGGGTGAAGTCCTGCAGAGTTTTATTTTTTGCCACAGTCGTTCAAGAGCCTTTTAATATCACTTTAAAGCGGGGGTCCACCGCCAAAAAAAAAAAAATATTAAAAGCCAGCAGCTACAAATACTGCAGCTGCTGACTTTTAATAAATGGCCACTTACCTGTCCCAGGGTCCAGCGATGTCGGCAGGCGACGCCGAGAACCCGCTCGGTTCTCGGCAGCTGCCGCCGCCATCCTAGGTGAGGGAATCAGGAAGTGAAGCGTTGCGGCTTCACTTCCCGGTTCCCTACTGCGCATGCGCGAGTCACGCTGCGCATCGTAAGTGGTCCCCGCTATCTCCTGGGAGCTGTGTGTTTCTCAGGAGACAGCACGAAGGGACAGGAAGAGGCATAGGCTCCCATGGGAGTCTATGCCGGAAATGGGTGCAAATACCTTAGACAGGTATCTGTACCCCCCTCCCCCCTGAAAGGTGCCAAATGTGACACTGGGGGGGGAGGGTTCCGAAAAGCAGAAAAGCAGAAGTTCCATTTTTGTGTGGAACTCCGCTTTAACATTTTACCCACAAATAAAAGCACATTAGCTGAATAGAGTTTTGTTTAAAAAGGACAAACAATTAGTTTTTTTATCATAGATAACTTACTTTATTATGGTATAGTGAATTATTTCTTTCCAAAGTGTTCAGAAACACTTAGGCTAGGTTCACACTGCTGTCATCTGAAATTGCACTAATGGGAACCAGGCCCTACAGCCACAGGCTTCAGCTTCTGTGCTGCTTCACCAAATTTCCTTTCAGGAAGTGTGCTATAATAGCTAAATAATTTGACCCCCCTTCTTGGGACTACACATCCCATAATTCTTAGCCTTATGCCCCATGATAGCCATTATAAATATCTTGGAGGAGGAGGAGCAGAGGTATGTTCTTTATGTGTATAGTATTCTCTGGCTGCTTGTGCATGTCAGGGTAGGTAGTGTCCTGATGTAGGTCTGTAATCCTTTCATAGAACATGCACAAATGGGTGAATCTATAGGACCCTGCAAGGAACCACTTAAAAAACAGGGAATGAGGTCACTGAAAGAAAGCCTAACTTCATGTTTTTTGCCAGTTTAAATGGTTCTGTTGAACCAAGCTGGCCCAAATGAACTATGATCTTTACCATGGTATGTGCATGTGTTCATTGCTGTATAAACTGCATATAGCAGAGGAAGGACCCTTTTTGACCCCCAGGGGTACAAGGCTCCTGACGGGGGTAAGGCACACTCAGGTCCACCTAACTGAAAGGCCTGGTGGATTCTGCTCCTTGTGGTCAGCCAAGCAGACCAATGAATACTAGGTGAGGGGCTCTGCTAAAGAGAGACCCCCCAAAGCAGAGGATGAAGGGACCTAATAGCCACACATCCTTCCCCTAGACTTCAGGTTAGATCCAAATACCTACACCCTTCATCCTGAGCGAAGAATGAAAACACCTAAATAAGTGCAGGGGATACAATAAGGCTGTCACACCTGCGATCATGCCACTGGTGAGAACTTCCTAGAGGCAGGATCACTATGGAATACACAGAAGCTGCTTTCATGTTTTGTACCATCACCAACTAGAAGGTTATGGTTAACCTCTTTAATTCATAGAGTACATTTGTCTGTAAAGTGTAAATGTAATAACTTTATAATAACTTTAGATATTGCTTTCGTGTCATAGGTGATCTATACCGTACGTAACCCTAAAGATGTGTGTGTATCTTACTATTACTTCTCCTTGTATGCACAATTCATGGAACGCAGGGAAGATTTCCAGGATTTCATCTCACATTTTCTCAGCAAAGATGGTAAGAAAAAATTTAGCTTTTTTTTCAGGGAGCATATACTATTTTAATTTATTATAGTAATTTTGGTGTAAATTTTACATTTGTACACGCTTACTAATCCATATTTCCTTTTGTGTATTAAAGCCCAACTTAGGCCACTTTGATCTGTATACTTTGTGCAACATTCTAATAACACTATTTCTTGCTCGAGATGTCATCCATTTTGTTTCCTACATTTGGTTTATGGATTTCACAAACCTCTGTAACCTCTAATGAGTTTAAAACTTCTTGCAGAAGAAACAGAAAAAGGTTCCTCATCTGTACACCTTATAGTTTTATATGTAGGAAAGATTCCAAAATAGGATCCCAAAAAGTAAGTCCATGGCTATATTGGGGAACCTTGAACAGAAATTGGGCGCCAGTCACTTTTTGTCTTTTGAAAGTTTTCTATGCTGAACTAAAAAGGAGGTAGAGAGAGTGAGGGTTGGGGTCCCAGATACCACAGCAGATTACTTACTCTTTAGATAACAAAATAACAAAATACAGCTTCACAGTGTCAGAACCTTTAAACTGACCCAGCAGCACTGCAAGCACAATTTCAGATTCCAGTGAGTCATCCAAGCAAGTCTCCAGGCCTTGGATCCCTTGGAAATTCTCACCTTGGCACAGCTTCCTCTACACCAAGCAGAACAGAAGGACAGCCTTAGGACCACCTCAGCGTACATAGGCCCCAAATCGGCTTCTGGGCATTATCACAGAGCTCCCTCCAGCAAGAGAGCGAGCACATGAACTGTTCTAAATATTTTTATTCTCCCCAGCATGCACCAGTGGCCATGAACCATCTACTGGGCAGGCTGAAGAAAATAAAAATATTCATAACTCAGTCTCATACTATGACCTGCAGTATCCGTGAGACCTACAGGTGACAGTGAGAAATTCACAACCTAACTGAGCTTAGGGAAAAACAACTATTCTGAACTGTACAGAGCTGTTTACATCCCAGCCAAAACAAAATTTACATAGTAGCAGTTTAGGACCAGGGGACCACATAACATTGTCAAATGATATTAAAGGGGGGGTCCACCTATCTATCGTTTTTTTTTTTTTTTTTTGAGTTGATTCACAAACTTTTCTTCTCAGCATTACATACTCACATATTGTGTGTAATATGTCCGCCTGTGTCAGATTTCGTCGGAAAGAATAACTTATATTATTCACTGCAGGCGGTTTCCATCTTCATTGTGGGCATTTGAAGCCCACAAGCATTTATTTCCTGGATGCGGTGAATGCTGTGCTCCCAGCATTCACCGCTCGTTCCCGCACATGCTCAGTGGCATCCTGGGAAGCCTGAGACTAGCTCCCAGGAGACTGTGCGGAGTCTGGGAGAGGCTAGAAACACGCCTACTCCCACGGGAGGAGAACCAGGAAGTGCAAAGAAGAATAGAAAAATAAAAGGTAATTACGGCGATTTAAGTTTTTTTAAATGGCATGTCAGCATCTAGGCAAGGAAGAGAATACATACAGATATTGTTCAAAATTTGGGTGGAACCCCGCTTTAACAAAAACAATGGATAGTTGATATTAAGCAGTTCCAGAAAGCAGCATACCAATACTTGGGTGTACAAATTTTAAAAAATGTTGAATCCTTCTGCTTTGGCCACTGGATTTACCTGAAAAACATTGAAAACAAGGGAATATTTAATTATATGGCATGTGTAAGGGCTAGAAACATTGTTAGGTTTTTGCTGCTGTATGTTCCTGATGGGGTGATTCACCCTCTCTAGTTGTCCTGGTGACCACTGTCGCTGGTACTGAAAGTTATGCTGGCCATACACTATACGAAAAATCGCCTGAAATTCGGTCATTTAGACAGTTCGTTCATTTTTTGGCCAGTTAAAGGGCACAAAATTGAAAAACGTTGGGATGTTTTTGAGCCGAAAAAATGAAAAACAAGTTGGAAATTTTCTGCTGAATGAACGGTAAATTGAAAGGTTAATGTGTTTCCCGCCTGAACTGTTTGCACTAGGTATATGTAAAAAACAAAAAAAAAAAAAAATGGATTCATTTATGTCCACTGATTTATCGGTCATTGCATGATGGCACTATCGTTTGCTCTCACGGCCGAATGTTCGTTTTTCGAAAATGGGTTCGGGCGATTTTTCGTATAGTCTATGGCCAGCATTAGGGTAAATCCAAAATTTAGAGGTGTCATTGAAAGAGAATAGAGGTTAAATCTTCCGGTTGGGACACCCGTTCCTGTTACAACTGTCAAGAGGAGATTTCATTATTTGGAGAGATTTTCTCTCACTTACTGCTGTGTTTCTTGGAAATGAAACATAGCAAACAAAAAAAAAAAAGAAAAAAATGCAAGCTTTAACCCCTCATTATAGTTTATCTAGTGTGTCATACATTTCCGATGGAACCTTTAAAGCAGTAGCATTTAAACCAAAATCATATAGATTAAAACATATAACAAACTTTTTTATAATGTTGATTAAAAGGATTTAAAAATATATTTCAAAAAGAAATGTACCGGTACATGATAATAATGATAAACACAACCATTAAAGGTACATAAAGTCCATAAAAAAAGTGCAAAAATCAATATAAAAAGCCAATGTAAAAAAGGGATTAGAGTGCTTCAAACAGATCCAGCAGGTGACGGGTGAAAATGGAAAATATATATGGATATATAGCGGCCGTAGGAGTGTGGTAGCGTCGCATCTGATCCCACTCCTACGGCCGCTCGATATACATGTTTTTGGCAATTGCTGCTGCATTACATGACCACACGCTCTTTTTAAATGATGACCATGTGAGTGTACTCTGTTTTTTCTACCTAATAAATCATTTAGACAGTATCATGCTATAGTCTTCATCTATTTTGTATGTTGATGTGCGTGTGTGAGGCTGTGATGCGGGATCTACCAGGACCTACAGTACCTTTGTGGATATACCTGGGAAACGGTTTTCCCTACTGCGCTGCTGGCTTTTCCATTACTTTGGAGGCCAACACTGTTTGGTAAGCTGCCATCTTTCTATCTTGGTGGTGTCTCACATGGAGAACTTGGGGAAGCTGATTTTTTCCTATGTACATCTATATTTTCCATTTTCAACTTTCACCTGCTGGATCTGTTTAGGACAGTGGATCTCATCTCTAATCCCTTTTTTACATAGACTTTGTATATTGATTGTTGCCTTTATTTTTGTTTTTTATGGACTTTATGTATCTTTAATGGTTATGTTTATCATTATTATTATCATGTTCATTTCTTTTTGAATTACGTTCATATATGTTTGATAGCGCTGCATTTTTTTACATTATTTATTGCTTGGTATATGTATTGACCTGTGCTAGCAGCTATTATTTTCAAAATGTTGGGTATTTTATTGATTATATAGCGCAAATATTCCTCCCATTTAAAAAAAATATATTGGTGGTATATTACATAATATATGTGATACATCAGTCTTTAGTCAGGGGGATGTTATTGTATATTCCCATAATGCCTAGCTTGTCCACATTAATCCCCAGACTTGGCCATGCATTTCGAGGTATTCATTTTTTCCCCTTCTTCAGGGGTACATAGGGTATGACATATCTAGAATAAAGTTTGATACTATAGCACATGCAGATGTCTTTGAAAATCACATCATGTGTACTTACATGAGTTATATACAGAAAAAATAAACCATCCAAAGTAAAAACAAAACTGAGTGTAAGGATGCCTTGCCAGTGCCACTCCTCACCACTCACCATCCACCAGCCAGAGCAAGTCCCAACCCCAGAAGGACATGCATTTACCGGGGCCACCTTATCTTAATTTAAAAATCACAAATGAACACCATTAACACTGTGTGCATATCATTCATTATCCTCAGACAAAATATTTATCCTATTGTTCTGATATCTCCTCATAAAGTCATTCTTGGGAAGCTTTAACTGCAGCATTTCCTGTGCAGGGGACTGGACACCTGTTTATGCTGTTTGTACAACACAAGACTGGTCCCTTCAATTCCCTGTATAGTTTTTTTCACCTATGAGGCTGATGCAACCACGTCAGTGTGATCCAAACTTTGGGTAGGGTTTTTCCAATCAGAACTGTGCTTCTTCCTGTCTCCACTGTCTGGACATCAGCTTTAAAACAAAGCTATGGCCATATAGATAAATACACTATTGAAATACAGTAATTCTACTTAATCATGTGATATATACATATCTGCCACATCACACAGTTAAATTACAAACCCTTTGTTGCGTTTTTATTTTACACATTTATTCTTATGTTACCACATGCACAATAATGCACTACACCGTGCGCTGGTTTTTGTTCCATTCTCTTAAATGATGGTAAACTCATCCACCTTGCATCATGACACAACACATATGCTGTGTGTTATGGTGCACTGCATTACAAAAAAACAAAAAAAAGCATGTCCTCTTTTTTGTATGTTCTCATGCATTGACAGTCTATTCAAAATGAGTGGGCGCATCAACATGGACTGCATACGGCTAAAAGGCCCCTAAAATGTAACAAAAGAAGTATATAAATCTATGAAAATCCTCCTGAATTGGTTTCTAAACTGTGCTTGTGTTTTTAGTTATGTTTGGCCTGTGGTTTGAACATGTGAAAGGATGGCTGACAATGAAGGACAATCCCAACTTCTTGCTTTTGTCTTATGACAATATGACAAAGGTAGGTCCTATTTATAGTAAAATCTATTCCTCATCATATACTATAGAGTAATAGGCTGTGAAAAGCACACTGTGTTAAATACGGTAGTTTCTGTGTTGTAAGTAGAAGTGATCCTGTATATACTGACCTCATTGTATTCTCAGTGCACATAGAAGGTGATGATAGGATACTAACTGTTAGTTGAAATGGAAATAGACAGTGAGATAATAGAAAATTGATTCAACTTCAGAAATTTTACACTTTTTTACATTTTTGCTAAATATTGTATTTGAAAAACATACTTTCTTGGTTTATTTTGCCAGCAGTGATGGAACTACCAGGGTTGAACATGCGACTGGGCCCTGGTGTTCCGCTACTGTCGGGGGGCCCCAGCAGGTTGCTGAGCAGAGAGTGTATCACTCTCATACAGCCCAAAGCCTACACTGACAATTCCCCTCCCTCCTCCCTCACACAGATGGGAGAGGGGAGAGCTGATCTGCTCCTTCTCCTGCCCTTACCCTCCTGTATGCATCGCAGGAACTGTGAAGCTACGCAGCTGAATTTTATCATTCAGCTGCTGGGCTTCACACTTCCCACAGTGCACACACAGAAGGAGAGGGGTGGGAGGAGAAGGAGCCTATCGTCTCTCTGCTCTCCCATCCATATGAGGGAGAAGGGAGGGGAATAGGTGGGGGACTGTCAGTGCAGTCTCTGGGCTGTATGAGAGAGATACTCTCAGCTCAGAGTCCTTCTAAGGAGGCACTGATAGGCATTATTGATGGGCACCAATAAGTGGCACTAATAGGCAGCATTGATGGGCACTGATAGGAAGGTGGCATTGATTAGCACTAATAGGTGACACTGATTGGCACTGATAGGCGGCATTGATGAGTATTGACAGGCAGCACTGATAGGTGGCATTGATGGGCACTGATAGGCAGCACTGATGAGCACTGATGGGTGGCATTGATAAGCACTGATAGGTGGCATTAAGGAGCTCTGATAGGCAGCATTGGTTAGCACTGATAGGCAGAACTGATGGGCACTAATAGGTGGCAATGATGAGCACTAATAAGTGGCACTGATAGGCGGCACTGATAGGCAGCCCTGATGGGCACTGATAGGCTTCACTGATAGGCATTAATGGGGCTTCACTTATAATCAGTGCCCTGATTATCAGTGTAAACAATGCACTGACAGTTTTGCTTGTTAATGGCTCTTCTTTCCTCACACTAAAGGATTGCCGATAACTGGCAAATCTGTTTACATGTGATCAGCTGATGTAAAGGGCCGCCGTGATTGGTCGTTTACCAAGGTCTTTGATCAGCTGTGTCTGAAGGACACAGCAGTCACAGAGAGTGCTGGATACGTGCCAGGGTCCTGGGAGGATGTCCATGGACACCCAGGGCTCGAAAAGGAAAGTGGAGGGTCAGGGGGACCCTTCATGTTTCTTGCACTGGGGCCCTGAAGGTTCTAGTTACGCCTCTGTCTGTCAGTATACTGTTTTATCAAATAAGAAAACTATAATATGTTTTCTTTAAGTGGTAGTAGTATCCTGCTTCTGTAAGGCCTGCATATTTCTTTAAAGCTGAACTCTGAGATAACCAAATACAATTCTAAATAGCACATGTATTTCTGAATCATGGTGTGCCTTGTGTATTTCTTCCAAATCCGTGGAGGAATCTAGTGTGAAATTTTGCCTCTGTGCAGAAGCTTCCAGTAAAATAAACCCATCATGGCTGTTGTCTTTCTGTGTGCAGAATGTGATCTTGTATCTTCCCCCTCCTTTAAAGGATAAGTTCAGCTTTGATAACATGTTACACCCGTATTTAGGGTGTAACATGTTACAAAAAAGCACCTACCTGGGCCCCTCCAATCCCCCCGCTGTGACAGCGGCTGGAGGATCTTCCCCTGAACCCACTGTCACAATTTAAAAAGAGCATGGCTATAAGGGGCTAAGTTCACACAGCCAAGTAATTCATTCATAGGGATCTGTGAATGAATAAACTACAACTACTGTCTTCCACTGCAGCCATCAGCTTGTAGTACTCAGTGAACTGCGAGGTATGGTATGGAGAAGAAGATAAATGGACTTCGTGGGACATTTTTATATTTTTTATTTTTTAATAAAGGACTTGTCCCAAGGTGTGTCTTGTTTTTTTTTAACATTTTGACACTTTTTTTGTGAAATGGTATGGGTACAATGATCCGTTAACATTTCAAACAGGTGGGGGCCAGGATCTGGGGGTCCCCTTGTTAAGGGGGCTTCCAGATTCTGATAAGCCCCCTGCCCGCAGACCCCCACAACGGCCGGGCAAGGGTTGTTGGGATGAGGCCCTTGTCCCCATCAACATGGGGACAAGGTGCTTTGGGGGGCTACCCCAAAGCACCCTCCCCAGGTTGAGAGCATGTGGCCTGGTACAGTTCAGGGGGGGCACTCTCTCATCCCCCCTCTTTTCCTGCGTCCTGCCAGGTTGTTTGCTCAGATAAGGGTCTGGTATGGATTTTTGGGGGGACCCCACGCCATTTTTGTTTCAATTTTGTCAGGGGGTTCCCCTTAAAATCCATACCAGACCTGAAGGGCCTGGTATGGAATTTGGGAGGACCCCCACGCAGTTTTTTAAAAAAAATTTGGTTCGGGGTTCCCCTTAATATTCATACCAGACCCAAAGGGCCTGGTAATGGACTGGGGGGATCCCATGGTGTTTTTTTTTAATGACTTTTATCTGTTTTGCCGGAACCCGACAATTCATTATAGCCGCGAGTAGTTTGAAATTACTTTTCTTCCTTTTAGAAATGTCCATTTTGTGCATGGACTGTTCTAAACACGGGAAAAATGCGCCACTTTACAGGCATACTATAGACACCCCCCAGGTATGAAATTTAAAGGAATATTTCACTTTTATTGTTTCACTTTAAGCATTGTTAAAATCACTGCTCCCGAAAAAACGGCCGTTTTTAAAACTTTTTTTTGCATTGATACATGTCCCCTGGGGCAGGACCCAGGTCCCCAAACACTTTTTATGAGAATACCATGCATATAAGCCTTTAAAATTAGTACTTTTGATTTCTCCCGTAGACTTTTAAAGGGTGTTCCACAGCTTTCGAATTTGCTGCGAACACTCCAAATGGTTCGCTATTCGTCGAACAGGCGAACATCTGGCTCATTCCTAACTGTGAGGGGTTACAGTGTTCTGCCACCACCAACACCGATGGCCGAATTTAGAGTATACAGTGCAGTCCACCTAGACCTTCAGCCACAATGTCTGACCAATAATAAGGCCAAACATACCCCCAGCAGATGACCTGCTTTTCATTTGTCAGCCTAATGCTTCTTCTGTTTAGTGTTTGTGCTGCCCATAGCCATCCTCAACTCAAAAGCCTAGGAGCCACTCGAACCACTGGCAGAATGGCCCAGAGGAATCTGCCAATACACCAGAAATTAACATCTGTGCATGTTGGAATGTCACATGCATACACAACCCAATTCTCTTCCAACTATGTCAAAAAATGCCCAGGTGATATCCCTGAGCTGACGGAGGATATCTGGCAGGACATACTTCCCCTCCAGGTCCCCTCTGTCATCTCCTCCAGGGATAGGGTCATACAAACCAAACTATTATACAGAGCATACTTTACGCCATCCTTATTATTTAAACTTAGAAAACTACCATCGGCTATGTGCTCCAGATGCAGCATTGTGGAGGCCACCTTCTTCCACTTGATGTGGGAATGCACCGAGATCATGCGGTTCTGGTCAGGGGTTACTGCTTTTGTCAGTTCCCTGACCCAATTGCCTAATATCTGCAACCCCCTGAGATGCCTACTGGGATATGTGGACGATGAGAGTATATCTAAAAACAAGCAAACTTTCCTGAGAATTGTATTATTTTATGCCAAAAAATCTATTACTATTCATTAGAAATCACAATTCCCACCTACGATAGCATTCTGGCTGAACATGGTTAATCAGGCTATACCATTATACAAATTAACATACGAAGCCAGAGGATGCTCAAAAAATTTCACAAAATATGGGATCTGTGGACTAGCTCTGAAAACACTATTACACCTACCATATAAAGCTAAAAAAGAAACTCCAGTCAATGATACCAAGCTTGATGAAAACTGAATAGACATATGCAGCTGTACAATATGAAAACATGTATGCCAAATATATACCATTGTCTTACACTCTGTATTGCAATGAGCAATGTTTGCTCGAAATGTGTGTATTTGTGTTTGTATGTTTGTTTTGTACCACAAAACCAAATAAAAATTTACCTTTAAAAAAAAAAAAATCCCCGGTAGAATACCTACACTACAGCTACTATAGGGAAAACTATCTTTCATTTTAAAAAACATTGCAATTACAATGCTGTAGGGTATGTTCCACCACATTGGTGCCTTCCCAGGAAGCACTAACAAAGTGACTTTCAAATACATATTTTTTCTATTAAAAGCATAAAAACAATAAACAATGAAATATAATAAATCAAACAAAATCAACAAATATCCTCTTGTGTCTCCCTTCCTGTAATGCTTTCCGTCTATCTATTAAGTTCTTGTGGTAAAACCAAGGAAGCTTAGACTTCTGAAGTGTATCAATGCTTTACTAAACAGGGAAAAATCTGCACATACAAACTGTAGGATGTACAATACAACACAACTTATAGCTTACAAAATATGCCTACAAATATAAGCATGTGCAATATGTACACATTAAGTAAACTAAACAGTTACTCAACTTAGGGGTCAACATGTCCTTCACAGTTCCTTGCTCAAAATCCAACTCACAAAACGTCTCCAAAGTTATCCAGCTTCCGGAAGCCATGTCTTCCTCTTTTGTCCTCCCAAAAACCATCTGTTGTCCCAAACACGTTTCTTACAAACGCTCTCCAAGCCCCTCCCACCCATTTCCTGCATACATCAACTTCCTGCAAAGAACATCCTGTCTCAGTTATTTACATATCGATGGAGGGGGAAGGGCCTCTGTAAACATATGCTGTTACTAAACCTAACTCTATATTATTGCAATAAAGTCACTATACAAATGGCCATAGCAACGCACTTCTCAAACACGTGGAAAGATTGGGGATGAAGTAGGGGCATCAAAGATGACATCAAAGATGACAGGGAACCCGGCAACCTGACTACCTTACTTAGTTCTCACCAGGTTATTATTGTAAGTAAGGTATTTATCTTCATTTGGAAACCTGGAAAGTGGTGTATACTGTAGATAATTCCTGGCAATGACCAAGATGAGACCAACTAGGCCTCTAATTTGTTGTTTGTATACAACAACTAGGAATGGGCGAACGGTTCGGCCCGAGCATAAGTTCGGGCTGAACTTTGGTTGTTCGGATGTTCAGCGAACACCGAACAATATGCAGTGTTCGGGGGAAAATTCAAAAGCCGCCGGAACACAATTAAAGTCTATGGGACACTAACATGAAAAATCAAAAGTGCTCATTTTAAAGGCTTATATGCAAGTTATTGTCATAAAAAGTGTTTGGGGACCCGGGTCCTGCCCCAGGGACATGTATGAATGCAAACATTTTTTTCTTAAACTGTCGTTTTTTCGGGAGCAGTGATTTTTTTAATGCTTAAAGTGAAACAATAAAAGTGAAATATTCCTTTAAATTTCATACCTGGGGGGTGTCTATAGTATGCCTGTAAAGTGGCGCATTCCCATGTTTAGAACAGTAACGCAGCAAAATGACATTTCTAAAGGAAAAACTGTCATCCAAAACTGATCGCGGGTGTAATGAATTGTTGGATCTCGGCAATATAGATACAGATAATTGAAAAAAAGAGCATGGGATCCCCCCCCCCAGTCCATTACCAGGCCCTTTGGGTCTGGTATGAATATTAAGGGGAACCCCAAATCAAAATTTACAAAAAAAATCGCGTGGGGGTCCCCCTAAACTCCATACCAGGCCCTTTGGGTATGATATGGAAATTAAGGGGAACCCTGCACCAAATTAAATAAAATTAAATGACGTAGGGGTCCCCCCCAAAATCCATACCAGAACCTTATCCAAACAAGCAACCTGGCAGGCCGCAGGAAAAGAGGGGGGTACGAGAAAGTGCCCCCCCTCCTGAACGGTAACAGGCCACATGCCCTCAACATGGGGAGGGTCCTTTGGGGTAGCCCCCCAAAGCACCTGATCCCCATGTTGATGGGGACAAGGGCCTCATCCCCACAACCCTTGCCCGGTGGCTGTGGGGGTCTGCAGGGGGGCTAATCGAAATCTGGAAGCCCCCTTTAACAAGTGCACCCCCAGATCCTGGCCTCCCCCCTGTGTGAAATGGTAACGGGGTACTAATGTACCCCTACCATTTCACAAAAAGAGTGTCAAAATGGTACAAAAGACAAGACACAACTTGGAACAATTTATCCTTTAGAAATGTCATTTTACTGCGTTACTGTTCTAAACATGGGAAAAATGTGCCACTTTACAGGCATACTATAGACACCCCCCAGGCATGGAATTTAAAGGAATATTTCATTTTTATTGTTTCACTTTAAGCATTAAAAAAATCACTGCTCCCTAAAAAACGTACGTTTTTAAAAAAAGTTTGCATTGATACATGTCCCCTGGGGCAGTACCCAGGTCTCCAAACACTTTTTATAACAATAACTTGCATATAAGCCTTTAAAATTAGCACTTTTGATTTTTCATATTCGTGTCCCATAGACTTTAACAGTGTTCGTGTGTTCTGCCAATTTTTTTGCTTGTTCTGCTGCGAACCGAACAGGAGGGTGTTCGGCTCATCCCTAACAACAACTAGTCATTGACCCAGTCCTGCATGTGGTGGGCCAGGCTTGCCAGCGTTTCCAGCCTCATATCAGGGAAGCTTTCTCCAGTTTCTGTTCATGGAAAACTGAGTTATTATTATTATTATTATTATTATTTTCCTTTTCAGATAAAATCATGAAAAGTTAAGTGTAATTTCTGTGTATCCTTATGTTTCAACATTATTTCTGTTATTAAAAAGAACTTTGAGCTAAACACTAACATTTGAAGACAATCCCTGTCTGCACTGGCAGTCATAACAACAGCAATTGTAGGAAGAAATGCAGAGCAAATTGTCAGAAATCGTACTGTGACCATTCAGATCACAGATACTACCCCCTATTTATGCACAGCCAGGCAACACGCAATTAAACACTTAGACCCCTTCACACTGAGGCGTTTTTCAGGCACTTTTGGGCTAAAAATAGCGCCTGTAAAGCACCTGAAAAACGGCTCTCCTGAAGTCTCAGTTTGAAAGCCAGTGTGCTTTCACACTGAGGCGATGCGCTGGCAGGACTTTAAAAAAACTCCTGCAAGCAGCATCTTTGGAGCGGTGTATACATCACTCCTACAGCGCCCCTACCCATTGAAATGAATGGGCAGCACCGCTGACAAAGCGCCACTGCAGTGGTGCTTTGCGGGTCATTTTAACCCTTTTCCGGCTGCCAGTGGGGGTTAAAAGCGCCCTGCTAGCAACTGAAAACCTCTGCAAAAACTACAGTAAAGCGCAGCTAAAAATAGCGGTGCTTTACCACTGACGTCCCAGTGTGAAAGCAGCTTTATTCATAGACAAAGAAATAGTCCAGAACTTGTTTTTGTTGTTTTATTGGGGAAAACAACTTGGATAGGGTATGGAATTTATGGGATGTCCAATTTGACTTGAAGAACAATGATTAGGACATCTTCCTTCTATATGTGATCCAGAAAATAGAACATACACTTGAGTGTATTCTCTTTGAAACAGCAACGGCTTCTACGAGCTCAACAAAGAAATCTCCATTTACAGGAGCTCTGTTTCCTAGAGCAGAGTTGTAGCAGAATCTCACCTTGCAGGAGCCCTATGTCCCCTTTCTTGAAAATACCGGCCCACCTGGCTGCTTAATAAAATGTGCTCACACTGTCCCCGGAAATCCTGCTGCTCTAGAAGAGACTACTGTTCAGGCCTCCTGCTGTACAGGTCCTTCTCCGCACGCCAGGTTTTTCCCACCGAGACCACAAGATAGTGGAGATCTCTCAGTACTTTTTTCTCTCTCCGCTCCCAGCCTGTAGGCAGAGCCTCCCTCACCTCGGGGTCCTCCCAAGCCACACAACACAGCTTCCTTACTCCATCTTCCACCCTATCCCCCTGCTGGCCAGGCTCCACCATATTTAGGGGCTGATCCAACCAAGCTGCAAGGCCCTTCTGCCTGGGGATTGGCCATATTCCCTCAAGTAGGCAGATTAGGGCCTCCTGGCCTCCTCCCACTAACTTCCAGAAGCTTCTCCAAGCTTCTAAAACCAGGGGGAGGTACCAGAGGCCAGCCCTGTAGATCCCTCCAGCCTGACCTAGACCAACCGGACCTAATTACGGACTTGCACAACTACCATTAGTTACAAAAAAACAAATTTACCTACACTAGTCTAGCACTAGAGGCTGCTACACTTACATGAATTCCACTTCCATATTTCTTGCACTGCTGGCTCTGGTGGTACAAGTGTGCTGCACTTGGAATTTGTAAATTCCATGTAATTTACTGCCCCCTTCCTTGGGGGCAACTGCATCAGCAAAGATTTACATGGAACAGGTCATTCTTCTGCTGGCTATTAAATAAGTTTCTAATTCTGTTTACTATAATGTCTCTTCCATTTAGCCCCTTGCAGGTGAATGTTTAAAGGATAGTTTATTGTAAAGACTAATAAAATACACACTTGTTTAATACAACAGGATATAAGGAGCAATGTTGTAAAGATCTGCAAGTTCCTGGGAAAAGATCTGGATGATGCTGCCATAGATTCTGTAGTAGAGCATTCTTCGTTTAAAGCTATGAAAGCGAACAACATGTCCAACTACAGTGCAGTGCCTAATGAAATCTTCAACAAGGATCAGGGATCATTTTATAGGAAAGGTAAAGACACTTAATAGTTTTCAGATATTTCTAAAATGTTATAAGGTTACATCTGTGGAATGGCAGTTACGCACTGACATAAATGTGCCCTCATTGTTTGGTGGTAGCCATGGTCATTATTCACTGACGTTTTCATTAAAGTCACTAAATAAAATATATTTTAATTTGAAGCCTACATTTAGTCACAAAAAAATAAAAATCAAAATAAAAAAATCAAGGGTCAATATTACAGTCAATAGGATGTATCCCTTTTTTTGTTGGCTCCTACATTAATTGAAATGTTCCTTCTCTGATCCCACTCAAATCCCTACTGCCACAATAAGAGGAAGATTTCAGCTAATGTAGGAGCCAGCAGCAAAGGGAACACATCCGGTGTCTTTATGCAACCTTACCGACTATTTAACTACTGTATGTATCCTATTGACTAAAAATAATGTTCCTCGTGCTGTTTTTTTTTATCTTCATTTTTGACTTAACTTAGACTTTAACTGCTTAGAGCCCTTGCACACTGGGGCGGTTTGCAGGTGCTATTGCGCTAATAATAGCGCCTGCAAACCGTCCCGAAAGTGTCGCTGCTTGTATTCCAGTGTGAAAGCTTGCACACTGGAGCGATGCGCTGGCAGGACGGTAAAAAAAGTCCTGCCAGCAGCATCTTCAGAGTGGTGAAGGAGCGGTGTGTATACCGCTCCTTTACCGCTCCTGCCCATTGAAATCAATGGGACGGCGCGGCTATACCGCCGGCAATGCGCCTCTGCAGAGGCGCTTTGCGGTGGTATTTAACCCCTTCTCGGTCCCTAGCGGGGGGTAAAACCGCCCCCGCTAGCGGCCGCATACCGACGGTAAAACGCCGCTAATAATAGCGGCGTTTTACCGCCGACGCCGCCCCCCGCCCCAGTGTGCAAGGGCTCTTAAGGACCAGCCGCCGCAGTTGTACTGCGACAATGTGGCTGGTTACCGCGAATCGCCGTCATTGTATGTTGGCTCGTACGCAGCGACTTGTGGGCGTGCACCCACTGGCCAGTGGGGGAGCCAATCAACGGGTGGGGCGGACTCAATCTCCGCTGGCCACCCACGATCGTTCCCCGCAGTGTAAGAAAAGGGATTTGCCTGTGTAAACAAGGCAAATCTCCATTCTGACAGGGGAGATCATACAGATCTGGTCTTTTTGCTAAGCAGGAAGACGGATCTGTGTGTTTCCCCAGTCGCACAGTCCCCCATACAGTTATAACACACAAACAAGGAACACATTTAACCTCTTGATCGCCCCTGATGTTAAACCCCTTCCCTGCCAGTGTCATTAGTACAACAGCAGGGCATATTTTTTGCACTGATTACTGTAATAATGTCACTGGTTCCCAAAAGGGTGTAAAAAATTTCAGTTAGGTGTCCGATCTGTCTGCCGCAATGTCGCAGTCCCGCTAAAAAATCTCTGATCGCCACCATTACTAGTAAAAAAAATGTTTTTAAATGCCATAAATGTATCCCCTATTTTGCTATAACCTTTGCGCAAACCAATCAATATACGCTTATTGCAATTCTTTTTTTTTTTACCAAAAATATATAGAGGTATACATATTGGCCTACACTGATGAAGAAATTAGATTGTTTACATTTTTTTTGTGTGGGGGGGGGGGGGATATTTATTATAGCAAAAAGTAAAAAATATATATATTTTTTTCAAAATTGTAACTTTTTTTTGTTTATAGTACAAAAAATTTAAATTGCAGAGGTGATCAAATACCACCAAAAGAAAGCTCTATTTGTGGGGAAAAAAAGGACGTCAATTTTGTTTGGGTACAGTGGCACACAACCGCGCAATTGCCAGTTAAAACGGCTTAGTGCCCTATCGCAAAAAATGGCCTGGTCATTAAGGGGGAAAATCTTCCGGTCCTTAAGTGGTTACCATTAGAATAGCAGAATAACAATATATAGAAAACAAAGTCCTAAAAGTAAATCACCATTGATTCAATAAAGAAAATATTATGTGTTAATACTATAAAATCTTGAATCTGAATGGATTAACCATAGTATATATGGCTATAACTCAAGTAAATTTTGCATGTTTTGGAAACATTTAAGTAAGATCCAGGTGGTTATGCAACATAGCTTATTTAATTTAAAACCTCTAATTGGTTAGTTAATGGTCAGTAGATCAACGTCTGTACAACCAGCCTGCCCATATATGGATCGAAGTTTGGCTGGTCCCTGATGAACCTGCTGAATTTCAATTCATATATGGCCAGCTTTACATAAATCCAGTGAATGTACTAGCCTCAGATGATACACATAGGATGCAAATCTTCCTACATAGGTTGTATCTATTTATCTACCGCCATCACTTCTCTAAAATCTTGTCAAACACAGAATTGCACACAGAGTCTGTCAGCATCTATCAGCAGCACAAAGCGGGGGGTAGAACTTTGAGCCTGATCAGAGGGAGAGACACACCCCCTCCTCACACTACATGGAAAACAAGCACAGCCGTGGCTGTCAATCACAGGCTGTGTGCGGGAGCTCTCCTCACCCACCACATTTTTTTCCTCTTGGCATTGGGAAAAAGCTGTCAGAAGCGACTTATACAGGTAACAGGAGAACGTGGCAGCAGAGAGACATCACACTTAGTGCTTTGGATGGGGACAAGCACACTGTATTGAAGGATGTATTTATGGCTGAGGTTTAAAACCACTTTAAGTTAACTTCTCAGGTTTTAATGACTGTGAAGCTTTAACAATAAACAGCTTTTTTATTTACTTTAATTAAACACTTTTGCTTTACATTAGGTATCTCCGGAGATCACAAGAATCACTTTACACCTGCTCTAGAAGAAGAGTTTGACAGGATTTACAAGGAGGCCATGAAAGATGTTGACCTTGCTTTTATATAAAAGGAATTTTATATGTTTAGATATTTAATTGGAATTTCACATGTACTCATACTAAGACAATGTCCAATCATATACAAGGAACATTTATTAAAAAATGATTTTTGTTACCATATGGTTGGAAGATTGAAGTGAAAATTGTTTTACCTCATGTATTATGCTACATAAACATTAACTTTGCAAAGTTAACATTGTTTAATAGTTTAGTAAATCAGCCCCAAATCCCAATTCCAGCCCGATAAAGCAGCCATAGACTCATTCCATGAAGTTAACTAAGCTTCCTGCACTATTATTGTATATATGTTGCAGGAAACTGTCGGAAGTGGTGTGCGCCATAATAACAGAGCTGTTTCAGGTCTATCTGCACCACTTGCACCAGTTTCTGTTTGAGAAAAATAGAAACTGGTGCGGGGTCTGCACCCGATTAACAGAGGGAATAGGGCAGTTTGCCATATAGAAAACTGCTGCAAAGTCCCGCCAAGTGCAACCCTGTCATACAGGACATAAGCAGTAAATAGGCCACTCGCATCCCACTCTCTGCCCCTGCACTGATTACATAAGTGGTTCTCAATCTCAGTCCTCAAGTACTCCCAACAGGCCATGTTTGCAGGTTTTCCTTTATCTTGCACATGTGCTTTAAATGTGAGTCAGTGGCTTGGTATTTTGGACAGCTATTTTATCTAAGAGAAATTCCCAAAACATGACCTGTTGGGGGTACTTGAGGACTGAGGTTGAGAACCATTGAATTACACAACACAAGCAGGGCATGCACAGGGTTAACTCCCCCTTCTTCCCTCCGCTCTGAGCTGGGACAGCAGTGAGAACTTTGCTGGCATCTCCAGCTCTTGTTCTATGACCTGTGTGCTGTGCCTGAGAACAGATAATTAATTACTTCTAATTAACAAAGGGGTGTGTGTATTTGTGTTAATTAGGAGCAGTATCTGCTCCATGTTCTAAATTTAGAAGAGCTTTACAAGCATTTGCTTACATACCTCTTTGGTGTTTCCCCATTCTGTCCCAGTACAAGCTAACACATGTTCTGACAAGTTGTTATTGCTTACCCTTTCAGTATATATGTATTTTGAAATGTTATTATACTGTGGTATATATTATACAGTATAAAAAAATATATCATTTTACAGGGGTATGACATTTAGGAATAAATGCTCTGGCAGGAATTTTTTAACATGCTTCTTTTTATGTTACACAGAATTGGAAAATTACATCACCCTGAAAATAAAGAAAATATGAAAAGATCTATTACTTGTCTTTTTTATTTTTTTTTCTCCTTCCCTGACCTAAAGAAACCTTCTGCTGCCATCCCAGATGTCTACTCAAATAAAACAGCAGTGGACTGCAAAATCTTCAAGCTGACTGAAAGCTTCCTCTCCCTTGGCCATGCCTGTGCATAGTTGCCAACATTGTAAAAAAATGTATAGGGACACTTTTTTGGCTGTAGGCGGAGTCTTATTATAATTAGGGGGCGGAGAATGCCTTTGTAGGAGTGACATAGAAAAAATGTGGTGCACAGTGCCAAAAAATGGGCGTGGTTTACGTGAATAGTGGGCATGGCTTATATGGGCGTGGCTCAAATAGGGGTGTGGTTAGAGTCTGAGATGAATGAGAGATGGAGAAAGAAAGAGAAAGAGGGAGGGAGAGAGAAAGAAGGAGTGAAGGAGAGAGAAGGAAGGAAAGCGGGATGGAAGGACAGCAGGCCCAGATCCTACACCACAATAGAAATATGTATTTCAGAGTTTAATAAATCAGCAGATAAAAATACTCCAAACACCTGGTGTTAGCGCTTCAATCATCCCGGCACCATGGTTGTTGTGGTGTCAGGATGATTGAAGCACATTATTACTATTACATTGTAATATAGATTGAAATCATTCAACTCACCATAATGCAGAACCAGTGGGACCGCTGAGCGTGTCACCTGCCACCAGATGCCATAAGGTGCCCCCAGCAGAGTACGTCCTTACTTCAGGTGCCCCCAGCAGAGTGCGTCCTTACATCAGGTGCCCCAGCAGAGTCCGTCCTTACATCAGGTGCCCCCAACAGAGTCCATCCTTACATCAGGTGCCTTCAGAAGCAGAGGCCCTCCTTACAGATCTGTGTCCCCAGCAGAGCCCCTCCTTACATCTGGTGTCCCCAGCAGAGCCCCTCCTTACATCTGGTGTCCCCAGCAGAGCCCCTCCTTACATCTGGTGTCCCCAGCAGAGCCCCTCCTTACATCTGGTGTCCCCAGCAGAGCCCCTCCTTACATCTGGTGTCCCCAGCAGAGCCCCTCCTTACATCTGGTGTCCCCAGCAGAGCCCCTCCTTACATCTGGTGTCCCCAGCAGAGCCCCTCCTTACATCTGGTGTCCCCAGCAGAGCCCCTCCTTACATATGGTGTCCCCAGTGGAGCCCCTCTTTACATCCGGTGTGCCTGCAGCGGAGTTTCCGCCGCCATTACCGTACATTATTAGTAACAGGCCGAGGTAATCAAGATAGAGGCGGAGCCGGCTGAGTGGCTTCAATAGAAATTGAGCTGCGGCACCGCCCATCCCCCTTTCCACAGCAAGTCACAAACAGACTGGCAGTGGAGTGGGGGTGGGTGGTACCGTAGCTCAATTTCTATTGTCAGGCACCCGGCCTGCTCCACCTTTTGTTCTTGGTCTTCAGTAAAATGGCAGCCAGTGGAGACATTGCCTCCACTGACCGTGGACCTCTAGGTCTGCGGGGAGCCATGAAAAATCAGGAAAAAAGAATTTCCTGGGACATTTCCCGGGAAACGCTAAAATCGGGAAAAAGGTCCAAATCCCGGGACAGTTGGTAAGTATGCCTGTGCAGATAAACCCCATAGACTTCTATAGGTCCATCTCCTGAGTGTCTCCTTTGTATGTTACATAAACTCTGTAAATGATAACAAGAGCTTGTTCCACCCATGGCAACATAAGGCCTCATTTATACTGGCAGCCACTGATCGCTTTTATGAGGTCACCTCATGTGTAACCAAGGCCTGAAAATTGCATGTGTTCCTTAAAGTGTTACTAAACCCAGGACCTGGCATTCACTATATCTGGTCTCCCACAGTACACAGAACTAAGGATGAGACAAACACACGGCACCGTTAAAGTCTATGGGACACAAACATGAAAAATCAAAAGTGCTCATTTTAAAGGCTTATATGCAAGTTATTGTCATAAAAAGTGTTTGGGGACCCGAGTCCTGCCCCAGGGGACATGTATCAATGCAAAAAAATGTTTTAAAACGGCCGTTTTTCGGGAGCAGTGATTTTAATAATGCTTAAAGTGAAATAATAAAAATGAAATATAGCTTTAAATATCGTGCCTGGGGGGTGTCTATAGTATGCCTGTAAAGTGGTGCAGTTTTCCCATGTTTAGAACAGTACCACAGCAAAATGACATTTCTAAAGGATAAATTGTTCCAAGCTGTGTCTTGTCTTTTGTACCATTTTGACACTTTTTTTGTGAAATGGTAGGGGTACATTAATACCCGTTACCATTTCACACAGGGGGGAGGCCAGGATCTGGGGGTGCACTTGTTAAAGGGGGCTTCCAGATTCCGATTAGCCCCCCCTGCAGACCCCCACAGCGTGGGAATGAGGCCCTTGTCCCCATCAACATGGGGATCAGGTGCTTTGGGGGGGCTACCCCAAAGGACCCTCCCCATGTTGAGGGCATGTGGCCTGTTACCGTTCAGGAGGGGGGGCACTTTCTCGTACACCCCTCTTTTCCTGCGGCCTGCCAGGTTGCTTGTTTGGATAAGGGTCTGGTATGGATTTTGGAAAAAAAGTAATTTAAAACTGTACGTGGCTGTAATGAATTGTCGGGTCTCGGCAATATAGATAAAACTCATTGAAAAAAACGGCACCCCAACCAAAAATGTAAAAAAAAATTGCGTGGGGGTCCCCCCAAATTCCATACCAGGCCCTTCAGGTCTGGTATGGAAATTAAGGGGAACCCTGCACAAAATTAAAAAAAAATGGCATAGGGATCCCCCCCAAAATCAATACCAGACCCTTATCCGAGCATGCAACCTGGCAGGCCGCAGAAAAAGAGGGGAGGGATGAGAGAGCGCCCCCCCGTGAACCATACCAAGCCACATGCCCTCAACATAGGGAGGGTGCTTTGGGGTCTGACCCCAGAAGCACCTTGTCCCCATGTTGATGGGGATGAGGGCCTCATTCCCACCACCCCTGCCCGGTGGTTGTGGGGGTCTGTCGGCGGGGGGCTTATCGGAATCTGGAAGCCCCCTTTAACAAGGCAACCCCCAGATCCTGCCCCCCCTATGTGAATTGGTAATGGGGAACATTGTACCCCTACCATTTCACAAAAAAAGTGTCAAAAATGGCAAAAAAGACAAGAGACAGCTTTGAACAAGTCCTTTATTAAAAAATTAAAAAATAAAAATGTCCAGCGATGTAAATCAACGCCACCCGATGGACCAAAAAAAGAAAAAAAAAGTCACAACAATTACGCGCCCCCCCCGATGCCTCTTGACCCTGCCCCCCTCTGATGCCACGGGCCCCCTTGAATTCTGAAGGACCCAAAGAGCTGAATAGGTTTGCTGTGGATTGTGCAAGTCAAGTGTTATTCCTGGAAAGGGTAAATTAATCTGGTTATCACTATCCCTAATGGACCATAAACTTTTCCATTTCTGGGAGATTAACACCTCTTAATTTTGGATCACAACTGCAGGGACATCCAATAAGGGGAGGCAGGTGAGGCAGGGCCTTATCTGCCATGAACATTAAAAAATAAAAAAAATTGAGCTTCAAGGGTTATAGTTTGACGACCTGGGATCACAGAGAATGTGGGGGTTTGTAGCTTAAGTCCTACCCCACCACTAGTAAAAATTTGGGGCTCCTATGACCTATGGTTCCAGAGATATGGGGCTCCTTGCGCATCCTTTCAGAAGCTAAATACAGAGCGGCAGCAGACAGAGGTTGAGCTCACAGTGCCTCTCACTTCTTGCACTGAGATCAATGAACAGCTTGTAGTCTTGGACCAATGGTAAAGTACCATTGGTCCCAGCTGTCAAATAAAATTGCTACAGTGAAGGCACACCCCTGACTGCAGTGTCATAGAGGGGGCATGTGTCTAAAAGACAAATACTCCCTTGCAGCCCAGCCCTCTTAACTACAAGGAAAAAACGTGTTTATGGGTATAAGATTTACCCACAATCCCATGTTTTTCTCACACAGTTGAGAGGGAGAAACTGATTCTGTTGAAAAAGTACTGTTATATTCAAGGTAAATCATATATTTACAGTTATTATATAATAATTTATTATTTATCTATTTACAGTGAAATTACAGGTTGGAAATTATTATTATTTCAAACTTCCGTTAAGCCACCTGCTTGAGTACAGATTTTGAAAATATAGTAAATTACCCTTAAAACAATACATAATAACTATTTGTATATTACTTACTTATGGTAATTATCCACTTGCCACCCAGGCCAATTCTGACACTTCTCTCCTACATGTAAAACTTTTTTTGCTAGAAAATTACTCAGAACTCCCAAACATTATATATATATATATATATATATATATATATATATATATATATATATATATTGTTTTAGCAGACACCCTAGGGAATAAAATGGTTGTCATTGCAACTTTTTATGTCACAGGGTATTTGAGCAGCAATTTTTTTAAACACGTTTTTTTGGGGGGAAAAAAACTGTTTCATGAATAAAATAAAAAAAAAAAAACACTAACGTTAGCTCGATTTTTTTGTATATTGTGAAAGATGATGTTACGCTGAGTAAATAGATACCTAGCAGGCCACACTTTAAAATTGCGCACACTCGTGGAATGGCGCCAAACTTCAGTACTTATAAATTTCCATAGGTGACACTCTACATTTTTTTACAGGTTATATGTTTAGAGTTACAGAGGAGGTCTAGTGCTAGAATTATTGATCTCGCACTAACGATCATGGTGTATGTAACCTATGTGTATCTGGCTCTGATACTAGCCAGTGCCTCACCAGCCACTGACCCCACCGCACGTCCCTGCACAACTGATATGAGATTGCTAGTGTGAAACCATTTTAACTTCAAATATTCTGGACCTTCATTGCTTTGTTCACACATGACAGTTTTACATACGCTTGGCAAAGGTATTAACCCTCAAATATGAGAACTATGTTGTAGGCAGTATATCTCTGACCACAAAACCATACCCATAGTTGCCAACATTGAAAAAAAATTTTTAGGGACAAAAAAAATGTGATGCGCGAAGCGTGCTACCGCAAAGAATGGGTGTGGTTTATGCAAAATAGTGGGCGTGTCTTAAGTGGGCATGGCTCAAAGGGGGTGTGGTTAGAGTCTGAGATGAATGAGGGATGGAGAGGGAAAGGGGGGAGAGGGATGGAGGGACAGCAGGCCCAGATCCTACACAACAATGGAAATATGTGTATTCTAGAAAGTTTAACAACTAGCAGAGAAAGATGCTCCAAACACCCGGTGTTAGCACTTCAATCATCCCAGCACCATGGTTGTTATGGTGTTAGGATAATTGAAGTACATTATTTCTATTATTACATTGTAATATAAAATGAAATCATTCAACTCACCATAATGCCGAATCAGTGGGATCCCTGAGCGGGTCACCTGCCACATCGCCTGCCACCAGCCGTCCGTCCTTGCATCATGTGCCCCCAGCAGAGTCCGTCCTTGCATCAGGTGTCCCAGCAGAGCCCCCCCTTGCATCAGATGTCCCCAGCGGAGTCCCCCTTGCATCAGATGTCCCCATCGGAGTCCTCCCTTATATCAGATGTCCCTGGCGGCGCCCCCCTTACATCAGGTGTCACCAGCGGAGCCCCCCCTTACATCAGATGTCCCCAGCAGAGCCCCTCCTTACATCAGGTGTCCCCAGCGGAGCCCCCCTTACATCAGATGTCCCAAGCGGAGCCCCCCTTATATCAGATGTCCCCAGCGGAGCCCCCCCTTACATCAGGTGTCCCCAGCGGAGCCCCCCTTATATCAGATGTCTCCAGCGGAGCCCCCGCTTACATCAGATGTCTCCAGCGGAGCCCCCTTACATCAGGTGTCACCAGCGGAGCCCCCTTACATTAGATGTCCCCAGCGGAGCCCCCCTTACATTAGATGTCCCCAGCGGTGCCCCCTTACATCAGATGTCCCCAGCGGAGCCCCCCTTACATCAGGTGTCACCAGCGGGCCCCCCCCCTTACATCAGGTGTCACCAAAGAAACCCCCGCCCTTTTCCATAACAGACCGTCAGCGGGGCGGGGGGTAGGCGGGGCAAGGCAGAGTGGGGCGCAGGATGGGTGGCGTTCCTGGTCTTCCTGGGCCTCTAGCGGCGGCAGGGAAAAATCATGAAAAAACAGATTTCTCTGGACATTTCCCAGGAAACAATAAAATCCGGAAAAGAGTCCAAATCCCGGGAATGTCCCGGGAAATCCAGGACAGTTGGTAAGTATGCATACCTCCCAACTTTTTGAGATGGGAGTGAGGGGCACCTATTAGCAAAAGAATTTAGGCATCGGACATACCCCCTGTCACACACCCCTCATAGGAGAAGTATACAAAAAATAATGAGTTAAACCCAAAAGTGCTTTTTTTACCACTACTATTTCTTTATATTGGCTTTTGAAATCTACAAATACAGCACTTTAGAAATTGGATGAAAGGTTTAGCACTGGGAAACTTTTTGAAAGATAAAAAGTGCATTGTATATACAGCTATATAGGTCAGACCAAAAGAGGGACACTTGAGGAGGACAGTGGGACAGGGGGACATTGTTCAAAATCAGTGACAGTTGGGAGCTATACAAAAGGCATTCATAGTGAACTAGGTTTAGTGTGTAGACACCTCATGTTTGTAAAGTGATCACTCTCTATATGCTATGATCAACATATGGGAACTGTCAGAATTATTCCCCTACTTTAAAAAGGAAGTAAACACTTTTTTTTTCCTTTTTTCTTACCTGCAAAGTAAGTGCATAATGTGCTAGTATGCATCGCATACTAGCACATTATGTTAAACTTACCTGCAGAGGAAGCCCTTGTCGCTCCCGCTGGAGGCCGCATCCATGTTCGCCCATCTTCCTGCATCAATGACGCAGTAAACAGTAAATATCTCCTAAACGGCGCTCGTTTAGGAGATATTTACAGTACCTATAGGTACAAATTACGCATGATGACGGTTTACTTCCTCTGTAAGCATGAGCATAATTGTTTGTAAAATTCATTAGCAGAACTGGTGGAGTACAAATAAATGTGAATGCTCACATCTGCCTATGTAGTCCTCCGCATACAATGGATTACATCTAATATTTTAAATCAGAATTGCTCCCAGGTACTTCAATATGCATGAGGAAGTAGATCTAATGCTGGGAGGATAGTCAATTTACTATTTGCTTCTGCTTTAAATATATCCTCCATTAAAATTGTCAAGATGTACATTATTTATGTGCTGCCTTAACTGGTCCATGTTACTGTATGAATGAAGCTACTTATAGTAATTAATATATTTAAATTTAAATTGATTGATATATAAAGAATTTTTTTTGTTATTCATGAAAGGAAAATAGATTTGGTTCACACGTGTATGGCATATTGTATAGTGGTGCACTGTGGGGTGAATTTACTAAAACTGGAGAGTAAAAAATCTGGTGCAGCTCTGCATAGAAACCAATTAGCTTCCAGGTATTTTGTCAAAGCTTAATTGAACAAGCTGATTGGCTACCATACAAAGCTGCAGCAGATTTTGCACTCTCTTTTAAATACATAAGTTACAATAGTGTTATTATGCTCTATTCTGATGTATGAGCTTGGTTATGGTAAGCTGGGTTTAAGCAAACCAAAAGCCCTCTAGTTATCCACACTGTGATACATAGCAGACCCGTAATAAACAGCTATTTACATGTCACTGAGTCCATCACAAATACAAAAAGTAATCGGTGTATTCAGGGGCACATGCGCAAAGCTGAACAGGATGGATGCATACATAGAGAGCTCCATCTAACTACTAGTTAGATATAGCTTAGATAGTTAGATAGAAGGACATCTAACTACTAGTGCAGCTTAACAATTTTTAGATGTGGTGGCTGCATTCGTTTTCATTTTTAGGCTTTCTTTCCTTTTTTTTTAACCTGGTGATCTGGCCAGTAAGTCTGTTGTTTTTCTTTTTTAGTATTCTTTATTTATTCGAAAGGAGGAAGGTAATCCAATATCATATCACTTTCCATATACACATTTGCTTTAACTGCCATACATTTTGTACCAACTTAATATTCCATAATTATATAAGCATGTATATATACGTATTCATTTACTTATACTTATATGTGTATATCCACTCAAAAGAAGAAAGGAATCCTCCCTTTCTTTTTATATTTTACCAAAAACAAAAACCTACAAAAGTAAATAAATCAGTAAACCCACAAACCCAAAAAACAAATCAAAAACGAAAGAAGTAAAAAAAAAAAAAAAGAAAAAATTAAAAAAGGGGGGAAGGGGTCATCCTCCGCTCCCCGAGGAGACAGGCGTACAAGGTGAAAACACACCAACATGGGGCCCATCATTCCCCAGATGCACTCCCCATTAGTCTCCTCCCCTCTTCTGAATATACGACTTGATCCCAGTCTGCCCATGTTCTAGTGTATTGCTTTTTTCTGTCTTGTGCTGACATTACAAGATCCTCCATAATCCCGATGTTCCTTACCCTATTTAGCCACTGAGCAATGGAAGGAGGTTTGGGATCCCTCCAGCTAAGAGTAATACAGGCTTTAGCTGCATTGACCATGTGACATAACACAGATTTTTGATATGCCTGCTGGGGGATTTGTGAACAATGAAGCAGAAAAAATGCGGGGTTGTCTGATATTGGAAAAACTGTAAACTTTTGAGATATCCTCTGTACCTCCAGCCAGTATTGTCTAATCTTAGGACAGGACCAAAATATGTGAAATAGTGTCCCCCGATCCTCTCTACATCTGCAGCAATGGTCTGAGGCCTCTGGAGAAAATTTACTTAGCCTTCCGGGGTGTAGTACCATCGTGTCAGTAATTTATAATTAGATTCCTGAATCCGTGTGCATATTGATGAGTTCAACAAAAGATAGATAATATTCTGTCGTTGGGCTGGACTAAAGGTCCTATCCAGATCTCTCTCCCATTTACCAAAGCCTGGCATCACAAAATCTTCTGAGGGCATGCTAAGCAAGGCATATATCTTTGAAATCGTCCGAGGGAGGGGTTCGTTTCCATCGCAATATGACTCAAATAAAGTTAATTGATGCTGATAAGTAAGCTGCCTAAGGAAATGACGTAGCTGCAACGCCTGCCAAAGATTTATTTCATACCGGCCCCCCCGGGTGCGTCAATGTGGCCACCGTGGACCAATCCTCGTGATCCAGAAAGTGCGATGCCTGAAAACAGCCCCTCTCTATTAAATTCTTAAACGCCCCTAATTCCATACTTGCGTGGAAACTAGGGTTTCCCAATACTGGGAACAAGGGTGATTGTGTCGTGGAAAATTTAGGGTTCCGACAGAGCCCAGATCCCATTCTCAGTGTAGGGCCTATAATAGGATGTGTTTTAAGAGGGACGGGTAGGGCTGCATAGCACCAAGGTGCTCTACCCAAAGGTATCGGGCTAGATTGTTGTTCTATGTCTATCCAAAGTTTGAATTCCATATGTCTGCTCCAATCGATCATTCTGCCCAGATGGGCTGCTTGATAATATTTAATTGCAATATGTTTTTATTGGAATTTTACAAAAGAATAACAAAAGAATAACAAGAACAGTCATGTACATTACCATCAATAATGCTGTCATGTTGAATACATAGAAGGTAGAGATATTTACATTCTTATGCCGCGTACACACGGTCGGACTTTGCAGCTACAAAAGTCGGACAGCCTGTCCGACATACTTCCGGCGTACCTTCGGCGGACTTGGGGCAGACTTTCTTACGAACGGACTTGCCCACACACGACCACACAAAAGTACGCCAGCTTAGTACGCTGTGACGTACACCAAGTCCGACGAGACTATAAAACGGAAGTTCAATAGCCCGTACGACACCCTTTGGGCTCCTTCTGCTAATCTCGTGTTTATCTCGTGTTAGTAGAAGTTTGGTGAGAGACGATTCGCGCTTGTGAGACTCGTATTTTTCAGTTCGTTTTAACTGTTGTTCAGTCTGTGCTTGTGAGGTTTGTATCTGCTTTTCAGTGCGTTTGGTCAGTTGGCATTGAGAAATCTTTGTTTTATTGGCCGCTCGTTCCTGATTTTCAGGTCGTTCTTCACAGGCCTTGCTGTTCTTCAGTGCGTTCTGTTTAGTGCGTTCTGACCAGCCGACCGTTTTGAAGCCATGTTACCTGTACGTACTCGTCGTAGAGCTCGTGCATTGTATGTGCTTGGTGCTGTAGTTTATTCTTCAGCCCAAGACCAGTCCATGAACAGGGCGAGGAGGAGTTCATGGACCAAGAATTGGTTGCTTCAGCGTGACCAGTTCTGTCACATGCCTTTGCTCCGTGAGATCCGTGAGAATAATCCTGAGGATTTCAGGAACTTTCTCCGGATGACGGACCCCGTTTTTGATCGTTTGGTGGCTTTGCTGACCCCCTATATCAGCAGGCAGGATACCTGCATGAGGCAAGCCATCACTCCGGAGCAGAGGCTGGTCGCTACCTTGCGGTATTTGGCCACAGGGAGAAGCCTGCAGGACCTTAAGTTCTCGACAGGCATCTCCCCCCAGGCTCTGGGGATCATTATCCCAGAGACCTGTTCTGCCATCATACAGGTCCTGCAGAAGGACTATATTAAGGTAAGATATTTTTATTTTATTAGCATCACATGTTCTTTTATGTAATCTTTGATAATGTAATGTATTTCTTGCTTCAAACACTACTTCCCATCATTGCAATATAGTGTGAATGTCCCCTTTTTATCCTCACACATGCTGGGATTTTTTCCTGTTATTTTTTGTCATGCATGTATAGTTTCCTTCAATAACCTTCCCAGCATGAAGTGATGGGAACATATCCACCTAGTCTACTCATTTTGAATGTATTTTGTTGGAGTGTATTTAGTGTGCTTATAATTAGCAATTAGCTAGATTTCACAACCCCCCCCCCCCACCTGAACTCACTCCAAATAGTGTGCTGCTAATTAGCAATTATCTAGATTTCACAACCCCCCCCCACCTGAACTCACTCCAAATAGTGTGCTGCTAATTAGCAATTAGCTAGATTTCACAACCCCCCCCCCCCCACCTGAACTCACTCCAAATAGTGTGCTGCTAATTAGCAATTAGCTAGATTTCACAACCCCCCCCCACCCCCACCCTCATTAAAATTTGCTTGAATGTTCTGTGGTGTTGATTTGTCTAAAGCAAATCTATGTTGCACTTAGCAAAATGCATGTGCACTCTACAAGTGCATTTGTTACAGTGCTTTAGTAAATGAGCAGAAGCTCTGCTGATTTCCATCATCAAATCATATGCAAGCCTCAAAGTGTTTTCATTAATTGCCCTTGCATGTGATTGTGTACTCTTTGCAACATGAATGCCTTTTGACATTACCTCATTTACTGTAAGCTGGTTAGCAACTGCACCTGCAGAGTGCGACAACTGCAGTCTTGTAGCCTTTGTTAGTCCCTAAATTCCTGCGTGTTGTTAAAGTAATTTTTTTTAGGGATTTCACAACCCCCTAAAATGTAATCAATGTTCTATCAGAGGGGGTGAGCAATCTCATAAGTGTGCCTTTTTCCATATTAGTTATTCCAGAAGAATTAAATTATTGAATGTTATACTGATGCTGGGGAATAATGTTTTTAATTGTCTAATTTTCTTGCAATGTTAGCTTCCAAATTAATTGATTTTGGTTTTCTTGTTTGATTCCCCAGTTTCCTTCAACGCCACAGGAATGGCAGACTGTGGCATCCCATTTTGCCAGCCGTTGGGACTTTCCCAATTGTGGAGGGGCTATAGATGGGAAACATGTCCACATTGTGCCACCACCCCATTCGGGGTCATATTATTTTAATTATAAGGGGTTCCACAGTATTGTTTTAATGGCGGTGGTGTCGGCACACTATGATTTTTTATATGTGGACGTGGGGAAGAATGGCCGGATGTCGGATGGAGGAGTATTTGCCCAGACAGAGTTCTGCCAGCGTCTCCAGAGTGGTGGCCTGGGATTGCCACCTGATGAGGATAACGTGGAAGGACTCCCCTTTGTCTTCATTGCCGATGAAGCCTTCGCTCTGAGCAAGCACCTCATGAGGCCATTCCCCCAAAGAACCCTCACCCCGGAGCTAGAAGAGTGGTTGAGAATGCGTTTGGAATTCTGGCCAGCCGGTTCCGCCTGTTTCAAACAGCCATTAATTTGGCGGAATACAAACTTAATTTTATAATTTTATCGTGCTGCATTCTGCACAACTTTTTAAATAAGCATTCTGCCAATTATATAGGCACAGTTGGGCCTGAAGCCGGACAAATAGAAGCCAACCTTACAGGCCTGGATACTGTCCGTACTGGCTTGGCCCCCCAAAGTTCCCGTCAGGTTAGACAGCAATATGTTGATTATTTTATGGGTAGGGGGGCCATTGCAATGGGCCAGGATATATAATTTTTTGACAATAAAAAAAATATTGCTG
>JBBGZY010000971.1:1280000-1722500 GCA_037952925.1 Lithobates clamitans
CCCACCCAGTATATGACAATCTTATGAGTACAGTAGCAGGCAGCCTGACAACTTTCAATGTTAACACTATATACTCAAGCTTTAAAAACAGTCAGAATCACTAATTCTCTCCACTGAGATAAATGGCACTGGGAACATCTGACTTCACCACTCATCTCCTCCCCACTAACTTTTGTATTGATATAAACTTGCTGGGTCAGAAGGCTGGCTTTGCATGGGTAATCTGCAAGGTTCAGAAAGATTTCTTGATCGTATTGTAAGCATGATCTGACCATGCTCTAAAGTCTATAGGCACCCTAGGCTCTAATTCCCCCTGTTTTTATGTTGTTTACAGGTGCTGTAAACTATTTTGCAGGATTTTGTGAATGAGCCCTTATAGAGCTGCACGATTAATCGTTAAGAATCAAAATCTACGCCCCTACTGATCTTAGAACAGCATTTCCCGATGTAACAAGTGCAGAAAGTTCTCTGCCCACTTCTGACAGCTAACAAAAAAAAAATCAGCCTGCCAAGTTTATCTCAACATCACCGATCACTATAAACAAAGTAACATTTCGTTCTTAGATCAAAGGGGTGAACCTCTGTCTGTAGATGAAGGCAGTTTAACCACTTCAGCCCCTGAAGGATTTGCCCCCTTAATGACCAGGCTATTTTTTGCGATACGGCACTGCGTCACTTTAACTGACAATTGTGCGATCGTGGGATGCTGTACCCAGCAATTTTGGGGGAAAAAAACGTGTTTTTTTACTATCCAGAAAAAAAAATAGTATTCATTAGCTTAGGCGGGTATATATTCTTCTACATATTTTTGGTAAAAAAAATTGCAATAGGCGTATATTGATTGGTTTGTGCAAAATCACGTCTACAAACTATTGTTTTTACTAGTAATGGCGGCGATCTGCGATTTTTAGCGGGATTGCAGCGGACAAATCTGACCCCAAATTACACTTTTTGGGGACCAGTGACATTATTACATTGATCAGTGCTATAAAATGCAGTGATCAATGTAAAAATGACACTGGTAGAGAAGGGATTAACAGTAAGGGGCAATTAAGGGTTTAACTGTGTTCCCTGGGTGTGTTCTAACTGTCCCTATCCTGCCTCTGTACTAGGCGATCATCGAGTCAGCGGGAGCGAGAGCGCCGCTATCGCGCCTGCGCGAGCCAACGTACAGCTACGGTGATTTGCACAGGAGAGCCAACCTGCCACCGTATAACGACAGTGGCTGGTTGACTAGTGGTTAAAGACTTAAACCTTTTTCTTATGCTTGCTGCTAACAAGTTAAATCAGTATTTTTTGGTAGAAAATTAATTACAACCCACAAACATTATATATATTTTTTTAGCAGAGGCCCTAGAGAATAAAATGGTGGTTGTTGCAATTTTTTTATGTCACACTGTATTTGCGCAGCGGTCTTTTGAACGCAATATTTTGGGAAAAAATACACTTTAATTAATTTAAAAAAACTAAACAGTAAAGTTGGTCCAATATTTTTGTATAATGTTAAAGATGATGTTACACCACGAGAATCGTGATCCTTATTCTAAGCAAAAAAAAATGTGACTCCCATTTTAGCCAGAATCGTACAGCTCTAAGCCCTTATGTTAGCCACAGTGATGCCCCCATTTAGTGCTGCACAGACCACTGCTCAGGTCTTTTCATTGATGTGGTATGTATGCTCATCCCATAATGCAAATCACATAAAGTAACCTATCAGCAGACCTGGACATTGTCATGGATGTGCAAATAGCAACTTGAAAAATGTTACCCTGTGCATAGACACTTCAGTAAGCTTACAGGCTGTCCTAGAGGAAGCAAAACAAAACCAGAGAAATTACCTGCTCAACTTACCAACCAGCCTGCGACCAACCAAATTATCCTGTCTAACAGTATACTATAAAAACAGAGGTTTTAGTTAGGACTACAGGAAAACACTGAGGTACCTTGACGGGGCTCTGTAGCTTACGCATGAATTAGCAAATGTGTGCAGACTAAACCCCTGTTTTTAACGCATACCATTAGACAGGATCATTTGGTTGGTTGTAGGCTGGTCGGTAAGTTGAGCTGAAAATTTCTGTGGTTTTGTTTTGCATGTGTTGCCCCTCCATGTGCTCCTTGCTGCAAAGGCCAGTTAGCGGTGAGGGCAGTAGCCATTTGTTTGTACTGTTGAAATATTGGTGAAGGGATGCACTGGACACCATTGCTGCCATAGTGCTATGTGCTGGGTGTTCAGTGCGCCGCCTGTGCCTTTAAGGAGGGAGGGATGGGCTACTTCCGGGCTCACCTGCCCTCTGCCTAACCATTATTATGCATATGCTTCCACTGCGGAGGCTCTCAAAATTTAGCATTAGGACTACAGAATATACTGGGGTGCCTTGATGGGGCTCTGTAGCTTACGCATGTATTTGCAAATGTGTGCAGTCTAAACCGCTGTTTTTATCTCATACTGTTAGACAGGATAATTTGGTTGGTTGCAGGCTGGTCGGTAAGTTGAGCTGGAAATTTCTATGGTTTTGTTTTGTATGCGCTGCCCTTCTATGTGCTCCTTGCTTCAAAGGCCGGTTATAGGTGAGTGTAGTGGCCATTTGTTTGTCCTGGAGGAAGACTTCTCTAAAGAAAAACTTAAGCTGTCATCCATTAGTGCAGCCCTTAGGTTATACACTCAGCATTTGACATGAGTTTTCTTTGGACCACATGCACACTGTATTCTCTATGACGCCTTTTCTCCTACAGGAGTTTAGTAACAGAAAAACACGGTAAAAAGCAGCATTGTTGCATGTGCATTAACGCAGGTTCATGCAACTGGTGTCAATGTATTCTATTGGCCAGAATGTTAGTATATTCCAATGGTCAGAAAAAAATTAACGTGCAAACTTGCATAAACACACCTAGTGTTTTTTTATGCTCAAAAGCTCCTCTCCTGAAGGAGACTTTAGTGGGGGGTTTTCTGCCTCTAAACGCCCCTGTTTCTAAACTCCTGTAAACGTCTATTGTGTGCATGGACACATAGGCTAACATGGAGGGGCGTTTTAGAGGCAGAGAAAAAAAAAGCCCAAACTCCTGTAAAAGCATAATTTTTGAGCTCAAGTGTGCATAAGCCCTTCAAGCAGTAGTAGACTTAAAAAAAAAAAAAATTCCCCCGGGAAGGTTAGGGTATAATGTGCTAGTATGCATCGCATACTAGCACATTTTGAAAGACTTACCTTGAAACTAAGCCCTCTAGCGGCATGCTACAGAGACTTCCATCTTTACCCAGGCTTCCTTCTTTGTTCGCGTGCTACAGGCACTTGAATGGCTTAGCCGTGATGACATTATGCGTGGGAGTCATAGCCATGGCACAGAGCTTGGATGGAACGGCACAAGCATGCTGTTCCTTCAAAGCGCATGCGCCCGCGACGTCACCGGCTGCTGCATTCATTTGACCTACAGGTAAGCTTTATTATAAGCCTGCCTTAGGGTAAAAATAAAAAAATAGAGTTTACTATTACTACCACTTTATTAGTTATCTGGTTGAAAAAGTATACCAATAAAGACTGATGACTTTTCTATGACTTTCTTGATCTGCATACTTGTTCCAACTTAGCGACTACAAAAGTATTGAAGTCAGTGGTTAAGCATGATAGCCAGGTAACTAGAATGATCAAAGTCAGGTTAACAATGGTACTCTTTTTTATTTCTGTTCATATACTTACTATTTCAATTTTTATGGCAATTTTGGAGCTTTCTATCAACTTTTAACAAAAAAAAAAAATAACACTGCCAAGCAGATTTTAGTGTCCATATGAAAAAACAAAATGATGTGGGTATTGAGCAAAATGGTTCTCAACAGGCACTTCAGTAGTTTCCTCAATTTCCACTAAAATTTTAATTAAATGCTTGAAATTGGGGGGGAGGGGGGACCTGTAGGTAGCGGGTTGCCGTTGTTACCGATTTTTGCTATTGTAATAATATACTGGGACAAGATATAATACAAAACTTGGTAAATGAGACCAAAGCAAAACAGTTTGCTACCCCCCCCCCCCCCCCTCAGTTTTTAAATTGATTGCTGAATAAAATACAGCAGAAAAGCAATGGCTTTAGTGCTTTATATTTCAATTCATCTTCTGCAGAAAGAGCCCAGCTTTAAACACTATTCTATGTAGCACATAGTTATACATAATCTATGATTCACACCATATATATGTGAATAATCCCAGAATGGAATTTGTATTACAGTGTAGTTGTTAGTCACTCAATAACAGATTTTGCTATATAGTGAACGTCATGTCAAACACTTTTTTTGTTGACTGGATTCCTGTAAGGAACACCTAACTTTATTCAATAAAGCTCCTATTCTTGCTAACACTTAAATGCATCTATGGAAGCCAATCAATGTAGTGTACAGTGTAGTGTAGTCTAAATTCTGCTAAAGTGAGACCAGTACTAAAGGGATTCTAATTGGTCACTATTGCTTACTGGCATTAAGAATTAGCTCTTCGGAATATTAATTCTTTCTTGAATTATGCCTGGTACACACAATGAGATTATTGGACAAATGATCGTCTGTTTTTTTTTTTTTTTTGCATGCTAATCTCATATATCGAAAATGAAGAGTTTACTAAAGTTAGGAAAATTCTCGTACGACAGAATAAAAATTCAGAAGTGATATATTTGTGCTGAAGTGCATTTGTAAATCGTAGGATCTGGTATCGTACAAGAAAATTTTTTGTGCTTGTCCCATCGGATAATATTGGATGAACTGTCATGAATGGCTCTCGAAAGCTGTGTACCAATGGTCAGATTATTGTACAATTGCTTCGAAATCTGTATTTTTCGTACAATTTTCTGATCGTGTGTTCGGGCCATAAGGCTGTGTGTAGTTTTTAGTTCACTGGTTAAACATAATACATTGTAATATAGATGCTTTATAAATGACTAATCCGGAGCAATACTAAACCAGGGTAAAATAAATGACTTCCGGTATTATGGTGAACTGAGGTTAAAACATCACCCCACGCAAGCCTCCAGCAGCCATGGTCTATCCACATTAGTCAGCTTCCCAAATGTGATAATCTTCATTTTGATATGTCCACCATCTGGCATCACATTTGTTTGAAGTCACATAAAGTACTACTAAATCCATCACCCAGTGTCACCATATGTGGCGCACAGCACTATGCTGATGACTGAGGTAATCAACCAAATAGCATAGTTTTAGGTCTCATACTCATGACCACAATCATCAGTTTGGTGAGCTTCATCTGCATTGCTGCTTATCTGTATAATAATTTTAATGAAATGTATGTCCAAATACAGATAATGCCTTACAGGTGTATGGACCTCTGCACTAGGCTATGCTGTATTTCTTGATTTTTCTAACTGCATCCTTCCTGGGAGAGCCTTTAGTGTATCTGCATCCAGAATGTATGTGCATAGTCTTATTCAGCCCTGGAAATTTCCATTCACATCTGGCATCCGATTGGATTAAGAAATATATAAAAAATACAGATATCTACTCAATGTGACTGGGTGTCCAAAGCAAAGAAAAACCTTTTGAAAGGAGTACAAAGACCAATGGTGATGTTCAGAGTGTAGTATCTTACAAATCTAACAGCATTAGATCTTGCCTTTGCCAGTTTTTAACAGCCAGAACAGGCAAGGATGCTTGCAAATTGGTTTCTAGAATGCACAATGCTTATTATATTAATGCCGGGGTCACATATCTCCGGCCGCAGTTCCAGACATGGGGTCCGGTGCGTTCCTGTTCACTGGTTTAGGTGCAATTCAGGTCTGAATTTTTGCCTGAATTCACACCTGAACCGGACCCAAGGACGCACAGGACCCTTCTTCCATCTGGACCATGACCGCTCCGGACCTGTGTGAACTGGCTCCATTGAGACCCCCCCCCATGTCATGTCAGTTGGATGCGGGGAATTCCGCATCCAATTCCCATATATGTGAACCCAGCCTTAGTCTGCAAGATTTGCATTTAGGACAATTAAATATAAGAATGTTCTTATGTGCACTTACTGATACAACTTCAGTTTTAAAATGTAACGTCAAAATGGAGCCAACATATTATACTTTCTGTCCTGAAGACACAACAGGAAGTGACAGGAAATCTCTCCAAAGTGAGGGCGATTCCACACTAAGACAGTTGTCACCAGAACTGATGTCCCAGAAGGATTTCCCTTCATTTCGTGTTCTGCTGAAAACATTATAATCATGGATTTCATATCACATTTTGTATCTAATGACAATGGTCACCACGGCTAATTGTCCAGGTGAAATTACAGACTGTAATAAAAACTAGACAGGGATTCTAACCCTTTCATACACAATCCAAAATTAAAAAAAATAAGATTGACTATACTTTAATTCTGAATACATCCAAGTAAAAATGACCTTATAATATATTAAAGGATAAACAGCTTAATATGACTTTTCCTATATGCAATCATTCCATAACAACTTACCTGAGCGAAACTTGCTCCGAATGAGCATAGAGCGCTCTGAAGCCAGCAAAGTCATATTGGGTGGCAAAATCCCGGTCGTCCCTACGGACGGAATTAAGGGGATGGAGACGGACGTAATTGCTCCCTTTTAAATTAACAAACACAGAAGAAAAAAAAAATTCCAGGGGTGAAGAATAAAATATAAATAAATATGTTCAAAAAAACAAAAATAAATATTTTGAAGGAGTGTCCTCAATAAATAAAAAATAGAGTCACTAATAAATTAAAATGTTTTTGAATGGCTGTATTAGCCTCACAATTGTCTCTAGTTTTCATTAAATGTTTTTGTTCCCCTGTAAGTAAATCTTCATTCAAGAGTTGTTTCTTTGCTGGTTGGCTTGTTTGGCTCTTTTTTCAAATATCTTCTGCAAAAATAACTTGTGTTGCAAGCTGTAGCCTGTCAGTTGTAAGGCCGCAGGAAACAAGCTTTAATGAAAGGAGAAGGGAGTGAGGCCAGAAAGATTTCCCAATTAGAGTTGGGTTAGGGAGCTTCGGTAGATGTGGTCATTAGTTGAAAGATCCCCCTTCTCACTGTCTTTGACACACACAAACTCTCTCTGTACTCCTAGGCCCCCTACCCGCCCCTTTGCCTGACTGTCCCATCCATGTGTGATAAAATGACATCTGCTTTGACACTTGACACTTCACAGGCATTCTATGCTACATCAGCAGGGCTCTCCTCCTCTTTCATACAATCCTCATTTGTTCGCATCCCTTTCCAAGTCACTACAAATTACAGTTACACTTACTGACGGGGATTTCATGCCTTATCTTTACCAATACACAACATTTTTTTGACAGGTGCACTTTAGGATAGCAGCACTAGCTGGCAAAACACCATGAAGATGCCCTGAATGTGAAGATCTAAGTTAAATTGCACTTACTGACAGCAATCAGCACACCTCCAATTATCTCCTTCATGAACAGATTTAACTACAGCCAGGGTACATCACATGTTGGTAAAGATCTACAAACCAGCAGAATAAAAATTAATGCAACTGCATTTTGAATCACTGAGGTGTGGGTCTGTACTGACAATGCACCCTTGTCAAGCTCAGAACAAGGTGAAGCACTGAAGAACAGGTAAAGTACCCACAAAAAGACGGTTATACAAAACTGGTAGATGTTCAATGCTTTGTACATCTACATGGAGTTAATCTGGTTGAGCAAATGTCACCTTATTTAGCCTTAAGTTGAACTTTTCAGCTTCGGGGTTTGGGGTCAGAGTTCACCCAAAAGCCTGGCAATTACTACCCTTATCAACTGCTTGACCAGGAGTTTTGACTTCATTTTGTTTGCTGCAAGCTTATCTAGGGTCAGTAACTCTGAAAAAACACTGGGTGTATAAAAAGCTATGCAACACACTTTTTCAAAACAAGATTAGCAATGGCAGCTGGCCTCATTAATGTACACACAGCACCCCATACTGACAGAAAAACACAGAATTGTTGACATTTTTGCAGATTTATTAAAAAAGAAAAACTGAACTATCACATGGTCCTAAGTATTCAGACCCTTTGCTGTGACACTCCTATATTTAACTCAGGTGCTGTCCATTTCTTCTGATCATCCTTGAGATGGTTCTACACCTTCATTTGAGTTTAGCTGTGTTTGATTATACTGATTGGACTTGATTAGGAAAGCCACACACCTGTCTATATAAGATCTTACAGCTCACAGTGCAAGTCAAAGCAAATGAGAATCATGAGGTCAAAGGAACTGCCTGAAGAGCTCAGAGACAGAATTCTGGCAAGGCACAGATCTGGCCAAGGTTACAAAAAAATTTCTGCTGCACTTAAGGTTGCTAAGAGCACAGTGGCCTCCATAATCCTTAAATGGAAGACGTTTGGGATGACCAGAACCCTTCCTAGAGCTGGCCGTCCGGCCAAACTGAGCTATCGGGGGGGAAGAGCCTTGGTGAGAGAGGTAAAGAAGAACCCAAAGATCACTGTGGCTGAGTTCCAGAGATGCAGTCGGGAGATGGGAGAAAGTTGTAGTCAGTCAACCATCACTGCAGCCCTCCACCAGTCGAGGTTTTATGGCAGAGTGGCCTGACAGAAGCCTCTCCTCAGTGCAAGACACATGAAAGCTCGCATGGAGTTTGCTAAAAAACACCTGAAGGACTCCAAGATGGAGTGGCAGCATCATGCTGTGGGGGTGTTTTTCAGCTGCAGGGACAGGACGACTGGTTGCAATATGGATATCCTGGACGAAAACCTTCTCCAGAGTGCTCAGGACCTCAGACTGGACCGAAGATTTACCTTCCAACAAGACAATGACCCTAAGCACACAGCTAAAATAATGACGGAGTGGCTTCACAACAACTCTGTGACTGCTCTTGAATGGCCCAGCCAGAGCCCTGACTTAAACCCAATTGAACATCTCTGGAGAGACCTAAAAATGGGTGTCCACCAACGTTTACCATCCAACCTGACAGAACTGGAGTGGATCTGCAAGGAGGAATGGCAGAGGATCCCCAAATCCAGGTGTGAAAAACTTGTTGCATCTTTCCCAAAAAGACTCATGGCTGTATTAGATCAAAAGGGTGCTTCTACTAAATACTGAGCAAAGGGTCTGAATAATTAGGATCATGTGATATTTCAGTTATTCTTTTTTAATAAATCTGCAAAAATGTCAACAATTCTGTGTTTTTCTGTCAATATGGGGTGCTGTGTGTACATTAACCACTTGCTGACCGCCTAACGCAGATATACTGCGGCAGAATGGCACGGGCAGGCAGAATCACGTACCCGTACGTGATCTGCCTCCCGCGGGTGGGGGGTCCTATTGGACCCCCCCCCCGGTGCCAGTGGCGGTCGGCATTTGACTGGGAGCGTCGGGAGGCGAGGGGGAGACCATCCGATCGTGGCCCCCCCCTCGCGATCGCTCTCAGCCAATCGGAATCCTCCCCTGCCTGTGTGTAGTTTCACACAGGCAGAGGATGTGATGTCATCTCTCCTTGGCCTGGCAGTTTCCGTCCCAGCACCGAGGAGAGAAGACATGTGAGTGCACAACACACACAGTAGAACATGCCAGGCATACTTTACACCACCGATCCCCCCCAATCACCCCCCCCTGTCACAAACTGACAGCAAGCAGTATTTTTATTTTTTTTTCTGATTACTGCATGGTGTCAGTTTGTGACAGTTACAGTATTAGGGCAGTGAGTATTACCCCCCTTTAGGTCTAGGATACCCCCCTAACCCCCCCTTAATAAAGTTTTAACCCCTTGTTCACCCCCCGTCACCAGTGTCACTAAGCGATCATTTTTCTGATCGCTGTATTAGTGTCGCTGGTGACGCTAGCTAGGGAGGTAAATATTTAGGTTCGCCGTCAGCGTTTTATAGCGACAGGGACCCCCATATACTATCTAATAAATGTTTTAACCCCTTGATTGCCCCCTAGTTAACCCTTTCACCACTGATCGCCGTATAACCGTCACTGGTGACGCTGGTTAGTTCTTTTATTTTTTATAGTGTCAGGGCACCCGCCGTTTATTACCGAATAAAGGTTTAGCCCCCTGATCGCCCGGCGGTGATATGCGTCGCCCCAGGCAGCGTCAGATTAGCGCCAGTACCGCTAACACCCACGCACGCAGCATATGCCTCCCTTAGTGGTATAGTATCTGTACGGATCAATATCTGATCCTATCAGATCTATACTAGCGTCCCCAGCAGTTTAGGGTTCCCGAAAACGCAGTGTTAGCGGGATCAGCCCAGATACCCGCTAGCACCTGCGTTTTGCCCCTCCGCCCGGCCCAGCCCACCCAAGTGCAGTATCGATCGATCACTGTCACTTACAAAACACTAAACGCATAACTGCAGCGTTCGCAGAGTCAGGCCTGATCCCTGCGATCGCTAACAGTTTTCTTGGTAGCGTTTTGGTGAACTGGCAAGCATCAGCCCCAGGCAGCGTCAGGTTAGCGCCAGTACCGCTAACACCCACGCACGCAGCGTACACCTCCCTTAGTGGTATAGTATCTGATCAGATCAATATCTGATCTGATCAGATCTATACTAGCGTCCCCAGCAGTTTAGGGTTCCCACAAACGCAGTGTTAGCGGGATCAGCCCAGATACCTGCTAGCACCTGCGTTTTGCCCCTCCGCCCGGCCCAGCCCAGCCCACCCAAGTGCAGTATCGATCGATCACTGACACTTACAAAACACTAAACGCATAACTGCAGCGTTCGCAGAGTCAGGCCTGATCCCTGCGATCGCTAACAGTTTTTTTGGAAGCTTTTTATTGAACTGGCAAGCACCAGCGGCCTAGTACACACCGGTCGTAGTCAAACCAGCACTGCAGTAACACTTGGTGACGTGGCGAGTCACATAAGTGCAGTTCAAGCTGGTGAGGTGGCAAGCACAAGTAGTGTCCCGCTGCCACCAAGAAGAAGACAAACACAGGCCCGTCGTGCCCATAATGCCCTTCCCGCTGCATTCGCCAATCCTAATTGGGAACCCACCGCTTCTGCAGCGCCCGTACTTCACATCCCCAACCCAACCCACCGCTTCACATCCCCAACCAAATGCAGTCGGCTGCATGAGAGGCATTTTCTTTATGTCCTCCCGAGTACCGCTACCCAGCGAACCCCCCCAAAAAAGATGTTGTGTCTGCAGCAAGCGCGGATATAGGCGTGACACCCGCTATTATTGTCCCTCCTGTCCTGACAATCCTGGTCTTTGCATTGGTGAATGTTTTGAACGCTACCATTCACTAGTTGAGTATTAGCGTAGGGTACAGCATTCCACAGACTAGGACACACTTTCACAGGGTCTCCCAAGATGCCATCGCATTTTGAGAGACCCGAACCTGGAACCGGTTACAGTTATAAAAGTTAGTTACAAAAAAAAGTGTAAAAAAAAAAAAAACACATACAAAAATATAAAAAAAAAAAAAAATTGTTGTCGTTTTATTGTTCTCTCTCTCTCTATTCTCTCTCTATTGTTCTCCTCTTTTTTACTGTATTCTATTCTGCAATGTTTTATTGTTGTTATGTTTTATCATGTTTGCTTTTCAGATATGCAATTTTTTATACCTTACCGTTTACTGTGCTTTATTGTTAACCATTTTTTTGTCTTCAGGTACGCCATTCACGACTTTGAGTGGTTATACCAGAATGATGCCTGCAGGTTTAGGTATCATCTTGGTATCATTCTTTTCAGCCAGCGGTCGGCTTTCATGTAAAAGCAATCCTAGTGGCTAATTAGCCTCTAGACTGCTTTTACAAGCAGTGGGAGGGAATGCCCCCCCCCAACATCTTCCGTGTTTTTCTCTGGCTCTCCTGTCTCAACAGGGAACCTGAGAATGCAGCCGGTGATTCAGCCAGCTGACCATAGAGCTGATCAGAGACCAAACATCTCTATGGCCTAAGAAACCGGAAGCTACGAGCATTTTATGACTTAGATTTCGCCAGATGTAAACAGCGCCATTGGGAAATTGGGAAAGCATTTTATCACACCGATCTTGGTGTGGTCAGATGCTTTGAGGGCAGAGGAGAAATCTAGGGTCTAATAGACCCCAATTTTTGCAAAAAAGAGTACCTGTCACTACCTATTGCTATGATAGGGGATATTTACATTCCCTGAGATAACAATAAAAATGATTTAAAAAAAAAAAAATGAAAGGAACAGTTTAAAAATAAGATAAAAAAATAATAATAATAAAGAAAAAAAAAAAAAAAAAAAAAAAAAAAGCACCCCTGTTCCCCCTGCTCTCGCGCTAAGGCGAACGCAAGCGTCGGTCTGGCGTCAAATGTAAACAGCAATTGCACCATGCATGTGAGGTATCACCGCGAACGTCAGATTGAGGGCAGTAATTTTAGCAGTAGACCTCCTCTGTAAATCTAAAGTGGTAACCTGTAAAGGCTTTTAAAGGCTTTTAAAAATGTATTTAGTTTGTCGCCACTGCACGTTTGTGCGCAATTTTAAAGCATGTCATGTTTGGTATCCATGTACTCGGCCTAAGATCATCTTTTTTATTTCATCAAACATTTGGGCAATATAGTGTGTTTTAGTGCATTAAAATTTTAAAAAAGTGTGTTTTTTCCCCAAAAAATGCGTTTGAAAAATCGCTGCGCAAATACTGTGTGAAAAAAAAAAAATGAAACACCCACCATTTTAATCTGTAGGGCATTTGCTTTAAAAAAATATATAATGTTTGGGGGTTCAAAGTAATTTTCTTGCAAAAAAAAATTATTTTTTTATGTAATCAAAAAGTGTCAGAAAGGGCTTTGTCTTCAAGTGGTTAGAAGAGTGGGTGATGTGTGACATAAGCTTCTAGATGTTGTGCATAAAATGCCAGGACAGTTCAAAACCCCCCCAAATGACCCCATTTTGGAAAGTAGACACCCCAAGCTATTTGCTGAGAGGCATGTCGAGTCCATGGAATATTTTATATTGTGACACAAGTTGCGGGAAAGAGACAATTTTTTTTTTTTTTTTTTTGCTCAAAGTTGTCACTAAATGATATATTGCTCAAACATGCCATGGGAATATGTGAAATTACACCCCAAAATACATTCTGTTGCTTCTCCTGAGTACTGGGATACCACATGTGTGAGACTTTTTGGGGGCCTAGCCGCGTACGGGACCCTGAAAACCAAGCACCGCCTTCAGGCTTTCTAAGGCCGTAAATTTTTGATTTCACTCTTCACTGCCTATCACAGTTTCGGAGGCCATGGAATGCCCAGGTGGCAACCCCCCCCCCCCCAAATGACCCCATTTTGGAAAGTAGTCACCCCAAGCTATTTGATGAGAGGTATAGTGAGTATTTTGCAGACCTCACTTTTTGTCACAAAGTTTTGAAAATTGAAAAAAGAAAAAAAAAAATTTTTTTCTCGTCTTTCTTTATTTTCAAAAACAGATGAGAGCTGCAAAATACTCACCATGCCTCTCAGCAAATAGCTTGGGGTGTCTACTTTCCAAAATGGGGTCATTTGGGGGGAGTTTGTGCCACCTGGGCATTCCATGGCCTCCGAAACTGTGATAGGTAGTGAGGAGTAAAATCAAAAATGTACGCCCTTAGAAATCCTGAAGGCAGTGATTGGTTTTCGGGGCCCCGTACGCGGCTAGGCTCCTAAAAAGTCCCACACATGTGGTATCCCCATACTCAGGAGAAGCAGCTAAATGTATTTTGGGGTGCAATTCCACATATGCCCATGGCCTGTGTGAGCAATATATCATTTAGTGACAACTTTGTGCAAAAAAAAAAAAAAAAAATTTGTCACTTTCCCGCAACTTGTGTCAAAATATAAAACATTCCATGGACTCAACATGCCTCAAAGCAAATAGCTTGGGGTGTCTACTTTCCAAAATGGGGTCATTTGGGGGGGTTTTATGCCATCTGGGCATTTTATGGCCTTCAAAACTGTGATAGGTAGTGAGGAGTAAAGTCAAAAATGTACGCCCTTAGAAATCCTGAAGGCAGTGATTGGTTTTCGGGGCCCCGTACGCGGCTAGGCTCCCAAAAAGTCCCACACATGTGGTATCCCCATACTCAGGAGAAGCAGCTAAATGTATTTTGGGGTGCAATTCCACATATGCCCATGGCCTGTGTGAGCAATATATCATTTAGTGACAACTTTTTGTAATTTTTTTTTTTTGTCATTATTCAATCACTTGGGACAAAAAAAATGAATATTCAATGGGCTCAACATGCCTCTCAGCAAATTCCTTGGGGTGTCTACTTTCCAAAATGGGGTCATTTGTGGGGGTTTTGTACTGCCCTGCCATTTTAGCACCTCAAGAAACGACATAGGCAGTCATAAATTAAAGGCTGTGTAAATTCCAGAAAATGTACCCTAGTTTGTAGGCGCTATAACTTTTGCGCAAACCAATAAATATACACTTATTGACATTTTTTCTACCAAAGACATGTGGCCGAATACATTTTGGCCTAAATGTATGACTAAAATTGAGTTTATTGGATTTTTTTTAGATCAAAAAGTAGAAAATATCATTTTTTTTCAAAGTTTTCGGTCTTTTTCCGTGTATAGCGCAAAAAATAAAAACGGCAGAGGTGATCAAATACCATCAAAAGAAAGCTCTATTTGTGGGAAGAAAAGGACGCAAATTTCGTTTGGGTACAGCATTGCATGACCGCGCAATTAGCAGTTAAAGTGACGTAGTGCCGAATTGTAAAAAGTGCTCTGGTCAGGAAGGGGGTAAAACCTTCCGGGGCTGAAGTGGTTAATGAGGAAAAAAATGAACTTAAATGATTTTAGCAAATGGCTGCAATATAACAAAGAGTGAAAAATTTAAGGGGGTCTGAATACTTTCCGTCCCCACTGTATGTATACTGTATATATAAAATATATTGGTGTGAATGGAGTCTAATGTGAACAGCAAAGTGGCCAGCTCAGGAATTACAAATATGCCCTCCTAAACTACAGATGTTCTCTCTGAATAAAAACATAACAGGACTTGAAATGAGAAACAGTAGTGTATCTCATTGCTTCTCAAAACCATTGGCAACAGCTGTAATATTCAAAATTAATTTCTATATATATGTAGACCAAAAGACAATAAATTGCAAGCAACGTGTTTCTGGGGCCAAACAGTCCTCTTCATCGGGAATAAAAGTAAAACAAATCTATAGATGTGATTATTTTATGTTATCAATAACTTTATGACATCTTTGTCATGTGTTTTACTTGTATTCTTTATACATTTTTTTAGCCTTGATGAAGGGGGTTGGTTTGGTTCCTGAAAAAAGTTGATTGTCATCTATTGTCTTTTGGCCATTTGTGGAATCACTAAATTAGATTTCTGGATTCTCAGCATGTGTGTTTGGTGCTCCTTCTGGCTCAAATATATACACTATATTACCAAACGTATTGGGACGCCTGCCTTTACACACACATGAACTTTAATGGCATCCCAGTCTTATGCCCTGTACACACAATAGGATTTTCCGATGGAAAATGTGTGATAGGACCTTGTTGTCGGAAATTCCGACCGTGTGTAGGCTCCATCACACATTTTCCATAGGAATTTCCGACACACAAAGTTTGAGAGCTTGCTATAAAATTTTCCGGTGTGTACACAAATCCGGCACACAAAGTGCCACGGATGCTCTGATAAAATTAGGAGACGAAAGCTTTTGGCTACTGCCCCGTTTATAGTCCCGACGTGCGTGTTTTACGTCACCGCGTTCAGAACGGATTTTCCGACAACTTTGTGCGACCGTGTGTATGCAAGACAAGTTTGAGCCAACATCCGTTGGAAAAAATCCATGGATTTTGTTGTTGAAATGTCCAATCAATGTCCGACCGTGTGTACAGGGCATTAGTCCGTAGGGTTCAATATTTAGTTGGCCTACCCTTTGCAGCTATAATAACTTCAACTCTTCTGGGAAGGTTATCCACAGGGTTTAGGAGTGTGTCTATGGAAATGTTTGATCATTCTTCCACAAGCACATTTGTGAGGTCAGGCACTGATGTCGACGAGAAGGCCTGGCTCGCAGTCTCCACTCTAATTCATCAGGTTGAGGAGTCAAGTTCCTCCACCCCAAACTCGCTCATCCATGTCTTTATGGACCTTGCTTTGTGCACTGGTCCAAATCATTTGGTGGAGGGAGGTTATGGTGTGGGTTCTTTTTTCAGGGGTTGAGCTTGACCCCCTAGTTCCAGTGAAGGGAACGCTTAAGGCGTCAGCATACCAAGACATTTTGGACAATTTCATGCTCCCAACTTTGTAGGAACAGTTTGAGGATGGCCCCTTCCTGTTCCAACATGACTGCGCACCAGTGCACGAAGCAAGGTCCATAAAGACATGGATGAGCGAGTTTGGGGTGGAGGAACGTGATTGGCCTGCACAGAGACCCGACCTCAACCTGACAGAAAACCTTTGGGATGAATTAGAGCGGAGACTGCGAGCCAGGCCTTCTCGTCCAACATCAGCGTCTGACTTCACAAATAAGCTTCTGGAAAAAAAGGTCAACCATTCTCATAGACACACTCCTAAACCTTGTGGACAGCCTTCCCAGAAGAGTTGAAGCTGTTATAGCTGCAAAGGGTGGGCCAACTCTATTGAACCCTACGGACTAAGACTGGGATGCCATTAAAGTTCATGTGCGTGTAAAGGCAAGCATCCCAATACTTTTGGCAATATAGTGTGTGTGTGTGTGTGTGTGTGTGTGTGTGTGTGTGTGTGTGTGTGTGTATATATATATATATATATATACTACTCAAGCCAAATGACCCCCACTTGGGGGAACTTCATTTTTGTGAAGAGTTGTCAAGCCTAGGCTATACAGCTTACACAAGATTTCTAAGCTGCCTGCTAAAAAATTGAATCTAGCACCTCACTTCTTCCTAGGGTTGCTACCTCATCCTTTTAAACCTGAACACCTTTGAATTACACAGGTTCTGAGGCTAATTAAATGCAGATAAGGCACCAAGTGAGTTTAATTACCACCTTAATCAGCCACAGCACCTGTGTAATTAATATGTGTTCGGATTTAAAGGGATGAGGTGGCAACCCTACTTCCACCTCCACTTCAATTCAAAATAAATGGTCGCCTTATCTCAACGGAAACACACTGCACATGTTTGAAGAGGACCTTAAACATACTGACACTGACATACAGTATCCATATTTTGATATCTTCCAAGGGGCTTTGGTACAAAGATATCTGAACCTAATTTTGAATTTGCAGCCCTACCCAACAGCCATGACAGGGAGTCTCCTACAGGTCCTGTTGGATTTCTAATTAGTGCTATATTATGGATAGAATAAGATTCCACTCACTGCAACAGTAATCTATTGCCATAGGTTTGACCCTATGATGAATTAGCTTAATCTCATACCCAAAAACTGTAGTCTCTCAGAATAGATAAATAGTTATAGGAAATGCTGATTGCAGACCTTTTGTGAAATATTTCATCAGTCTTTGTCTTAAGAGCTCTGACTGTTAGTGACATGTGCATAAGGGTTTTCCAAACAAATAGTAACGATTCTACCTATTAACACACCTGTTACTGTGCAAAGAGAGAAGTCAGATTTTGAGAAGGCTAATGATGTCCCCAAGTGTGTTTTAGTGACACTCTCCAGCTGTTGACACACAGAGACTGTCTTTTATTGAAGAGGAAGTACACAAGCAGGTGGGCAGCTTACACATGAAGAAGACTAAAAGGACACATTATTTGACAAAAGAAGTGAACAACACAACTCTAACACCAGCTGACATACTCAACAGAGGTATAGCATCAGTCATTATGCTACAGCAGTTATTAACAAAGTTCTGGCATGTAATGAAGAGCAGTAGATCGCCATTGCTCCTTCAAAAAAATGAATTTGTAGTGAATCGCACAGCATGGAGAGTTGGTTGGTGTTGTTTTTTTTTTTACATGGCATCAAGATTAATACAAAGCTTAGAGCTGGTTTGCATGCTGCCCTTGTTTTATTGTATTGCTCCACCAGCAACCAGAGCAAGAAATTGTGTTTTTACCTGGGTTCGGGGGTCATTGTTCTTACTGTACCATAACAGGAATTTCAATTTTGGAAGAATTCAATTTTTTAACCTGAATGGAACCACACACCAGTAAAATGCAGCACACAGGATCTCTATACCCTAGTACACACGATGAGATTATCGGATGAATGATCGTCGGGTTTTTTGCATGTTAGTCTCCATATCGAAAACTAATAGGTTACTAAAGTACAAAAATTCTTGTACGACAGAATAAACATCCGGAAGTGATGTAATGTATTTGTATTACATTTTCGAACGAAAACTGAATTGTTTAACCACTTCAGTCCTGGAGGAATTTACCCCCTTTCTGACCAGGCCATTTTTTGTGATACGGCAATTGCGCGGTCCTGCGACGTTGTACCCAAACAAAATTTGCGTCCTTTTTTTCCCCACAAATAGAGCTTTCTTTTGGTGGTATTTTATCACATCTGCCTTTTTTATTTTTTGTGCTATAAACAAAAGTAGAGTGACAATTTAAAAAAAAAAAACACTATTTTTACTTTTTGCTATAATAAATAACTCATATTAAAAAAAAAAATGTCTTCATCCGTTTAGGCCAGTATGTATTCTTCTACATATTTTTGGAAAAAAAAATCGTAATAAGCGTATATTGAGTGGTTTGCGCAAAAGTTATAGCGTCTACAAAGTAGGGGATAGATTTATGGCATTTTTTTTTCTTTTACTAGTAATGGTGGTGATCAGCGATTTTTTTATCGGGACTGCGACATTGCGGCTGACAGATCGGACACTTTTGACACTTTTTTGGGATCATTGACATATATACACCGATCAGAGCTAAAAACAGTCACTGATTACTGTATAAATGTCACTGGCAGGGAAGGGGTTAACACTAGTGGGCGATCAAGGGGTTAAATGTGTGTTCCCTAGGTGTGTTCTAACTGTGAGGGTATTGGACTGACTGGGGGGAGGAGACATATCGTTGTTCCTACTTGGTAGGAACTTAGTAGAGTATTGTCACATTTTGGGAATCACACAACAAAACATTTAGGTATGAAGAGGGGGATACAAGTTTTCACCGTTATTGCACTCAAGTTATGGTTATCTGCAAACTGGCAGTGCTCCCCTAGTTTGCCTTTAAAGATACTTTAATTTGGCAGGAATCATGATAAAATTCAGAAAAATATTTTTGATCACTACTAAAACCTGATTAGTACAACCTACCTAAGCCAAATGAACAAACTAGCAATTTATGATGTATCTTGTAGCACAGCTCCTGCAATTCTGTATGTAGAGTTCTGTTATCCTTTTTTTTATATAAACCAAAGCAAAACTGCACATCTCACCAGCCAGAAACTGGCTAGAAAACACATACAAAAAGGGCCCCCAGAGCAAAGATCTGGTATTATATTGATACTAATTTATCTGCTGTCATCAGGGGATGAGTGCACACAATCAAACCAGCAATCATGGCAGAATATATTTATGCATCTCCAGGGCTGGAAAAAAAATAAACCCAAGAAAGGATTTGGCTTGGAAAATGGACTGCAATCCAGTTGTGACAGTTTGGAAGCCTGCTGTAGGTATGTACACCTCTAGGAATCTACATTTCATATGTACTACAGTCCTCTTTTATCCCCATGTCAGAGTCTCCTTAACCAACAAGAGCATATAAACTGGAGACTTAAATTGGAAAGCCACCCCCCCACAATTTTTCTTTCTACAGTCCCACCCTTTCTCTCCCTCCTTCTTGCAGTATTACACAATAAAACTAAAACCCGGTACACACTGAGCCCCGGTACACACTAAGCCGCATATCCAGGACTACCTCTATCACTTTAGATGTGGCCTATATAATCTAATGTACAATAAGCTAATATTTGGTTATGCTAATCATGGCCCATTGTCCAGGGTGACTGGTTGTCTATGTCATGCAAGAACATTCTTTCTTTTATGCAAAATCCTATTGTTTCCTCTTGGGACTTTTAAATGCAGACAATAAATACTTCCATCATTAATAAATAAAATTATATTAAAACATTACACTTGTACCCCTATTCTAGGCAGGCACATGCTTCTGGTCTATGACAGAATTACTCCTCTATTGGTAAGTCCTGCCAAGGAAAAGTTCCCCAAAGCGTTTCAATTACTTCAATCAAAATATTCTTTAAGGGGTGAAATGGAGGTATCTAAGTGATTGAGAAACATACAATTAATAAAAAACCCCTTAAAGACTACCAGGAAATCTATGCATTCCAATACACATTGGATTTTTTAGAAATATATGAAAAACCAAGGCCCTTTAAATTCAAGTGTAGTTTTCCAGGATCTATGGACTACTGTCAGGTCGGGGGTGACCACTATGAGGTCAATAATAGACCACGCAGACATACTTTCAGCAAGAATCGAGGAGCTGTTTATTGAGGCCGAAACTAAACAAAGTTTAGTATTGAGGACACAATTAAAATTGATCAAGAGCGGGTATAAACATTCCTGTGCTGGCTGCTTCAAATATTAATGGATTACAGACCATCTCAATGAACTAGTCCCCCGGCCATTAGAGGATTGCTGTAAGGGAGTTTACGATCAATCAGGATACATCAAACTCAAATTACCAGAATGGTTAAATGATATAGCCTGTACCTACAAAATGTAGATTCATGCATTCAACCATAATTTAGCCCCATCAAGAATTTAAAAAAGCTTGCCCAAATAGGTACCTCGAAGACAGGATATGGAATGGTATGATCCTAAGGAGCTAGGGGTTCCCAAAATAAATTACCCATATGAGCCAAGCCGGAAAAATGTTAGACTGAGAATACTGAAACCTGTGAATAGAGCTGTGCCCAATTGACTCTGAAATGAAAGAATTTAAAAAAAGGGTTTTTTTTAAACAGACTTTTAAGTGGCCCATCCAAGGATTGAATGAGACTAGAGATGAGAAAATGTTGCCTTTATCTATCAGGTTTGGATATAGCCCATCTGATCTGGGGGGACAGTAAAGTCGAGAGGGGGCCTACCCTTTATTTTATCCTTTCCAGCTAGCTCTCCCTATTCTTTTGTCTCTCGAGGTCTCCCTACTGGCACTGGTTGCATGTGAGTCACTGTGTGACAGAGATGCAGATAACCAGTATTCCCTGTTAATTCGGTGCGCTTCTGTCCCACGAGTCATGACCTAGAAGTAACATCTGATGTTATACATCAATTTCATTTTTCTTTTTTTTTTTTTTTAAATTAATATTTTTGTACTTTACAGTATTATCTCATGTTTATGTAAATGCTGGATGTCCCCCTGAGCCAGGTGGCTTTACCCTTTGTTTTGTTCTGCAATCGCCTCACTTTGCTGTGTTTCATTTGCAGTGTCTTTTCCATCTCCCTTGCCAAGGTGTTTTCACTCAATTCATGTGTCTGCTGCATCCAACATGCGTAGCCCCCCCTTTGGTGCCACCAGGGGGGCTATTGTGAGATCTGGACATATTCACTATTAACAGGTGGATCACTGTTTATCCCTGACAAGGCATCTGTGTTTCCTCCCCACTTCCTAGTCTATCAGTGTGCCGACACTACCTTCTCCCACTTTTGCCTTCCTTTTACAACATGGTGGCCGCGACATTGTGCCAAATGGAAATTACGCCACTACGTGCGCCTCCACACACCTGAAGTGATGCCATCCATGGTGAGGTCCGCTCTGGGGCGTTAACGGTGGGGGATAATGGAGACCCATTTTTCCAATGACCACCCTGCTAACTAATTTACCCTCACACCTGCCTTGCCTAATTTTGGTACGCTACTGCACCCCACTGATTGGTCCTATGTACACCTGATTGGGTTCAGCCATCCTTATATACTGCTTCCACTACAAACCTCAATGTTGTTCTCCTTTGGTGATGCAGCTGGGCGGCCACTCTGGGCAAGTGAAAAAGCTGATTTTTGTTACCTTGTGCAGCCATGCCACTCCTCCATTTTGGTAAGATAAAGCCCCTTTGGACCTATGGATTTAGTTTGTTATTGTATTTTTTTGGAAATACTCTTTAAAATTGATTTGACTACATGTATTTTCTCTTCATTTAATTTCTAGGGTTCTTTTGGGCCACTTTAGTCCCATCTTTTGAAAACAAGTTTGCTTGTCAGTTTGGGTTGTGCATTTCTCCCAACTGAGAGATACAAACACATAACTCCAGGTATTGGACCATTAGGCTCACTTTTCCATGGCACTGCTGCTTTTGCCTTTGGGGGCCTCCAGCATATCTAGATGCATGTCTTGTTTTTATTTTTGTACTTAAGCAGTCCAACGTAATGTTTGATACTTCATTATATGGTATGTCTCTTGCCTTTTTTCTTTATGATATACTTATCTATGTATATACTTTAGAGATCCTTCAATATGCTACAGGATGCAATCCCCCTGATATCCCCCTGAGGAAGACTTAACCAGTTGAAACGCATCAGTGCTCTGGATACATTGCATCTGGGATCATCATGCCTTATTGTGCTGTTAACCAACTGTAAGTATTTTAGTACCATGTTTAAATTCATATGCATTTGTGTGTAGTATTTTGTATACTGTCTCCCTGTTCACAAGGGGATATTTTAAATGTTATCCCAATAAACATTGTAATTTACCTTAACGTTACACACTTTTTTTATATATATTGGGTAGCGCAAAGTCCCTCCTTTCTCAATTTCTCCCCATTGTGGGTTTTTGCATGACAGCTGATGTTACTTCTGGAGTGGACGGGGAAATCCAGGTTCTTGAGTCTCTATGTGGCTGCGTCGAAAAGTGCATGTGTTAGGCCAGTGTTTCTTAATCATTTTCAGTCATGGCACCCTTTAAAAGTATGAAAAATCATGAGTCTCAAACTGTATTTATTGGGCTGAAGCACACTGACATTTGCACTGGATGATAATGTCCCCCTTTCACTTCAGTGTTCCCTTTTCACATCACAGTTCCACTATTACATCAGAGTCCCCATCTACCAAGGGACATCTAACCCCCAGGTTATCTATATATGCCATTTACCCCTGTAGGGGCAATAGGAGCTGGTGAGTAGGGACCCTTAAAGGGGAGCACAAGAGTCATCTGATCTGCTGAGCACTGTGGTCACTTTAAAGTCCTTGGCAACTTGTACAGCAATTTTGCACATCACTTATGTGGGACTATTATTATGGCTATTTTTATTTTTGCTAACACATATCAATTTTTGATGAACTGCTGGTTTTTATACTTTATGTGTGTGTGTGTGTGTATATATATATATATACATCCATCATTTATAATATTTTTGGTTGACATTTAAGTTCACATTGTTATTTTCTGAGCTTTTTATAGTGCCGTTTTTCACAGATGGGATTTTATTATCGCTTGGACATTTAGGGTTAATCATATAACCAAGTTTTTTTTTTTGGTGTGGGCACTATTGAACTTTATATGTTATGTTATCATATGTGATTCTAACTACAATTAATATCACTCGTAGAGCACATTAGTTTTGGGTGGTATACCACTGTTGAATATATAGAGAGTGGTTAAATTATTATCCCTCTCTAATATAGGGTAGCGCCACTGACCCCATTTCTATTTATTAAGTGTTCTTGCATAGCAAGACCACTTACTGTTATCTCACATATATATTATTCTTATTATAGCCAAATTTACCCCCCTAACTTCTCCCACAGCTTTTAAACTACATAGACAGTTATATACCGAACTGTGTGGATTGTTCCCGATTGGTGTGCTATTACTTTGTGGAACGTTTCGCCGAATTGTTCATGAAATATCATCGTTTTTGCGACGAAATTGGTCCCATGGGAATGAATGGGGAAATGTTCAATGTTATTTAATTGGTGTGCTATTACTTTGTAGAACTTTGTGAAAAGCTGAAAAATACCAGTGTGAATCCGGCCTCAATGTCATTTAATTGGTGTGCTATTACTTTGTGGAACGTTTCGCCGAATTGTTCACAAAATATCGTCGTTTTTGCGGCAAAATTGGTCCCATAGGAATGAATGGCGAAATATTCAAAACTAGAGTGGGAGGTGACAAAAGCTGACAACCCCATGATCAGCCAAAACATTATGACCCCCCCATGATCAGCCAAAACATTTTGACTTCCCCCATGATCAGCCAAAACATTATGACAACCCCATGATCAGCCAAAACTGTATGACAACCCCATGATCAGCCAAAACTGTATGACCACCCCATGATCAGCCAAAACTGTATGACCACCCCATGATCAGCCAAAACATTATGACCACCCCATGATCAGCCAAAGAATTTATGACCACCCCATTATCAGCCAAAACATTATGACCACAACATGATCAGCCAAAATATTATGACCACCCCATGATCAGCAAAAACATTATGACCACCCTATAAAAAAAAATAAAAAAAATAATTTTTGAAAAAAAAATAATTTTTGAAAAAAAAATAATTTTTGAAAAAAAAATAATAATTTTTGAAAAAAAATAAATAATTTTTGAAAAAAAAATAGTTTTTGAAAAAAAATAAATAATTTTTGAAAAAAAAGAAAATAGTTTTTGAAAAAAAAAATAATTTTTGAAAAAAAAATTTGAAAAAAAAATAATTTTTGAAAAAAAAATAATTTTTTTCAAAAAATAAATAATTTTTGAAAAAAAAGAATATAGTTTTTGAAAAAAAAATCATTTTTGAAAAAAAAATCATTTTTGAAAAAAAATCATTTTTGAAAAAAAAATAAATTATTTTTTGAAAAAAAAATCATTTTTGAAAAAAAAATTTATTTTTTGAAAAAAAAATCATTAAAAAAAAATCATTTTTGAAAAAAAAAAATCATTTTTGAAAAAAAAAATCATGTTTGAAAAAAAAAAATCATGTTTGAAAAAAAAAAATCATGTTTGAAAAAAAATGTTCAGCTCTTTCAGCTAAGGATGGGACTGCTTCAACTTTTTTACTACTATTTATACTTTTTAAAATTTTAAGCTTTTTAACACTTTTCACAATTACTTCAGCCACAGATTTTTAATCTACCGCTTATAGGTAAATTTAGTGGTTCATCTGTGCTGTACATTGTTTAGATTTAATCTAAGGTTAGTTTAGCCTCTGTTCCAGCTTGGCTGTGTTGCGTGCAGTTCCACATTGTGCCTGTGGGTGTCATTGTCATCATGGGTCAGTGTTGGAAAGCAACAAGCTGAAGTGTATGGGTGCTCTTCTGTCCCGGAGATAACTCAGGGGAGGTGGTCCTCCGAGTTGCATTCTGGGAGAGGGTATTTATGGGACAGACGCCATATTTCGGAGAGCTTTTTGCCTCGTGGCCCTCCTGGCTTAGAGGTATGTGTCAGTGAGTGCTATCTCGTGGCTCTCCGGCTTGGAGGGTTGCGTTGCTGCAGCCGGGCGGGTAGACCCAGAAGCCTGTCTGGGGCCTGCTATGGCTGGGATGGTCTTGTGCTGTCTGTCCTGCGGGAAGAAGCCGGACAATCAGGAAGATCCAGGGAAGGACCCATCTTGGAAGAGATCATGCAAGGCTGGTCTTAAGAAGGGCCTGGTGACTCGATTGGAGGACATACCCTAAATCACACTACCACGCAAGTACTGCCGGGTTGGCTTAAAGGTTCTGGTACTGTGTGTGCTATTCATCGAAAACTACTACATCCTGTGGCAGAGACTTTTTGTTCGTGCTGCATTCCGGCTGCTAGGTTAGTGAGAGAAACCTATCCGGGCGGGCAAAGATTTAATCCTAAGCTGAGGATACATCCATCCTAAAGATTTAAATTCCTTGACGCTACGCCAAGAAAAGGTATTTGAACATCCCTGCAACTCTCCTTCTACCTCTTTCCTGCTATTTCTTCCAGTTATCCCCATTAAAGCATTGGAAAAGTACTTACGTGACTGGGGCCTACATTGCCTCATAGTAAACTCAATGGGAACCCCTAGACCCAGTATTGGTGAAATTACAGGTAACAAGGTGACGGTAACAGCCTGCTTTAAATCAGCAGCTCCACCGTGAGTTAGTGCTACAGAAGTTTAAAGCAGGGTTAGGTTATAAAGAAATATCCTAAGCTTTGAACATCTCACGGATCACTGATCAATCCATCATCCAAAAATGAAAAGAGTATGTCGCAACTGCAAACCTACCAAGACATGGCCGTCCACGTAAACTGACAGGCTGGGCAAGGAGAGCATTAATCAGAGAGGCCCATGGTAACTCTGGAGGAGCTGCAGCGATCCGCTGCTCAGGTGGGAGAATGTCAGGAGCCAGGGAGCGTCTCCGCTCGCCGGGCTCCGGTGCGCATGCGCACGGGACGGGCGCTTCGCCGCACACCCGTCCGCGGCCTGATGGTGCGGCGCGCGCGGGTGCATGGCGGTCCTCGTGTGCGCACCGTAGCCCGTGCGGGTGCCCGGTAGCGCGTCACACTGACGCGCTCGCCGGGCAGGGAGACCACATCTGACGGCTCCAGCTCCCAGTCGGGTTGCTGGTTTGTCGTCAGCTCTCCCTGTTCCTTGAGCCTGTGTTATCCTGTGAATTGCCTGTCTCTGTGTACCGAACCTCTGCTGGCCTGTTTAACCACTGCTCTTCCGGATTGCCCCTGTACTACCTGCCTGATCTGTGTGCCAAACCCCTGGCCTGTTTGGCTACTACTCTGCTGGACTATCCTGCCAATAACCTGCCTGATCTGTGTACCAAACCCCTGGCCTGTTTAACTACTACTCTGCTGGACTATCCTGCCAATAACCTGCCTGACCTGTGTACCAAACCCCTGGCCTGTTTAACTACTACTCTGCTGGACTGTCTTGATTATACCTGCCTGATCTGTGCACCGAACCCTGGCCTGCTTAACCACCGCTCTGCTGGATCTTGTGATACCCTGATTAATACCTGCTTGTGCCCTAACCTCTGCTTGTGTTTCCAGCTCTGCTTTCTGCGGATCCCAAGACACCCGCTTCCAGCTTTGGTACCTACTATCCTACCGGAAGCCCGTGCCTCCGCGTGCCCTCAGCCTCCTGTACTCATTTCGGGGGTCTGGGTGCGCGTGGTCGTAAGGGCGAGCCGCTCTCGGCATCTCGGCCTCGGTGAGTATTTGTCCGTGACAGTACAAACCAGCCAGATGTCTGAGGCCGACAGAGCGCGCTCTCCTCTGGAGATCCTGTGCCAACAAGTATCTACCCTCGCTGACTCCGTTCAGAAGTTACAAGAAGGTTATACACAAATTGATAACCGTCTGCAGCAGATCACCGGGTTACTACCCTCCGCAGCCGCAGCTCCTGCACCCAGCAGTGGGGGTTCACTTCCCCAAGCTCCGGCCAACCCCACTGTGGTCATGGCCCTTCCCGAGCCCAGGGTCCCTACACCTGAACGGTTCTCGGGGGACCGCAAGAAGTTTAGGGCTTTTAAAAACGCATGTTCCCTCTACTTCGCTCTACAGCCGAGAACCTTCTCCTCGGAAATCGTCAAGGTGGGGTTTGTGATTTCCTTGCTATCCGAGGAACCCCAGGCTTGGGCCCACAGCCTAATGGAACAGAGCAGCCCTGCTCTGAACACTATCGAGGCCTTCTTTGAGAGCATGACCCAGCTCTACGATGATCTGCAACATATGGCTACAGCCGAAGCTATCTTGCACCATCTATCCCAAGGAAGAAGACCTATTGAGGACTATACTGTGGAATTCCGTAAGTGGGCGGCCGATACAAACTGGAACGAGCCGGCCCTATGTTATCAATACCGTCAAGGCTTGTCCGAATTGCTCAAAGACGAGTTAGCTAGGATGGAGACCCCTGCTTCACTAGAGGAACTCATTCAAGCAGCTACGAAGCTCGATCGGCGTCTTCGGGAGCGGCGCTCAGAACGGTTTCAGTTGCCTCGCCCCACCTGGGCATCACCAAGGCCTCACTCCACAGTATCCTCAACCTCATCTTCAGTTACCACTGCATCGGTCCCTGAGGTCGAACCAATGCAGCTCGGCCTGGTCCGAGGTCCGTTAACCTCCGAAGAAAAGCAGCGCAGGCGGCAGTCTAACCTATGCCTCTATTGCGGAGGAACCGGACACTTCCTACGCAGCTATCCGATCAGGCCCAGTAAGTTCCTTCAGTCAAACGTATTGAACTTTCCAAACAATAACATTCCCAAGGCTTATGTGATGTTGTTTATTTCCCTACAGCTTCCGGAAAGGGAGACTCGCCTGCAGGCCATCGTTGATTCCGGAGCCTGCAGTTGTTTCATAGATTCCGCCTTGGCACACAGGTTGAAGATCCCTTTACAAACCAAAGAGCAGGATCTACAAATACATTTGGCCGACGGATCCCTTCCTAGCTCAGGTCCCATCACCCAGGAGACCCAACCTATTCCAGTAATCACAGACTCCGGCCACCGGGAGTTTTTACGGCTTGACTTAATTCATTCACCAATCTTTCCCGTCATACTTGGCCTACCATGGTTACAAGCTCACGATCCACTAATCAAATGGAGTACCAAGACAGTATCCTTCTCTTCGCAGTATTGCTCTCAGCACTGCCTGCTCCCGGATTCCAAAGTTTGCGCCACAATGGTGGCACCACCAGGCAATCTTCAACACGTCCCTTCCGAGTACCTCGAGTTTCAAGAGGTTTTCAGTAAACAAATGGCTGACCGCCTACCACCTCACCGGGCCTACGACTGTCCAATTGACCTTCTCCCTGGATCCGAGATTCCATTTGGCCGGATATTTCCTCTTTCTGAAACCGAGCTGGAGGCTCTAAAGCAGTACATAGACGAAAACCTCGAGAAGGGTTTCATCCGCCCTTCATCCTCACCCGCCGGAGCGGGTATCTTTTTCGTTGGGAAGAAAGACGGTACCTTAAGACCCTGCGTAGATTATCGACAGCTTAACAACATCACAATTAAGAACCGGTACCCGTTACCGCTCATTTCCGAGTTGTTCCAGAGATTCCGATCAGCTAAAGTGTTCTCTAAACTGGATCTCCGAGGGGCCTACAATCTCGTCAGGATCAGGGCTGGAGACGAATGGAAGACGGCTTTTAGATCCAGATTCGGGCACTTCGAGTATTTAGTGATGCCATTCGGACTCTGCAACGCTCCAGGCACCTTCCAACATCTAGTGAACGACATATTTCGACAATATTTAGATGACTTCCTTGTGGTATATCTGGACGATATCCTTATCTTCTCCCCTACGCTAGAGATGCACAAGAGGCACGTTAAAATGGTTCTTGCCATTCTTCAACAACACAAGCTGTACCTGAAAGCCGAAAAGTGCGAGTTTGAGAAATCAACTATACAGTTCCTAGGATTCATACTTTCTACCAATGGGGTCGCAATGGACCCACAGAAGATTCAGGCAATTCAAGAGTGGCCGCCTCCATCTAATAAAAGAGGGGTACAGAGATTTATAGGATTCGCCAATTTCTATCGGAAATTTATTGTTGGATTCTCGGCCATCGTGGCACCCATTACCCAATTAACCCGGCAACACACTTCTTTTCAGTGGTCCGCAGCTGCGCAAGAGGCTTTCCTTAAGTTAAAAGAATTGTTCAGTTCCGCTCCAATCCTCTGTCACCCTGACCCGACTCAACCCTTCGTACTGGAGGTGGACGCATTGGAGATCGCAACTGGAGCAATTCTCTCCCAGAGACAGGGACCAAAGGCCATTCTACACCCAGTAGCTTTCGCTTCTCGGAAACTCAGTCCACCGGAACTCAATTACGATGTGGGTGACAGAGAGCTGCTGGCTATAAAGTTCGCTTTAGAGGAATGGAGGTATCTGCTGGAGGGGGCAGTTCACCCGGTGATGATCTTTACGGATCACAAGAATCTCGAGTACCTCAGAACAGCAAGACGGTTAAAATCCCGCCAAGCCCGTTGGGCCCTCTTCTTCTCTCGCTTCAATTTCCATATAGCATACAGACCTGGGGCAAAGAACGGGAAGGCCGATGCCCTTTCACGGATGTTTTCCGCAGACTCTCAAATACCAACACCCAGCACGATCCTCTCTCCTCAAAATTTCCTCGGACTAACTCAGGCAGACTTAATATCATCCATCAAATCTTCATCAGGCGCATGTACAGAACCAGCTGTGCATTCCTTGAAAAGATACGAAGATCTTTTCTGGATTAAAGGAAAAATATTTGTACCACAAGTGACTCGGCCCTTAGCCCTTCAGATGTGTCATGATCACAAGATTGCGGGACATTTTGGGAATAAGAAGACGGCTGAACTCCTCTCTCGTTCTTTTTGGTGGCCAGGATGGAGAAGGGATTGTAAAGAATATGTGGCGTCCTGTTCCCTGTGCCAGAGAAACAAGGGCCAAAACACCAAATCCTGGGGTCTGCTCAGACCTTTGCCCATTCCGGAACGACCATGGGTTGATGTGTCCATGGACTTCATTGTTGACCTACCCAGCTCAGAGAATTGTTCCACCATTCTTGTTGTTGTCGACTGCCTTTCCAAAATGGCCCACTTCTTGCCCATGAGGGGTACTCCCTCTGCCGAAGACACGGCCAACATCTTTCTAAAGGAGGTTGTTAGGCTCCATGGGGTACCAAGGAGCATCGTGTCGGACAGAGGCGTCCAGTTCACGTCCAAATTCTGGAGGGAACTATGCAAGGCACTGGGTATCAACATTTGTCTTTCTTCAGCTTATCATCCCCAAAGCAATGGCCAGACGGAGAGGACCAACCAGACGCTAGAGCAATACCTCCGCTGCTTCTGCTCAGGGTCTCAGGATGATTGGGCGGGCCTCCTCTCCTATGCCGAATTTGCATACAATAACTCAATCCATGCCTCTACCAACCAGACTCCTTTCTGGACCAATTGCGGGTTCCATCCCACGTCCTTTGCTAATAATATCCCCGAAACGGCAGTCCCTGCAGTCCAGGATAGGATAATTTCGTTACAATCTAATTTTCAAAGAATTCAAGACACACTACGCAAAACCCAGGAGGACTACAAGAAACAGTACGACCGGGGCAGAAAGGCAAACCCAAGATTCGACGTAGGAGACGAGGTCTGGCTGTCCACGGTCAATCTGAGATTGCCACTGCCATCTCGAAAGCTCGGGCCTAAATTCATTGGGCCTTTTCAAGTCAGGAGGATCATCAACCCTGTGGCTGTGGAGTTGGCACTTCCCAAGACATATCGAATTCACCCTGTTTTCCATTCGTCACTATTGAAGCCTGTGGTGCCCAGCCCTTTTCCGGGAAGAGGAGAACCCCCTCCTCCGCCAGTCAGAATTGATGGCGAGAATGAATTCGAAGTGGAATCCATTCTAGGTTGTAGAAAGAGGGGCAGGCAGCTACAGTACCTGATTCAATGGAAGGGGTATCCCCCCGAAGATAATTCCTGGGAGCCCGCCAGGAATCTGCACGCTCCACAGTTAATTCAAACGTTTCATCAAGATCATCCGGAATTGATGGCCAGCCTTGGCGTCCAGTGTCCGCCCTTAGGAGGGGGGCACTGTCAGGAGCCAGGGAGCGTCTCCGCTCGCCGGGCTCCGGTGCGCACGGGATGGGCGCTTAGCCGCACACCCGTCAGCGGCCTGATGGTGCGGCGCACGCGGGTGCATGGCGGTCCTCGTGTGCGCGCCGTAGCCCGTGCGGGTGCCCGGTAGCGCGTCACACTGACGCGCTCGCCGGGCAGGGAGACCATATCTGACGGCTCCAGCGCCCAGTCGGGATGCTGGTTTGTCGTCAGCTCTCCCTGTTCCTTGAGCCTGTGTTATCCTGTGAATTGCCTGTCTCTGTGTACCGAACCTCTGCTGGCCTGTTTAACCACTGCTCTTCCGGATTGCACCTGTACTACCTGCCTAAACTGTGTGCCAAACCCCTGGCCTGTTTGGCTACTACTCTGCTGGACTATCCTGCCAATAACCTGCCTGATCTGTGTACCAAACCCCTGGCCTGTTTAACTACTACTCTGCTGGACTATCCTGCCAATAACCTGCCTGACCTGTGTACCAAACCCCTGGCCTGTTTAACTACTACTCTGCTGGACTGTCTTGATTATACCTGCCTGATCTGTGCACCGAACCCTTGCCTGCTTAACCACCGCTCTGCTGGATCTTGTGATACCCTGATTAATACCTGCTTGTGCCCTAACCTCTGCTTGTGTTTCCAGCTCTGCTTTCTGCGGATCCCAAGACACCCGCTTCCAGCTTTGGTACCTACTATCCTACCGGAAGCCCGTGCCTCCGCGTGCCCTCAGCCTCCTGTACTCATTTCGGGGGTCTGGGTGCGCGTGGTCGTAAGGGCGAGCCACTCTCGGCATCTCGGCCTCGGTGAGTATTTGTCCGTGACAGAGAATCTGTCCACAGGACAACTATTAGTCGTGTACTCCACAAATCTGGCCTTTATGGAAGAATGGCAAGAAGAAAGCCATTATTGAAAGAAAGCCATAAGAAATCCTGTGTGCAGTTTGCGAGAAGCCATGTGGGGGACACAGCAAACGTGTGGAAAAAGTTGCTCTGGTCAGATGAGACCAAAATTGAACTTTTTGGCATAAAAGCAAAATGCTATGTGTGGCGGAAAACTAACACTGCACATCACCCTGAACACACCATCCCCACCTTAAAACGTGATGGTGGCAACATCATGTTGTAGGGATGCTTTTCTTCAGCAGGGACAGGGAAGCTGGTCAGAGTTGATGGGAAGATGGATGTAGCCATATACAGGGAAATCTTAGAAGAAAACCTGTTAGAGTCTGCAAAAGACTTGAGACGGGGGTGGAGGTTCACCTTCCAGCAGGACAACGACCCTAAACATACAGCCAGAGCTACAATGGAATGGTTTGATCAAAACATATTCATGTGTTAGAATGGCCCAGTCAAAGTCCAGACCTAAATCCAATTGAGAATCTGTAGAAAGACGTGAATACTGCTGTTCAGATGCTCTCTATCCAATCTAATAGAGCTTGAGCTATTTTGCAAAGAAGAATGGGCAAAAATGTCACTCTCTAGATGTGCAAAGATGGTAGCGACATCTCCTAAAAGACTTGCAGCTGTAATCGCAGAGAAAGATGGTTCTACAAATTATTAACTCAGGGGGGCTGAGTTACATATTTATTTATTTGTAAAAACTTTTGAAAACCATTTATCATTTTCCTTCCACTTCACAATTATAGAGGATTAAGAGGGCCCTGCTCAGAAGAGCTTACGATCTAGTAGGGTTGGGCAGGTAGTGCAAAAGGTTGTAACTGTAGGAAATGAGCTGATGGAAGTGGTAAAGGAATAGTTGGAGACGTTATAGGCTTCCCTGAAGAGATGCGTTTTCAGGGATCACCTGAAGGTAGCAAGAGTAGGGGATAGCCGGACAGGTTGACATAGTGAGTTCCATAGATTGGGAGAGGCTCTGGAGAAATCCTGGAGACGAGCATGGGAGGAGGAATTGAGGGAGCTTGAGAGCAGGAGGTCTTGAGAAGAGCGGAGAGGTCGATTTGGGTGATATTTGGAGACAAGATTGGTGATGTAGCTCGGAGCAGAGTTGTGAATGGCTTTGTATGTTGTGGTTAGTATTTTGAATTTAATTCGCTGGGTGATTGGGAGCCAGTGTAGGGATTGGAAGAGAGGGTTGGCAGACACCGAGCAGTTGGTAAGGTGGATAAGTCTGGCAGCAGTATTCATTATAGACTGAAGAGGGGATAGCCTATGGAGAGGCAGGCCATTGAGAAGGGAGTTGCAATAGTCAAGGCGAGAGATAACGAGGGAGTGAATGAGGAGCTTGGTGGTTTCATTTGTTAAAAAGGGGCGCATTTTAAAGATGTTACAGAGGTGAATTCTACAAACTTTTGACAACGATTGGACTTAAGGCTGAAATGATAAGTCAGGGTCTAGAATTACACCTAGTCTTCCTGAAGAAGTGAATAATTTTGTGAAACATGTAGAGGATCACATCTTGGACCTACATCTCTTGAGTCTCCACTATATGGTGGAGTTCCTACTGTTTAGTCTGTATCATCCTGTTATAGTATGCAACCAATTTTTATATATTGCCTGTAATAATATGCATCATTTTTGTTCTTTATAATAAAACAATATTTTTTATACTTAATTGTCCATTCCCTGGGGAACCGAGATAGTCCATATATAACTCCTTGTTGTCATGGGGCATTTTTTTGAGTAGCTCCTGACATCCCCACACCTTCATCACTTCAAGCTTAAGTATGATGGTACCCGCCCCTACTTCTTTATACTTTTTCAAACTGAGGCATCATTTTACATTTTTGAAAATTAAGAAAGAAAAGAAATTTTTTTTTTCTTTTTTCAATTTTCAAAACTTTGTGACAAAAAGCGAGATCTGCAAATTACTCAAAATGCCTCTCAGCAAATAGCTTGGGTTGTCTAAGTTCCAAAATGGGGTCATTTGGGGGGTTTTGTGCTATCTGGACATTTCATGGGCTCTGAAACTGTGATAGGCAGTGAGGAGTGAAATCTAAAATTTACGCCCTCAGAAAGCCTGAAGGCGGTGATTGGTCTTCGGGGTCCTGTACACGGTTAGACTGCCAAAAAGTCCCACAAATGTGGTATCCCCATACTCAGGAGAAGCAGCAGAATGTATTTTGGGGTGTAATTCCACATATAATTATGCCATGTTTGAACAATATATAATTTAGTGACAACTTTGTGTAAAAAAAAAAACAAAATAATACATTTTCCCAAAACTTGTGGCAAAATATGAAATATTCCATGGACTCAACATGTCTCTCAGCAAATAGCTTGAAGTGTCTTCTCTCCAAAATGGGGTCATTTGGAGGGGGAGGGGGTTGTGCTATCTTGACATTTCATTGCCTCCGAAACTGTGATAGGTAGTGAGGAAGTGAAATCACAATTTTACGCCCTTAGAAAGTCTGAAGGCAGTGATTGGTTTTCAGGGTCCTGTACACGGCTAGGCTCCCAAAATGTCTTACACATGTGGTATCCCTGTACTCAGGAGAAGCAGCAGAATGTATTTTGTGGTGTAATTTCACAAATGCCCATGACATGTTTGAGCAATATATCATTTAGTGACAACTTTGTAATTTTTTTTTTTGTAATTTTTCAATCACTTGTGAGAAAAAAAAAAAATATTCAATGGGCTCAGCATGCAATTTCCTTGGGGTGTCTGCTTTCCAAAATGGGATCATTTGGGGGGGGGGGGGTTGCACTGCCCTGCCATTTTAGCACCTAAAGAAATGAGATAGGCAGTCAAACTAAAAGCTACGTAAATTCCAGAAAATGTACCATAGTTTGTAGATGCTATAACTTTTGCGCAAACCAATAAATATAAGCTTATTGACATCTTTTTTTACCAAAGACGTGTTGCTGAAAACATTTTGGCCTAAATGTATGACTAAAAATGAGTTTATTGGATTTTTTTATAACAAAAATTAGAAAATATAATTTTTTTCAAAATTTTCGGTCTTTTTCCGTTTATATCGCAAAAAATAAAATTTGTAGAGACAATCAAATACCATAAAAAGAAAGCTCTATTTGTGGGAAAAAAGGACGCAAAATTCAGTTGGGTACAGCATTGCATGACCGCGCAATTACCCATTAAAACAGTGCAGTGCCAAATTGTAAAAAGTGGTGTGGTCATTGAGCAGCCAAATCTTCCGGGCTAAGGTGGTTAAGGTGACTGCAAGGGTTTTTTTTTTTTTTCAAATAACAAACATGTCATACTTACCTCCACTGTGCAGCTTGTTTTGCACAGAGTGGCCCCGAACCTGCTCTCCTGGGATCCCCCGGCGGCTCTCACAGCTCCTCCCCGCATCAGATAACCCTCTAAAAGAAGCGCTCTCCCAGGGGATTACCTTGCAGGCATGCTCCCAAGTCCAGCATTTGCGTCCATAGACCAATGCTGGACTTGGCCCCGCCCCCCAGCCCCCGAGTCATTGGATTTGATTGACAGCAGCGGGAGCCAATGGCTTCACTGCTATCAATCTATCCAATCAAGAGACAGGACCTCGTGGAGAAAGGGAGAGCGCGTCACCGTCAACAGAATTACGGGACTCAGGTAAGTAAAATGGGGGGGCTGGGGCCGTCACTGCCAGGTGTTTTTTCACCTTAATTACATTAAGGTGAAAAAACATGAAGGTTTACAACCCCTTTAAGTAAGGGAGTGATCTGTGTATGTTTTAGAGGGGAGGGGAAGGTGCCACTAGAGAGGGAGAGATTGAAGATGTGAATGAGGGAGCATAGGATAGAAGAAGAGGGTGACCATAGTAGTTTTGAGGGAACAGGATCCAAAGGACAATTGGTTAGGTGGGCATCTGAGAAAAGTTTTGTAACCTCTTCAGTAGTAGCCAATTCAAAAGAGGAGAGTGTTGAATGTGCTGTTAGGCAAGGTATGTTGGGTGGGGAAGATGTACGCACAGTGTAGGTGTCCTCACGAATTGCCTCAATCTTGTCTTTGAAGTGATTGGCAATCTCTTGAGCAGTGAGTGAGTTAGTGGGTAGAGGGGGTGGGGGACAAAGCAGAGAGAGTTAAAGGTTGAGAAGAGCCTATGGGGACTGGAAGACAAGGTATCATGAGATTGGTGGGCTGCTTTGAGGAAGCAGGGGGATAGAAATTAAACTGAGTGGATTGCGGTGGTTGCCAGAGGAGGAGGGGTATTGGATATGTGGCTTGCAGTTGGAAAATGGCGGACCAGGATTAGGAGAAATGTCACCTGAGTCTAGGAGAAGGAGGAGGGTGAGGAAGTCAAGATGGGATTGGGATGTGCATGAGCGCACGTGTCTAATGGCCCTGGTGTTTATGTCAGCATGTGGGTGCAGCAAATGCAGCAGATGATGGGTGCAGTAGTGCAGTAGTAGGGAGAGGGGAAGAGTGAGGGTGATATGTGCATGCTGCAGGGTAGAGAGGAGGGGTAGAGTAAGGATAATTTGAGAATAGAAGAGAAGAAGGAGCATGTTAGTGGATAGAGAGTGGGAATCTGACTTCATATAAAATAAATGTTAAGTGCTGGTTTGCTTGTCGTCTTTCAGAATGGAGCAGAGTTCTTGTTGTATCTTCAGCCAGCTTTAGTTATACTGCTGCAGTGAAACTGCGCATCACTCGTGACAGAGCCACTCAGGAACGAGCCATGGTGTCTGTGCCACCCCATAGGCTGCTTTAAATTTATAGGGAGACTGAGCAGGCATGCATTTCTCAATTGGTCATGATAGGGTCTGATTTGAGACACCTGAATATGGGAGAGGAGATGGCCAATACCAGACCAGCTACAGACACAGGCTAGGGTTGTAAAGCTAAATACTTCTCTTGATCTCTCAAGTCAAATGGGGTTGAGAATCAATCACCAGTAATGTTGCTGTTGCAGTGTGTTTGTTTTAGAGCTAGCAATAAATATAGAAGTTTAAAAATATGGCAGTAGAAGACATTTACCAAAAATGATACAGCAATGTCAGATAGTTCAGCAGTTATGTGCCAATTTGTGTTGGCCTATCACATAAAATCCCAATAAAATGACAAAATGTGGAAAACTTCAAGGGGTGTGAATACTTTAATAATAAGGCACTGTATTATGTTTTTATTTTTTTAAATGATTTAGGTATATTTAAAGTTGGTGTAAACTACATTTTCATTTTTCTGTCTTGCAATTGTTATATACTGTAAAGTATTATGAAGGTAATGTTACAGATATAGTGTGTGCAAACTCTAATAAGGCCTCTTGCAAACACACCTAAAAACACAATTTTTTTACTGATCTAAATGCAGCTCACTGCTTTTAACCGCTTCAGCCCTGGAAGATTTTACCCCCTTCCTGACCAGAGCACTTTTTGCGATTCGGCACTGCATCACTTTAACTGAAACTTTAAAAACACAATATTTTTTACTTTTTACTATAATAAATATCCCCCAAAAATATACAAAAAACATTTTTTTTCCTCAGTTTAGGACGATATGTATTCTTCTACATATTTTTGGTAAAAAAAAATCGCAATAAGCGTATATTGATTGGTTTGCGCAAAAGTTATAGCGTATTCAAAATAGGGGATAGTTTTATGGCTTTTTTATTTTTTATTTTTTTTCTACTAGTAATGGCGGCGATCTGCAATTTTTATCAGGACTGCAAAATTATGGCGGACACTTCGGAAAATTTTGACACTTTTGTGGGAGCACTGGCATTTTTACAGCGATCAATGCTATTAAATTGCATTGATTACTGTAAAAATGTCACTGGCAATGAAGGGGTTAACCACTAGGGGGTAGTGAAGGGGTTAAGTGTGTCCTAGCGTGAGAGCCTCCAGCGGCACGCACGCGCCCCCTCGTAGCCGTCTATGTTAACGACGTATCATGACGGCGATTTGCGCAGCCGAGCCATGTTGCCACAGAACAACTGCGGCGGCTGGTCGGCAAGCGCTTAATAGGGCCTGTACACACAGGCATGTAAACTTGTGTATAGATCAGATAAAAAAAAATACAAAATCTGCTTTGCTGGACAGTATTTTACACCTATATGTACATATACAACACAACCCAAGGTAAGATTTTTGCACACGTCTGCGTGCGTGGCTTTATTATTTAACTCCTTTCATTTTTATGCAGGAATTTTCTGCCACGAATGTGATGTTTGTACATCAGTACCATGTGCAATAAACTTCTCCTATTTGTTTCCCTTGATCTGTTAACTATATCTTGTGGAGGTGGTTTATAATATCTGTTTGACAAGTGCAAAAATAGCTGTTCCAAACAGAAATTCCTGTGTTCTCTGCTTTGGACAGTTATCAGTTCCCTTCCACAAACTACAAAACACTACTCCTGTTATGGAGAAGAGATGAGTTGTTATTTAGTCCCAATAAAGTGCATGTAGCCCCTGTCCTAGGGTAACAATGTTATTTAGCATGGTTGTCGCTATGTCAGTTCTTGTTAATGACAGGATTACCAGGTTAAAATAAAGGGCAAAAAGTGTGAAAAAAGAAAACCTGTGCAGCCACCATATCCAAGAACTGGTAAGCTGCAATACTATACATTTTAAGTAATTACTTCTCTGTGTGACCGCACAAAAAAAAATCTTTATTAACTGCAATAATATAGCTTGGTCACTGACCCCACCCTGGTGGTTGAATGGAACTCAACAGCACTGTGCAATGCAGTAGAGCTTGATTGGCTCACACTGCTGGGTTCTGTTGTGTTTAAAGGAAGCTCAAATATAGATAGATGTAGGTATATATATATATTGCAATAGACTGGATATAAAGGAATTACATTTAGTGTAGCACTCTCTAGTGTGTGCTAGAAGTAGAGTAGGCAAATTATAGTTTAGATCAGGGCTAAGCCTGAGCTATGGAATCTGGGTCAGGGTTTAGTACAGTTCAGAGCTGGATGACTCATCCTGTCAGATCTCTGGAGTCTCCTCCTGGTCTAGAAGGTTGGAGAATCTTCTGGAATTAGAGGGTGGAGGTAAAGAGCAGCTGCCATGCATATTTATGAGGCCTCATCCAATCCCCAGTGGTGGGCTGGCAGGGGACTGAGACCACCTCATAAATAGTCATGGGCCATGCCAGCAGGGGCAGTTGGGTGCAAGATGGAGATACAGTGTGGAGGAAGCTGTTGGTGGCCTCAGGGGTGCTCCCTAGTCTGGGGGGGTGTTCTGCCTTGGGCTGGGACTCAGGTGCTGGAAGGGACCTGCCATAACACATGGAAGGAATATTTCCTGGAGGCACAGAAGCAAGAGAGGACAGAGTGAGTAGAAACACTGTTGGGGACTAACAAGGGGGGCGACTGCCACATGTAGTCAGTCTTCCTGAAGACAGCAATGTGCTTAAGTCTTTATCCTTCCCTGCAAGACCTCCTGAGAGCGGGCTGATAAAGAGTCAGTCAGTTGGACTGGCATGGAAAGTTAGCTTGGAGGGCTAGTGATAGGGGCATCTGCAGACAGGTGGGTTGGCAGTGCCTGAAGAGGTGGTGCTGGGATCAGTGGCCACAGAGGAGAAGTTACAAGCTGTGTCACTATATTGTGCTACACAAAAAGGAGCTGCGAGTTCATGCCTATAATGGGCCATTGCTAATCTGACTGGGAGCCTGTCAGATATATCAAAGTGATTCAGCTGGAGCAAGCAAGTGTGTGCAGGAGGCAAACGAAGGAAACTGTATATACTGTAGAAGGTATATAGGAAGATGTCCCTGAAGTTTTGTTGAAAGTTTTTCTGAAGTCAAGTGGGCATCCCATAACCTCCCATCCCTATCCAAGTTATTAACCCTTAATAAATAACAAAACAAAGTAACGGACTGTTCTCTGGCTGTGTAGGAGTGGGGGATCCATGCTCATCAGCAGTCCCTATGAGGGTGTGCTACATTCGTTTTTTATATGTGTCTGGAGTGTTAAGGCCCATACACACGATTCAAAAATCAGACGACAAATACCGCTTTTAATGTAATTGTATGATAATCTGACCGTTAGTACACAGCTTTCGAGAGCTGATCACAACAGTTCATCCGATATTATCCGAAGGGACAAACACGAAAGTTTTTCTCATACAATACCAGATTGTACAACTTTCGTTTAATCAGTACAGTTTTCACCCAAAAATACAATACAAATACAATACAAAACATTACATCATTGATTTTTTATTCTGTCGTACGAGAATTTTTGTAACTTTAACAACCTATTCAGTTTCAAAATGCGATTAGTAAGCAGAAAAAGTCGGACGATCTTTCGTCCGATTTTCGGATCTTGTCTAGGGGGCATTGAAGTCAGCCAATCAACTGTTTCTCTGCCATACACTGAGATAAATGTATGCACTATGGTTAATTAGAAGCAAGATAACAACACACCACAACAAAATCTTGTTTATAGAAGCTTGTTCAAGCTGGCTGTCAACCAGGTGAATCCAATCACATGACAACTATGTTATATGCATGCCAGGCATGTGGCTCAAATGACAGTAAAAAACCTTTATCATAAAGGCCTTAATAAATATTACAGAGCCGATCTGGCAGAAATGACACAAAGTACTCAAGCCTCTTTGCCCTTTGAAATAATCCAGCCTTTGCAAAATGAATGAGGGCCCTGGGTGAAGTTTTTTTTTTCTATCCGTGTTTTTCCTGGAACAGGTGTCACCTGCTGCCACCCATCCTGAAAGAACGAGCAGGATTTCACTGACGCTGCGGTGTCAGATTCGGCTCTGAGTATTTAAAGATGTGCACACTCATTTTTTTCTCCTTGTCCCAGCCCCCATTCTTTATTCCCACTGAGCTCACACACACTTTAATTCCTCATCTCCCACAGAGGAAAAGTCTGGTGTGAAGTGTGTGGTCAGACTGATGATGAACATAATACATTCCACTGGAAACTTGAAAGAGCTTTAATTAATTAAAACAGAACTCTAGGCAGATCTAACAAAATTAATTAATAGGATTAAATATCAGAAAACACTTTGCATTCATTGTGAAAATCCAAAATGATCTCTGAATCTTGTCAAACAGAAAACTTCCAGTGTTCACAATGCTGCAGGACAGCCGATCGCCAGCTAGTGGGGGATCACTATACGTTGCTGTCTCATGAAGTGATTTCCAGCTTCTAGAGGAATACCACAGGTATGGCATATGCATAGTTACATTGGTTCTTGAGCAATGTAACTATGCAAAAATATTCATACATGGAATTCCCCTTCTTCAAAAAAAGTCAACAAATGCTATTTTAAATGCAATTAGTTGAAGAACACAAATATGCCCTGATATCAGCCTTCTGTAATCTCCTATACACCAACACACAAATGGAGGGACTGCCAATCAGACTCGGGCCTAGCACACATGCTCTAACAGTCAAGATACTAAAAGCAAGCAAAAGTAGAGTGCTGGCTCACCAGTGTGCTGTTGTTTGTTCACTGTGCAATCAGCAGTGTGTTCTTAACCTAGCTTTGCTCTTGCAATAAAAGTCAAGAAGTTACCTGTGCCGTATTGAGGAGAAAAGGGAGGGTAAATGGTTGCACAAATCCACCTGATTACTAATATTCATATAAAAGAACATTTGGGTAGCAGTGACCATAACATGATTTCAATTTTAGCTGTAAGCAACAAACACATATTGGAAAGAAAAACTCTTAACTTTAAGAGAGCAAATTTTCTAAGGCTGAGGGCTGCTCTCCATACTTAGACTGGGAGGGAATATTGGCATAAATGAACACAGAACAGAAATGGGAATTCTTCAAAAAGACTGTACGTGAATATACTGCAAAGTATATTCCCATGGGCAAGAAGTTTAAAAGTCTAAAAATAAAACCTATGTGGCTCACGGCCAAAGCTAAAAAATACTATAAATAATAATAAAAGAGCTTTTAAAAATATATAGAAATGAAGGAACACTATCATTGTTAAAATGTCACAAAGAATATAACAGAATATGAAAAAAGGAAAGCAAAATTTCAAAATGAACAACAGATTGCAAAAGAAAGTAGGAAAAACCCCCAAAATTCTTCCTGTGTATTAATAGTAAATAGGTCAGGTCTGAGCATGTAGACTGGATTGGGTGACTGGGGACAAAGAAAAGGCAATTTTTTAAAAAAGCTTCTTCAGTTCTGTGTATACAATGGAGCATGGGAAAGCTTAAGTGCATAATGGGGATGATATTGACACAGCCCTAAATGAACTATTATGGCTCAAAATTGATATGGTCCAGAAATATTTAGACAGAATAAACGTGAATAAAGCACCTGGACCAGATGGCATGCACCCATTGATCCTAAAAGAATTGGGCTCTGTCATTTCAAAGCCATTGTTTCTAATTTTAGGGACTGTTTAATGACTGGAATAGTAACGCTGGATTGGTGTAAGGCCAATGCAGTGCCTATATTTAAAAAAGGGTCTAAGTCTTTACCAAATAACTATAGACCTATTAGTTTAACTTTCTATAGTCAAGAAGATACTTTTAATAGTTTAATAAAAGACCACATTGATTAGCTGTTGCTAGAAAAAATATTTTAAGCAACAGACAGCTTGGATTCATGAAAGACAGAAGTTGTCAAACAAATCGAATTTCTTTTGATGAGGAGGTAAGTAAAACCTTAGACAAAGGCGTGGCTGTCAGTGTTAATTTTGGCAGCAAAATTTTATTTCATTTTAGTCTTAGTCTTTTGACTAAAATGGCATTTTAATTTTAGTCCCATTTTAGTCTTCTGCAATTGTTTTAGTTTTGGTCATATTTAGTCGACAAAATCTCCAGTAGATTTTAGTCGACTAAAACTCACGTTAGTCGTCTAAAGTCGTCTAAAATCTGATAGGTGTAGTTAAATTGTAATGCATTATTTAACCGATTGCCGCCCGCTGGCCGTCGGCGTGGCTCTTGTTCTGGGCAGGCGTCATATGACGTTCGTCCATATAAACAGTGCATGCACGCGATTGTGTGCACGCAGCCCTGTACCTTCGGTGGCGGCGTGTCACGGAGACACCGCTCGCCACTGAGGGGGGTGAACAGTCATTGAGCATGGCTGTTTACCATGTGACGGCCGTGATGAAGTCGAGGCCGATCACAGATGGTGCCGCCCCACTTTGCACAGCGCATGCGCACGATCGCAGGCACGCTACGCATGCACGTCGATGACAGCATGTTCCCGGGTACACTGCACATCACTGACGCTGGTAAACAGCCATATGACATTCGTCCATTTAAACAGGGCATGCGCACGATCGTGTGCATGCAGCCCTGTACCTTCGGTGGTGGCGTGTCACGGAGACACCTCTCGCCACCGAGGGGGGTGAACAGCCATTGGGCATGGCTGTTTACCAAGCGATTGACCGTGATGAAGTCACGGCCGATCACAGATAATACCGCCCCACTTTGCACAGCGCAGGCGCGTGATCGCGAGCACGCTGTGCGTGCACGTCAGTGACAGCGTGTTCCTGGGTACACTGCACGTCACCGACGCTGGTAAACATGTTACCAGATGTTACCAGGTTCTCCTACCTCACAGACCAATCGTGTGTGAGAAGTTGATTGTGGTAACATCTCATTACCACTTACAGTGTACACCAGCACACACTGATTGCCCCCCCAATAAAGAGGAGCTGTCACCACCCATCAAAGTACCTGTCACAGTCCATCTGAGTACCCGAGTACCTGTCAGAGTCCATCTGATTACCTGTCACAGTTCATCTGAGTACCCGAGTACCTGTCACAGTTCATCTGAGTACCCGAGTACCTGTCACAGTCCATATGTATACCTGAGTACCTGTCACAGTTCATCTAAGTACCTGTCACAGTTCATCTGAGTACCCGAGTACCTGCCACAGTCCATCTGAGTACTTGAGTATCTGCCACAGTTCATATGAGTACCGAGTACCTGAGTACCTGTCACCACCCTTCAGAGTTCCTGAATACCAGTCACCAGCCCATCAGAGTACCTGAGTACCTATCTGTAGCCCATCAGAGTACCCGAGTACCTGCCACCAGGCCATCAGAGTACCCAAATACCAGTCACAACCCATCAGAGTACCCGAGTACCTATCTGCAGCCCATCAGACTACCCGAGTACCTATCTGCAGCCCATGCCTCATAGAATATATGTTGGGGTGTTTGCTTTCCAAAATGGGGTCATTTTGTGGGTAATTCCACTGTCCTGGTGCTAAAGGACCTTCAAAAGTGTGATAGGTAGGAATGAAATGAGATGTGTAATTTATGTTTCTAAAATGCCTGAAGGTACTGCTTCAATATTGGGCCTCTGTATGTGGCCAGGCTGTGTAAAAGTCTCACACATGCAGTATCGACATACTCGGGAAGAGTAGCAGAATGTATTTTGGGGTGTAATTTTTGCTATATATATGCTATGTGTTAGAAATATCTTATAAATTGACAACTTTGTGTACAAAAAATGCATTTTCATTTTTTTTCCACATTTTGCAAAAACTTCTGGAAAAAAATGAACCGTTCAAAAGACTCATTATGCCTCATAGATTATACTTTGGGGTGCTTGCTTTCCAAAATAGGGTAATTTTGTAGGTAATTCCTTAGTCCTGGTGCTCCAGGGCCTTCAAAAGTGTAATAGGTGGTTGAGAAATGAGATGTGTTATTTATGCTCAAAGAACGCCTGAAGGCGCTACTTCATTGTTGGGCCTTTGTATGTGGCCAGGCTGTGTAAAAGTCTCACACATGTGGTATCACCATACTCGGGAAAAGTAGCAGAATGTATTTTGGGATGTAATTTGTTGTATGCATATGCTGTGTGTGAGAAATAACCTGATAATATGACAATTTTGTAAAAAAAAAAAATCTTCTTTTTGCAAAGAATTGTGGGAAACAATTCACCATGCTACTTACCTAATACCTTGAAATGTCTACTTTGTAAAAAGGGGTAATTTGGGAGGTATTTGTACTTTCCTGACTTGTTAGTGTCTCAAGAAATGAGATACACCTGATGTACTGAAGGCCTGATCAGATGCGATCAATTTTCAGTGATTGGCACCATAGTTTGTAGACTATAACTTTCACAAAGACCAAATGATATACACTAATTTGGGTTATTTTTACAAAGTAAAATGTAGCAGTATAAATTTTGGCCAAAATTTATGAAGAAAAACTACTAATTTGCTAAATTTTATGACAGAAACAAAGAAAAAGTACTTTTTTTCACAAAATTTACGGTCTTTTTTTATTTATAGCACAAAAAATAAAAAACCCACTAGTGATTAAATACCACCAAAAGAAAGCTCTATTTGTGTGAAAAAAGGACGCAAATTTCATATGGGTACAGTGTTGCATGACTAATTGTCATTCAAAGTGTGAGAGCGCTGAAAGCTGAAAATTGGTCTGGGCAGGAAGGGGGTGTAAGTGCCCTGTATTGAGGTGGCTAAACAGTTCTCTACAATTTCCAAACTCATTATATACTGCTGGAGTGAAAAATCGAATATGTTATTATTTCTGGTATTAAGGTTTGAACATACACTACAGACACAGATTTAGTCGTTATATAACGTTTTTATGCAAGTAAAACCACGTTTTTACAAGAATATTGCTTTTTGCCACCATGCAGTGCACATTTACATGAACTTTAACAGTTCAAGAAACTGAACAGAACACAACAAAACATTTCAGCAGCTTGGCCTGGTGTAAAGAAGGGCAGCAAAGAGGCCACTTCACTCCAGGAAAAACATCAGGGACAGACTGATATTCTGCAAAAGGTACAGGGATTGGACTACTGCTACTGGAGTAAAGTAATTTTCTCTAATGAATCCCCTTTCTGATTGTTTGGGGCATCTGGAAAAAAACCTTGTTGTCCAGAGAAGAAAAGGCGAGCGCTATCATCAGTCCTGTGTCATGCCAACAGTAAAGCATCCTGAGACCATTCATGTATGGGATGGGTTGCTTCTCAGCCAAGAGAGTGGGCTAACTCACAATTTTGTCTAAGAACACAGCCATGAATAAAGAATGGTACAAAAACATCCTCTGAGAAAAACTTATCCTAACTATCCAAGAACAGTTTGGTGATGAACAATGCCTTTTCCAGCATGGTGGAGCACCTTGCCATAAGGCAAAAGTGATAACTAAGTGGCTTGGGGAACAAAACATGGACGATTTGGGTCCATGGTCAGGAAACTCCCTAGACATTAATCCCATTGAGAACTTGTAGTCAATCCTCAAGAAGCGGGTGAACAAAAAAACCCCACAAATTCTGACAAACTCCAAGCATTGATTGTGCAAGAACAGGCTGCCATCAGTCAGGATGTGGTGCAGAAAATTATTGACAATGACAACATGCCAGGGCGATTTGCAGAGGTCTTGAAAAAGAAGGGCGGTCAACTCAACACTGCAAATATTGACTCTTTGAATAAACTTAATGTAATTGTCAATAAAACCCTTTGACACTTATGAAATGCTTGTAAATATACTTCAGTATACCATAGTAACATCTGACAAAAAGATCTAAAAACACTGAAGCAGCAGACTTTTTGAAATTTAATAGAAAAATATACAAAATTACCGCGCTTCACAAACATGAAAAATTAGATAAGCTGCAGTTCTAATTGTGAGGCACACACAAATACACAAATCAAAATACTCTAAAGGAACTGTGCTACAGGATTGAATTGGTATACTACTGAAAGTGAAACCAAAAAATACAAAATATAATTAAATGAAAATATTAATAAAAATCAATCATTTAGAGTGACAAAAAATAAAAAATTATGTGATATTAACAGAGAAAAAAAGTGCCAAAACCAAATCGTTATTAAGTGGTAAATAACAAAAATCAATTGTGATGACATAAAATTGTGAAAATGGATAACGATGATTGGAGAGAAAAAAGTCCCTGAAGCCAAATCAATGTTGAATGGTGATTACTCAAAATTCATCGACAAGCACCCAGTGAAGAATCCACCACCTATAAAAATGCACGCTTACCAAAGGCAAGTTATAAATCAGCTTGAATACGGATATCCACTTAATGGGGACAACACATTCGATCTCCTCACAGAGGAAGGACAAGCAGAAACCCTCCGTCCAGTGGATCCAAGTAATCAGCAGGGAGGACCCAGAGGAACAGAAAATAAATTCTCCATAGTGTAAATCGGTATAGATAAATTTTTTAAAAAGGGGTAATTGCACTTACATCAACAGTACGGATAAGAGCATAAACGAAGATAAAACAGCCGGCAGGCCTGCATACACCCATTCGAGACGAGATGAAAACGATGACGTCAGCGCATCAACCTTCCGATGTACGTTTCGTCCTAGTAGACGTCGTCTACTAGGACGAAACGTACATCGGAAGGTTGACGCGCTGACGTCATCGTTTTCATCTCACCTCGAATGGGTGTATGCAGGCCGACCTGGCTGTTTTATCTTCGTTTATGCTCTTTCCGTACTGTTGATGTAAGTGCAATTACTGCTTTTTTAATAAATTTATCTATACCGATTTACACTATGGAGAATTTATTTTCTATTCCTCTGGGTCCTCCCTGCTGATTACTTGGATCCACTGGACGGAGGGTTCCTGCTTGTCCTTCCTCTGTGAGGAGATCGAATGTGTTGTCCCCATTGAGTAGATATCCGTATACAAGCTGATTTATAACTTGCCTTTGGTAAGCGTGCATTTTTATAGGTGGTGGATTCTTCACTGGGTGCTTGTCGATGAATTTTGAGTAATCACCATTTGAACATTGATTTGGCTTCAGGGACTTTTTTCTCTCCAATCATCGTTATCCATTTTTTTACAATTTTATGTCATCACAATTGATTTTTGTTATTTACCACTTAATAACGATTTGGTTTTGGGACTTTTTTTCTCTGTTAATATCACATAATTTTTTATATTTTGTCACTCTAAATGATTGATTTTTATTAATATTTTCATTTAATCATATTTTGTATTTTTTGGTTTCACTTTCAGTAGTATACCAATTCAATCCTGTAGCGCGGTTCCTTTATGCCCCGTACACACGGTCGGATTTTCAGACGGAAAATGTGTGATAGGACCTTGATGTCGGAAGTTCCGACCGTGTGTAGGCTCCATCACACATTTTCCATTGGATTTTCCTACACACAAAGTTTGAGAGCAGGCTATAAAATTTTCCGACAACAAAATCCGTTGTCGGAATTTTCAATCGTGTGTACACAAATCTGACGCACAAAGTGCCACGCATGCTCAGAATAAATAAAGAGATGAAAGCTATTGGCTACTGCCCCGTTTATAGTCCCGACGTACATGTTTTATGTCACCACGTTCAGAATGATCGGATTTTCTGACAACTTTGTGTGACCGTGTGTATGCAAGACAAGTTTGAGCCAACATCCGTCTGAAAAAATCCTAGGATTTTGTTGTTGGAATGTCAGATCAATGTCCGACCGTGTGTACGGGGCATTAGAGTATTTTGATTTTTGAAATTTAATATTGGTGTCATTCTGAAAACTTTTGGCCACAGCTGTACATGTACAGCACACACAGCAAACTGCACAGGCACTGTCACTGCCAGTCTGGCACAGCATATTAAACCAATATTCGAGGGTAATGATTTCTACAATAGGAATCAGTTTAATGTCAGTTTATTATTTTAACAGTTCTAATCCTCAGATACATTCAAAGAAAAAGTGCACAGTCTACAATAATGCCATTAGTGTGTGGATTATAACAGTCACCACTTTTTATCAACTCCTCTCTCCTCTCTCTCCTAGCATTTGCAATGACAATAGAGGTAAATATCACACTAAAAAGACTAAGGCTACCCTTTTTGACCATTACTGATCTATTTTTCTTTTTCTTTAGTGTGACATTTACCTCTATTGTCAAATTTGCCAATGCTAACAGAGAGAGGAGTTGATAAAAAATGGTGGTTGTTATTGTTCCACATACTAATGGCATCTGTAGCCTGTGCCTTTTTCCTATGAATTTAATTGACAATTAAAACTGTTGTTGAATCATTGATTTTTCCTATCGCAATAAGCACAACCCACACATATTAGGTATTCTTCTTATGTTAGAAATTGAAATACCTGGAGAATAAAACACTTCTATTTGTTAATTTTAAGGAAAGCACTTTGTGCCAATATGACCCTTGCTCTATTCTGCTGGCCTCTAGAGAGGTCACCTGTGACACTGAATACCCTCTCTGTAAAGGCTTGAGAAGCTGGCATAGCCAGCAGGTCTACTGCAAAAGGTTTTAGCTGGTGATAAAAAGTGTCACTCTTTGACAGCCAAAAATCTGTTGCGGTGTCCTCACTGATGGTGGCAACTTGGTGCAAAAGCTCTTCCTTATATTTTCTGATCTGCTGCTCTATTCTGTTTGGGGAGATCCTCTGCCTGGGTCTTCTGTGGCATTTAGAAAGAAACCAAAAGACTGGCTGGTTGCTTAGATGTGGATGCCGGTGTTTCTTCCACTTCCTGCGATAGTTCCACATCATCTTCAGACAATTCCTCATGTTGTGTGTGTGGCAATGTGGATTTTCTTACAGCATACTCCTCTGCCTTTTTAAGCAGTTCCTAAATATTCTCATCCGCCATATCAACAAAGGTTTCACAGACAGTAAGGTTGACAAAACAAGCAGCTGCTGCAAGTGGCGAGAACATTTCATCAGCTGAATTCAAGAATGAAGCAAAACGCTGCTTCACACTCCCTTTAATTTTCTGTGTAATTGTAGGAAGGTCTTGGTACAGTAGCTGGTGTTCTGTTTAAAGTCCTCAAGGTGGCTGAGTAGATTAAAGAGGGCAGGGACAGCCATGGACATGCACATGATGTCACTCTGGAGGATTTTAGTATGTTCTGCAAAAGGCAGCAGTAGGTCATGCAATGATGTGATCTTTTGCCATTCACTAGGGAGCAAGCTGTCCCATCCCATGTTGTTTGCGATTTGGCAGACCGACTCTTTCCATTTAAGGAATCTTGCGATCATGTTCAATGTGCTTAATGAGCGTGTGGGGCAGTCATTTAAAAGAGTAAGACCACAATGCTCCAATATCTTCTGTGTTGCAATTGAAGACTTGCGGAAGAGATCCACTATTGATATTGCTTTTTCCAGTATTCTCTTCACACTTGCCTCCTTCACCTTTAGGGATGAGCTTCGTGTTCGAGTCGACACGAGTGGCGCGTCACGGCCCATAATTCACTGCGGCATCGCAGTGCATTTCTGGCTGATTTTCTGGCTGATAATTGGCCAAGCATGCACTATGACCCGCATGCTTGGCCAATCACAGCGCTGTGTGTACAGAGAGCCGTAATTGGCCAAAGCCAAGGAGGCTTTGGCCAATTATGGCTCAGGGGGTTTAGTACACGCCCCACACAATATAAGGCCGCCTTATATAGTGTGGGCCGTGCTCTGTTAGCTGCGCTTACAGTGTATTGTGTATATATATATATGCATCCCAGGTGTTATATATCTATATGTGCACCTACAGTATACCTACAGTATAGCTACCTGAAGCCAGGTGCTTGTGTAGGCTCTTGATGTATTTCCAGTTAGTGTACTGTGTACCCTGCACAGTTGCACCTACAGTATAGCTACCTGAAGCCAGGTGCTTGTGTAGGCTCTTGACATATTTCCAGTTAGTGTACTGTGTACCCTGCACAGTTGTACCTACAGTATAGTTGCCTGAAGCCAGGTGCTTGTGTAGGCTCTTGATGTATTTCCAGTTAGTGTACTGTGTACCCTGCACAGTTGCACGTACAGTATAGCTACCTGAAGCCAGATGCTTGTGTAGGCTCTTGACATATTTCCAGTTACTGTACTGTTTACCCTGCACAGTTGCACCTACAGTATAGTATAGCTACCTGAAGCCAGGTACTTGTGTAGGCTCTTGATGTATTTCCAGTTACTTTACTGTGTACCCTGCACAGCTGCACCTACAGTGCAGCTACCTGAAGCCAGGTGCTTGTGTAGGCTCTTGACGTATTTCCAGTTAGTGTAGTGTGTACCCTGCACAGTTGCACCTACAGTACAGCTACCTGAAGCCAGGTGCTTCTGTAGGCTCTTGAAGTATTTCCAGTTACTGTATTATGTACCCTGCACAGTTGCACCTACAGTACAGCTACCTGAAGCCAGGTGCTTCTGTAGGCTCTTGACATATTTCCACTTACTTTACTGTGTACCCTGCACAGTTGCACCTACAGTATAGCTACCTGAATCCAGGTGCTTGTGTAGGCTCTTGATGTATTTCCAGTTACTGCACTGTGTACCCTGCACAGTTGCACCTACAGTATAGCTACCTGAAGCCAGGTGCTTGTGTAGGCTCTTGACATACCTCCAGTTACTTTATTGTGTACCTTGCACAGTTGCACCTACAGCATAGGTACCTGAAGCCAGGTGCTTGTGTAGGCTCTTGATGTATTTCCAGTTAGTGTACTGTGTACCCTGCACAGTTGCACCTACTGTATAGCTACCTGAAGCCAGGTGCTTGTGTAGGCTCTTGACGTATTTCCAGTTACTTTACTGTGTACCCTGCACAGTTGCACATACTGTATAGCTACCCTAAGTCAGGTGCTTGTGTAGGCTCTTGACGTATTTCCAGTTAGTGTACTGTGTACGCTGCACAGTTGCACCTACAGTATAGCTACCTGAAGCCAGGTGCTTGTGAAGGCTCTTGACGTATTTCCAGTTACTGTAATGTGTACCCTGCACAGTTGCACCTATAGTATAGCAACCTGAAGCCAGGTGCTAGTGTGGGCTCTTGACGTATTTCCAGTTACTGGACTGTGTATGTTGCACAGTTGCACCTACAGTATAGCTACCTGAAGCCAGGTGCTTGTGTAGGCTCTTGACGTATTTCCAGTTACTATACTGTGTACCCTGCACAGTTGCTCCTACAGTATAGCTACCTGAAGCCAGGTGCTTGTGTAGGCTCTTGACATATTTCCAGTTACTGTACTGTGTACCCTGCACAGTTGCACCTACAGTATATCTACCTGAAGCCAGGTGCTTGTGTGGGCTCTTAAAGTATTTCCAGTTATTGTACTGTGTTCCCTGCACAGTTGCACCTACAGTATAGCTACCTGAAGCCAGGTGCTTGTGTAGGCTCTTGACGTATTTCCAGTTAGTGTACTGTGTACCCTGCACAGTTGCACCTACAGTATAGTTGCCTGAAGCCAGGTGCTTGTGTAGGCTCTTGATGTATTTCCAGTTAGTGTACTGTGTACCCTGCACAGTTGCACCTACACTATAGCTACCTGAAGCCAGATGCTTGTGTAGGCTCTTGACATATTTCCAGTTACTGTACTGTTTACCCTGCACAGTTGCACCTACAGTATAGCTACCTGAAGCCAGGTGCTTGTGTAGACTCTTGACGTATTTCCAGTTACTTTACTGTGTACCCTGCACAGCTGCACCTACAGTGCAGCTACCTAATGCCAGGTGCTTGTGTAGGCTCTAAACGTATTTCCAGTTAGTGTAGTGTGTACCCTGCACAGTTGCACCTACAGTATAGCTACCTGAAGCCAGGTGCTTGTGTAGGCTCTTGATGTATTTCCAGTTAGTATACTGTATACCCTGCACAGTTGCACCTACAGTATAGCTACCTGAATCCAGGTGCTTGTGTGGGCTCTTAACGTATTTCCAGTTAGTGTACTGTGTACCCTGCACAGTTGCACCTACAGTATAGCTACCTGAAGCCAGGTGCTTGTGTAGGCTCTTGATGTATTTCCAGTTAGTGTACTGTGTACCCTGCACAGTTGCACCTACAGTATAGCTACCTGAAGCCAGGTGCTTGTGTAGGCTCTTGACATATTTCCAGTTAGTGTACTGTGTACCCTGCACAGTTGTACCTACAGTATAGTTGCCTGAAGCCAGGTGCTTGTGTAGGCTCTTGATGTATTTCCAGTTAGTGTACTGTGTACCCTGCACAGTTGCACGTACAGTATAGCTACCTGAAGCCAGATGCTTGTGTAGGCTCTTGACATATTTCCAGTTACTGTACTGTTTACCCTGCACAGTTGCACCTACAGTATAGTATAGCTACCTGAAGCCAGGTACTTGTGTAGGCTCTTGATGTATTTCCAGTTACTTTACTGTGTACCCTGCACAGCTGCACCTACAGTGCAGCTACCTGAAGCCAGGTGCTTGTGTAGGCTCTTGACGTATTTCCAGTTAGTGTAGTGTGTACCCTGCACAGTTGCACCTACAGTACAGCTACCTGAAGCCAGGTGCTTCTGTAGGCTCTTGAAGTATTTCCAGTTACTGTATTATGTACCCTGCACAGTTGCACCTACAGTACAGCTACCTGAAGCCAGGTGCTTCTGTAGGCTCTTGACGTATTTCCAGTTACTGTACTGTGTACCCTGCACAGTTGCACCTACAGTATAGCTACCTGAAGCCAGGTGCTTCTGTAGGCTCTTGATGTATTTCCAGTTAGTGTACTGTGTACCCTGCACAGTTGCACCTACAGTATAGCTACCTGAAGCCAGGTGCTTGTGTAGGCTCTTGATGTATTTCCAGTTACTGCACTGTGTACTCTGCACAGTTGCACCTACAGTATAGCTACCTGAAGCCATGTGCTTGTGTAGGCTCTTGACTAGGGATGAGCTTCGCGTTCAAGTCGAACCCATGTTCAACTCGAACATCGTCTGTTCGATCGTTCGCCGAATTGCGAATGATATGGGCCGTTCGTGCCAAATTCGTGTGGAGCATCACAGCCCATAATTCACTGCAGCATCGCAGTGCATTGCTGGCTGATGATTTTCCAAGCATGCACTATGACCCGCATGCTTGGCCAATCACAGCGCCGTCAGTAGAGAGAGCTGAAATTGGCCAAAGCCAGGGTGGCTTTGGCCAATTATGGCTCAGGGGGTTTAGAACACGCCCCACACTATATAAGGCCGCCTGCACGGCGGCCCTGTGTAGTGTGTTCTGTTGTGCTTAGAGAGAGAGACAGTGTTATTTCATTTGAGTTAGCTGGATTAGGCAGGACAGTCAGTGAGTTAGCTGCACTTACAGTGTATTGTGTATATATATATATGCATCTCATGTGTTAGTACCACAGTCAGGCAGCTAGACTATTTACAGCTAGTGTAGTGCGTTCTCCTCACAGTGTTCAGTTAAAGCTACAAGTTAGTTTAGTGTGACCTCTGTACAGTGTTCAGCTAAAACTACAAGTTAATGTAGTGCGTCCTCCTCACAGTGTTCAGCTAAAGCTACAAGTTAGTTTAGTGTGACCTCTGCACAGTGTTCAGCTAAAGCTACAAGTTAGGGTAGTGCGCCCTCTGAACAGTGTTCAGCTAAAACTACAAGTTAGTTTGGTGTGACCTCTGCACAGTGTTGAGCTAAAGCTACAAGTTAGGGTAGTGCGTCCTCCTCACAGTGTCCAGCTAAAACTACAAGTTAGTGTAGTGCGACCTCTGCACAGTGTTCAGCTAAAGCTACAAGTTATTGTAGTGCGTCCTCCTCACAGTGTTCAGCTAAAGCTACAAGTTAGTTTAGTGTGACCTCTGCACAGTGTTCAGCTAAAGCTACAAGTTAGGGTAGTGCGTCCTCCTCACAGTGTTCAACTAAAGCTACAAGTTAGTGTAGTGCGTCCTCTGAACAGTGTTCAGCTAAAACTACAAGTTAGTGTAGTGCGACCTCTGCACAGTGTCCAGCTAAAGCTACAAGTTAGTGTAGTGCGTCCTCTGAACAATGTTCAGCTAAAACTACAAGTTAGTGTAGTGCGACCTCTACACAGTGTTCAGCTAAAGCTACAAGTTAGTGTAGTGCGCCCTCTGAACAGTGTTCAGCTAAAACTACAAGTTGGTTTGGTGTGACCTCTGCGCAGTGTTCAGCTAAAGCTACAAGTTAGGGTAGTGCGTCCTACTCACAGTGTTCAGCTAAAACTACAAGTTAGTGTAGTGCGACCTCTGCACAGTGTTCAGCTAAAGCTACAAGTTATTGTAGTGCGTCCTCCTCACAGTGTTCATCTAAAGCTACAAGTTAGTTTAGTGTGACCTCTGCACAGTGTTCAGCTAAAGCTACAAGTTAGGGTAGTGCGTCCTCCTCACAGTGTTCAACTAAAGCTACAAGTTAGTGTAGTGCGTCCTCTGAACAGTGTTCAGCTAAAACTACAAGTTAGTGTAGTGCGACCTCTGCAAAGTGTTCTGCTAAAGCTACAAGTTAGTGTAGTGCATGCTCCTCACAGTGTTCAGCTAAAGCTACAAGTTAGTTTAGTGTGACCTCTGCACAGTGTTCAGCTAAAGCTACAAGTTAGGGTAGTGCGTCTTCCTCACAGTGTTCAGCTAAAGCTAAAAGTTAGTGTAGTGCGTCCTCCTCACAGTGTTCAGCTAAAGCTACAAGTTAGTGTAGTGTGTCCTCTGAACAGTGTTCAGTTAAAGCTACAAGTTAGTGTAGTGCGTCCTCCTCAGAGTGTTCAGCTAAAGCTACAAGTTAGTTTAGTGTGACCTCTGCACAGTGTTCAGCTAAAGCTAAAAGTTAGGGTAGTGCGTCCTCCTCACAGTGTTCAGCTAAAACTACAAGTTAGTGTAGTGTGACCTCTGCACAGTGTTCAGCTAAAGCTACAAGTTAGTGTAGTGCGTCCTCTGAACAGTGTTCAGCTAAAACTACAAGTTAGTGTAGTGCGACCTCTACACAGTGTTCAGCTAAAGCTACAAGTTAGTGTAGTGCGCCCTCTGAACAGTGTTCAGCTAAAACTACAAGTTAGTTTGGTGTGACCTCTGCACAGTGTTCAGCTAAAGCTACAAGTTAGGGTAGTGCGTCCTCCTCACAGTGTTCAGCTAAAACTACAAGTTAGTGTAGTGCGACCTCTGCACAGTGTTCAGCTAAAGCTACAAGTTAGGGTAGTGCGTCCTCCTCACAGTGTTCAACTAAAGCTACAAGTTAGTGTAGTGCGTCCTCTGAACAGTGTTCAGCTAAAACTACAAGTTAGTGTAGTGCGACCTCTGCAAAGTGTTCTGCTAAAGCTACAAGTTAGTGTAGTGCATCCTCCTCACAGTGTTCAGCTAAAGCTACAAGTTAGTTTAGTGTGACCTCTGCACAGTGTTCAGCTAAAGCTACAAGTTAGGGTAGTGCGTCTTCCTCACAGTGTTCAGCTAAAGCTAAAAGTTAGTGTAGTGCGTCCTCCTCACAGTGTTCAGCTAAAGCTACAAGTTAGTGTAGTATGTCCTCTGAACAGTGTTCAGTTAAAGCTACAAGTTAGTGTAGTGCGTCCTCCTCACAGTGTTCAGTTAAAGCTACAAGTTAGTGTAGTGCGTCCTCCTCAGAGTGTTCAGCTAAAGCTACAAGTTAGTTTAGTGTGACCTCTGCACAGTGTTCAGCTAAAGCTAAAAGTTAGGGTAGTGCGTCCTCCTCACAGTGTTCAGCTAAAGCTACAAGTTAGTGTAGTGCGACCTCTGCACAGTGTTCAGCTAAAGCTACAAGTTAGTGTAGTGCGTCCTCTGAACAGTGTTCAGTTAAAGCTACAAGTTAGTGTAGTGCGTCCTCCTCACAGTGTTCAGCTAAAACTACAAGTTAGGTTTTTTGCGAGCTCTGCACAGTGTTCAGCTAAAGCTACCTGTAGAAGGTTGGTGGTGTTTTCCTGATCCTATCACTACCGCAGGCAGCTAAATAAGCTACAAGTTAGTTTTTTTTCAAGCTCTGCACAGTGTTCAGCTAAAACTACAAGTTAGTGTAGTGCGAGCTCTGCACAGTGTTCAGCTAAAGCTACCTGTAGAAGGTTGCTGGTGTTTTCCTGATCCTATCACTACCGCAGGCAGCTAAATAAGCTACAAGTTAGTTTTTTTGCGAGCTCTGCACAGTGTTCACCTAAAGCTACCTGTAGAAGGTTGGTGGTGTTTTCCTGATCCTATCACTACCGCAGGCAGCTAAATAAGCTACAAGTTTAGTTTTTTTCAAGCTCTGCACAATGTTCAGCTAAAACTACAAGTTAGTGTAGTGCGTCCTCTGAACAGTGTTCAGCTAAAACTACAAGTTAGTGTAGTGCGACCTCTGCACAGTGTTCAGCTAAAGCTACAAGTTAGTGTAGTGAGTCCTCTGAACAGTGTTCAGCTAAAACTACAAGTTAGTGTACTGCGACCTCTGCACAGTGTTCAGCTAAAGCTACAAGTTAGTGTAGTGCGCCCTCTAAACAGTGTTCAGCTAAAACTACAAGTTATTTTGGTGTGACCTCTGCACAGTGTTCAGCTAAAGCTACAAGTTAGGGTAGTGCGTCCTCCTCACAGTGTTCAGCTAAAACTACAAGTTAGTGTAGTGCGACCTCTGCACAGTGTTCAGCTAAAGCTACCTGTAGAAGGTTGGTGGTGTTTTCCTGATCCTATCACTACCGCAGGCAGCTAAATAAGCTACAAGTTAGTTTTTTTGCGAGCTCTGCACAGTGTTCACCTAAAGCTACCTGTAGAAGGTTGGTGGTGTTTTCCTGATCCTATCACTACCGCAGGCAGCTAAATAAGCTACAAGTTAGTTTTTTTCAAGCTCTGCACAGTGTTCAGCTAAAACTACAAGTTAGTGTAGTGCGTCCTCTGCACAGTGTTCAGCTAAAGCTACAAGTTAGTGTAGTGAGTCCTCTGAACAGTGTTCAGCTAAAACTACAAGTTAGTGTAGTGCGACCTCTGCACAGTGTTCAGCTAAAGCTACAAGTTAGTGTAGTGCGCCCTCCTCACAGTGTTCAGCTAAAACTACAAGTTAGTTTGGTGTGACCTCTGCACAGTGTTCAGCTAAAGCTACAAGTTAGGGTAGTGCATCCTCCTCACAGTGTTCAGCTAAAACTACAAGTTAGTGTAGTGCGACCTCTGCACAGTGTTCAGCTAAAGCTACAAGTTATTGTAGTGCGTCCTCCTCACAGTGTTCAGCTAAAGCTACAAGTTAGTGTAGTGCGTCCTCTGAACAGTGTTCAGCTAAAGCTACAAGTTAGTTTAGTGTGACCTCTGCACAGTGTTCAGCTAAAGCTACAAGTTAGGGTAGTGCGTCTTCCTCACAGTGTTCAGCTAAAGCTAAAAGTTAGTGTAGTGCGTCCTCCTCACAGTGTTCAGCTAAAGCTACAAGTTAGTGTAGTGTGTCCTCTGAACAGTGTTCCGTTAAAGCTACAAGTTAGTGTAGTGCATCCTCCTCATAGTGTTCAGTTAAAGCTACAAGTTAGTGTAGTGCGTCCTCCTTACAGTGTTCAGCTAAAGCTACAAGTTAGTTTAGTGTGACCTCTGCATAGTGTTCAGCTAAAGCTACAAGTCAGGGTAGTGCGTCCTCCTCATAGTGTTCAGCTAAAGCTACAAGTTAGTGTAGTGCGACCTCTGCACAGTGTTCAGCTAAAGCTACAAGTTAGTGTAGTGCGTCCTCTGAACAGTGTTCAGCTAAAACTACAAGTTAGTTTTTTTGCGAGCTCAGCACAGTGCTCAGCTAAAGCTACCTGTAGAAGGTTGGTGGTGTTTTCCTGATCCTATCACTACCGCAGGCAGCTAAATAAGCTACAAGTTAGTTTTTTGCAAGCTCTGCACAGTGTTCAGCTAAAGCTACCTGCTGAAGTTTGGTGGTGTTCTCATACTACAGGCAGGCAGTTGATTTTGCTAGCTGCAGTATCAGTATATATTTATATATATATATATATATATATATATATATATATATATATATATATATATATATATATATATATATATATATATATATATATATATATATATATATATATCCCAGCTTAGTGCAGCTACAGGCCATTAGTATGTCTGGAAGACCAACAAGGAGAGGCAGACAGTCACAAGCCAATAAAAGAGGGCAAGCAGGCTCTGTGTCTAAAGGCAACAGTGCTGGTCGTGGAGATGGTGCATCCTCATCAGCACGTGGCCGTGGGACATGCTTGGCCTCTTTTTCAGCAGCTGGCCGTGTTAAGCCGCAACATGCGGAAGAATTGGTTGAGTGGATAACCAAGCCATCCTCATCCTCTTCATTCTCTCTCACCCATGCTCAGGGTACTTTGTCTGGCAAAGCAGCTGCCAACGTGGCCTCTTCCCTCGGCTCAATGGCATCAGTGACTCCTTCCCTAGCCCCACCATGTCCTCCTGAGGAGTCCCTCGAACTGTTTGACCACAGTGTTGGGTATATGCTCCAGGAGGATGCCCAGTGTTTAGAAGGCTCTGATGATGATACTGAGCTAGATGAAGGCAGTAACGTGAGCATGGACAGAGGGGGTGCCCAAGAAGGACAGATATCTGGCAGTCATGCTCCCCCTGCTGCAGCATACTGCCAGGTTTGCTCCAGTGATGAGGAGGGAGGGGATGATGAGGTCACTGACTCAACGTGGGTGCCTGATAGAAGAGAGCAGGAGGAGGAGGAGGCACATCACCGAGGCAGGATGCCCTCCAGGGGCCAGCCTAAGGGCAGCACACTGACTGCATCACACCCCAAAGCTCCGCATGTGCAGGGCACTGCTGTCTCTGTGCGTTATTCCAAAAGTTCTTTGGTGTGGGCCTTTTTGAGACGAGTGCCTCAGATCGCACTGCTGCTATTTGCAACATCACACCCCAAAGCTCCGCATGTGCAGGGCGCTGCTGTCTCTGTGCGTTATTCCAAAAGTTCTTTGGTGTGGGCCTTTTTTGAGACGAGTGCCTCAGATCGCACCGCTGCTATTTGCAACATATGTTTCAAGCATATCTCTCGTGGCCAAAACATCTCCCGCTTGGGCACCACATGCTTGACCAGACATATGTTGACCTGCCATGCAGTTCGTTGGCAAGCGTATCTAAAAGACCCACACCAAAGAACAAAGAGGACCTCTCCTTGCTCCTCATCAGCTGAGATCTCCAACCCCACTATACCTTTAGTCCTCTCTGAGACCTGCACTGAGAGGAATGAAGGTTTAGAATTAGGTGTGTCACAGCCAAGTACTTGTGGGCAATCTGCTTTCGGTACACCGACGTCAGATTGTACCAGGCAAATTTCCCTGCCCCAGCTGCTGCACCACCGAAAGAAGTTCGCTTCCAGCCATCCACATGCCCAGCGGTTGAATGCTAGCTTGGCAAAATTGCTAGCACTTCAACTGCTGCCTTTTCAGTTGGTAGACTCTGCCCCCTTCCGTGAGTTTGTGGAATGTGCGGTTCCTCAGTGGCAGGTACCCAAACGCCACTTTTTCTCACAGAAGGCGATTATGGCTCTCTACCGGCATGTGGAAGGCAATGTCCATGCCTCGCTGGACAGGGCAGTCAGCGGTAAGGTGCATATTACAGCTGACTCATGGTCCAGCAGGCATGGACAGGGACGTTACCTAAGTTTCACGGCGCATTGGGTGACTCTGCTGGCAGCTGGGAAGGATGCAGGACAAGGTGCAGTAGTGTTGGAGGTTGTTCCACCACCACGCCTCCAAAATGCTACTACTGATTGTGACACACCTCTCTCCTCCACCCTCTGCTCTTCTTCTTCCTCCATGGCCTCTTCCTGTGCTTTGTCCTCGGAACCAGCGGTGCTCCGTAGCCATTCAAGGGGCTATGCAAGTATGCAGGCCAAAAGATGCCATGCGGTGCTTGAGCTGGTGTGCTTGGGGACAGGAGCCACACTGGGGCAGAGGTTCTGTCAGCTCTGCAGGGGCAGGTTCAGAGGTGGTTGACGCCACGCCAACTTAAGGCAGGACTGGTGGTTTGCGACAATGGCACCAACCTCCACTCTGCACTCCGACAGGGACAAATGACCCATGTGCGATGTTTGGCTCACGTTCTTAACTTGGTGGTGCAGCGGTTCTTGGGCAGGTACCCGGGCTTACAGGATGTCCTGAGGCAGGCCAGGAAAGTCTGTGTGCATTTCCGCAGGTCATATAATGCCAGTGCTTGGCTGGCAGACCTCCAAAAGGAGTTTAACCTGCCCAAGAACCACCTAATCTGTGACATACCCACCAGGTGGAACTCAACGTTGGCCATGCTGCAGCGGCTGCACACGCAGCAGAGGGCAATCAATGAGTACCTGTGCGACTATGGCACCAGGACAGGGTCAGGGGAGATTGGTTTTTTTTTTCCCCACGCCAGTGGGCCATGATCAGGGATGCATGCACTGTCCTGTCACCATTTGAGGAGGCCACGAGGATGGTGAGCAGTGACAGTGCATGCATCAATGACACTGTCCCCCTTGTCCACCTGTTGGAACACAGGCTGGGTAGAATAATGGACAGGGCACTTGAGGCAGAATAGAGGCAGGAAGAGGAGGACTTCCTTAGCTCTCAAGGCCCCCTTTATTCAGACAGTGTTCCTGCGTGCCCGTCGATCACACAGGAAGAGGACGAGGAGGAGGAGGATTGTGTCAGTATGGAGGTGGAGCCTGGCACTCAGCATCAGCAGCAGTCTTTAAGGGATCAGTCCCAAGAAACACATGGACTTGTATGTGGCTGGGAGGAGGTGGCTGCGGACCATGTCGTCCTTAGTGACCCAGGGGACTCCGGACCGAATGCCTCAGCAAACCTACGCTGCATGGCCTCCCTGATCCTGCAAAGCCTGTGTAAGGATCCTTGTATTCGTGGTATCAAGGAGAGGGATCGTTACTGGCTGGCAATCCTCCTTGATCCACGTTACAAGAGTAAGGTTGCAGACCTTATCTTGCCGTTGCAGAGGGAGAAGAGATTGAAACATCTTCGGGAAGCCTTGCAGAAAGGTCTGTGCAATGCGTTCCCAGAGACTGGGAGGTTACAAACTCCTGTTCCTGGACAACGTGTTGCCGAGGCCTCGGTCAGTCAAAGAAGGAGCGGTGGAGAAGGTGGCCGTCTGACCGATGCGTTCAGACAATTTTTTTAGTCCGCAGCCCCAAGGTATGATTGGTTCCAGCAACCATCGCCAGCGCCTGTTTTACATTGTGCAGGAATACCTAGGGGCAAGATCTGACTTGGACACCTTTCCCACCGAAAATCCTCTGGGTTACTGGGTCTTGAGGATGGATCACTGGCCAGAACTTGCACAGTATGCAATTGAGCTACTGGCCTGTCCTGTATCCAGCGTTATTTCGGAACGCACATTCAGTGCTGCTGGAGGCTTTGTAACCGATCACAGGGTGCGCCTGTCCACCGACTCGGTCTATCGACTGACCTTCATAAAAATGAATCAGTCTTGGATCACCACCAGCTACCAAGCACCTGATGCTAATGTAACCGAATACATTTTTTTGAAATGTCAGATCCCTTCAAGACTGCCTATGCTGATGCTGAGTGACTATCCTGTTATGCTGAGTGACTATCCTCTTTCTCCTCATTGATCATGCTGAGAGCTTGTAAGAATATTTTTGTTTATGGGCGCCGCCACCAGTGGCTAAGGCCCAATTTTTCAGCCCCTGTTTAACAGGGGCGTGTAATTACAATTTTTGATGCAATTCTTTGCAGCAGGGCTCGTTCGAGCTCTCCAACTAGAGTATCTGTGAGGGGTTGCAGTGTTGTGGCACCAGCACCAGTGCCTAAGGCCCAATTTTTCAGCCCCTGTTTAACATAACATAAATAATAGAAAAGGTTACTGTTCCATTCTATTATTTTAACACTTAACATCTTATGGGAATACTTTTACACAAGGCTACAAATAAAGTGGAAAAAACAAAGATGCACCCATAGAGTAGAGCAGATAGCGCCCCCATATCAATCATCTCATATCCATGTGATAATTGACTGGTGTCAACCATGTCATCAACTAAAAGAATAATAAAAATGGCTCACCGCAGATCATCAATTTCGGACTCAGCCTCAGAGTCACTTTCCATCATGGGGAGTCCTCCTCACTAGAGCTGGCTGGTTCTTCTGCTGCTGCTGCGGTTTGTTTAACCACTTCAACCCCGGAAGAATTGACAATTGCGCAGTCGTGCGACGTTGCACCAAAACAAAGTTGACGTCTTTTTTTCCCCACAAATAGAGCTTTCTTTTGGTGGTATTTGATCACCTCTGCAATTTTTTTTTTTTTTTTGCGCTATAAACAAAAAAAGAGTGACAATTTTGAAAAAAAAAGCAATATTTTTTACTTTTTGCTGTAATAAATATCCCAAAAAAAATATAAAAAAATTTTTTTTCCTCAGTTTAGGCCGATATGTATTCTTCTACATATTTTTGGTAAAAAAAAAAATTGCAATAAGCGTATATTGATTGGTTTGCGCAAAAGTTATAGGGCCTACAAAATATGGGATAGATTTATGGCATTTTATTATTATTATTTTTTATTAGTAATGGCGGCGATCTGTGATTTTTATCGTGACTGCGACATTATGGCGGACACATCGGACACTTTTGACACTATTTTGGGGCCATTGTCATTTATACAGTGAATAGTGCTATAAAGAATGCACTGATTACTGTGTAAATGACACTGGCAGGGAAGGGGTTAAACACTAAGGGGCAATCAAGGGGTTAAGTGTGTCCTAGGGAGTGATTCTAACTGAGGGGTGGATGTGCCACCATTGACATGACAGCGATTACTGCTCCCGATGAGAGGGAGCAGTAGATCTCTGACATGTCACTAGGCAGAACGGGGAAATGCCTTGTTTACATAGGCATCTCCCCGTTCTGCCGCTCCGTGACATGATCGCATCCGCGGGTCCTGCGAGCACGGTCATGGAGCATGCGGCAGGCGCGCACGCGCCCACAATGCCACGTCTTAAAGTGGACATACCTGTACACCCATTTGCGCAGCCGTGCCATTGTGCCGACGTATATCGTCGTGCACTGGTCGGCAAGCGGTTAAAACACTGCAACCATATTGCTCCCATTGTGCACATGCGCGAGAGCTCCAAGATGGCCACCTGAGCCCGGAGCTCCGCACCTCACCGATCCAGGGGGGCCCACAACGCCCTTCCCGACCCCGCTCGAGCGCCATCCGAATGGCATTTCTGCCCCCCACAAACCGGAGAACACCCCCGCATGCTCAAACCCAGAGCCAGACGAAATCTGGACCCGGAATTCGCCGCCTCCATATATCCCGGGTGTACCAAGATGGCCGCCACGGCTGCAGAGGCCTCACAGCTCCATGCCTCCCTAGCAGAAGGAACCCCAGAACTCAGGCAAGTGCTGGCCCCAGCCCTATTGCAATTCACCCCTGGGTCTAATACCGCAGGATTGCAAGCTCGGACTCCCTCACCGGCCTCCACAGAGTCCCTGCACAGCCACGCATTTGGGGATCAGGCCTTCTCCCCAGCAGGGCCGGTGGCACCTGCCTCTGCTGACTCTTTCCCTCATGGCCCTCCTACCCAAACCACTCAGTTTTTAGTGGAAGATCTCTTTCTTAAATTCTCCACTCTCCTAGAAAGGGGCCTAGACGCCACGGCAGCTAAAATAACAGGAGAAATTAAAGCAGACCTCCAGAATATCGGCTCCAGGATGGACGTCATTGAAGGCAAGCTGGATCAGACTGCAGCTGTCTCTCATCAGAACTCTGACCTAATCCAAACCCCTCAAGACCAACTGGACACTGCATTCTAACGCATAGACGATTTGGAAAACAGATCCAGGAGGTTCAATTTTCAGATCAGAGGACTGCCGAAAACAACTCTCGATGTCACAGCAACTACGCAGGACTTAATGAAATCGCTGATCCCAAACATTCAGCCACCACGCTTGGAACTGGACAGGGTGCATAGGGCCCTGGGTCCCCCCAGAAAGGACGGCTCCCCCAGGGACACCATTGCCAAACCTCATTACTATGCCATCAAGGAAGCTGTCATGAAAAAGGCCCAGGTCCTCCCCCAGGTCTCCTGTCAAGGTCACCCAGTGCAAATCTTTGTGGATCTCTCCCCTTCCACCATCCAGCGAAGAAGAACCCTAACACCGCTCTTGTCTGCCATGACCCAGTATAAATGTATAAATGGGCCTTCCCATTCACGGTGAAATTCTCCCACAAGGGTCAGAGCTACTCCTTCTCCAGTTTCGCAATGGGAGAAAAGCTCCTGCTCAACCTGAAGATAATCTCTCAGGAGATGGAAATGGAAGCATTCTCCCCCTCGACTGGATCCAACAAGCGTCCTCCCCTGGAGGAACAAGAACAGGAACATCCCCTTTGGAATAAGACCAAGTCCAGAAGATCATCCCACAATGGTCCTCCGTGATCGCAAGATCACACGGCAATCTGTGTCCCATGTAATCACTTGCTTCCGCATTTGATTATTCCTCTAATTGCTGAGACTGGTTCCCTCTCATTTCCTGGGTGTTGTTTAGTCCGGTGTTCTCCCTCTACTCAGGGGAAAGTTTGGTTCTCAATGACGCTTATTTAGTCACCCTGTTGACTGTGGGGTTTTTTTTATATATATTTTTTTTTTCTCTCTCTTTATTTTTTATCAGAAGTGGTTCCCCCATAACTCCTGTATCCACTTGGGTTCTCAGGAATAGTTGTATTGTTTAGGTAATTCAACACCACTTGGGAATCACCCCAGCGATGGTTGGCGACCCTGCGGTCCCGCCTCCCCTCCTTGTCCCATGGGACAGGGGGGGCTTTCATGTTGCAACTTTGGTGTTCGGAAAATCCTTTTATAAGTTACATATGTTACAACCTGTAGTATATTTGTTGGTCTATGTTACAGTGGGCACCCAATCACCATAGGTTGTAGGGCACCCTGATTCAGGGCGGACTGCATGTGCCTCCTCCTATCCCTTTGAAGCCTGCGGGTATACAGGGGACAGGACATTCACCCTATTGATGCCCCTTCCCAGCATGGTGCCGGAAGACACCCATGCAGGTAAGTGATGGTAGATTCAATAGCGCACCTCCACCCGGGTCTCATGGCTGACTACACACACAACACCCTACGCGTCGCCACCCATACTGTCAAGGGTTTAAATTCCCCCCTTATATGTAGGGAAAGGTATTTAACACTTACAAATCCTCAAAACCAGATATTATCATGCTGCAGGAAACTCATTTCCCAGCTAGGTACTGCCCCAAGTTCCTTGACTCCCACTTCCCAAATTTTTATTTAGTCAGTGCGGAAAATAAGACCGAGGGGGTGGCCATTGTGTTTGCTAAAACATGTAACTTCTGTTGGATCTCAGACACTAAAGATCCGGGAGGCAAGTTCATCATGGTAAAGGGAACAATAGACGGGCAGCTTTATACTCTGGTTTCCTATTACACCCCCAATAAAGGCCAAGCAGCATTTTTTAAACATTTTTTCTACACCCTCTTGCCATTGCTAGAGGGCACAATCGTTTTTGGAGGAGACTCCAATGCTGCTTTTGATCAGGGGCTGGACAGGTCTAGACCCCCCACTGACCAACTTACCCGCCCAACCAAAGAAAGGCTTAAGATAACTAGACTTGTCCACGCCCAAGGCATGGCGGATGTCCCCACCAAACGGGACTTTACCCACTTTTCCCATCCTCATAATTCATATGCCAGGATAGATCAAGTCTTGGTTCGAACGCATTCCATTCTACTTATAAAGTCCCATATCAAGGACACAATTCTGTCCGATCACTCAAAAGTTGTCATGGCAATACAATCCCATCACTATAGAACGGGTCGGGGACAGTGGAGACTCAACGAGTCCATTCTCTCTGATCCTGTCCATGTCACGATGCTAGACAAATTTCTGAAGGAATATTTCCTCTTTAACAATACTGAGGAAATCTCGACTGAAACACTGTGGGCAGCCCACAAGGCCTTCATCAGAGGGGAGATCATCAGAATGGCATCTCAGATTAAGAGGGAAAGAGAAGCTGACATAAAGCTCTTAGAGGATGAGTACTCAAAACTTTGGGCTTTTCACAAATCAAACCCCTCACCTTCCACCATATCCCAACTTGACAAGGCCGGGTTGGAGCTCAGCCTAGCCCTGACAGCTACAGCAGAAAAACAAATCTGTTGGAACAAAAAAAAGGTTTTATACCCAAGGGGACAGGATGGGCTCCATGCTGGCCGCTAAATTACCACCTCGAATTAAGTCCTATATAATGCCAAAAATAAGAATTCAGGGTCAAGGCACAACGGCTAACCCCTCCAAAATCCTGGAAGCATGCCATGTCTTTTATGACAACCTTTACTCTCCATGCACGCTTCATTAGGCACATTTTTAGACGGCCTCCTTATACCATCGCTCTCAGCAGTACACAAAAAAAGCCTAGAAGACCCATTCACAGAAGGTGAGGTGCTGGGAGTGATAAAAGCCTTGAAGACTGGCTCTGCCCCTGGCCCTGATGGTCTGTCAAATCCCTATTACAAAGCTTTCTCCAACACCTTAGTCCCGCACCTAATGAAATTCTTCAATACAAAAACAAAGAGGGACCCACTTGATCCACAACTTAATATCGCGTACATTGCAGTGATACCTAAGCTGAACAAGAATCCGGAAGAAGTAAGAAACTATCGCCCAATATCGCTTATCAACTGCGATGTCAAGATTCTAACCAAAATTCTTGCTAATCGTATAGCTTCCTTCATCAACACATATATAAACAAGGATTAAGTGGGCTTCATCCTGGGCAGACAAGGCCCAGATCAGATAAGGCGGGCTATAGATGTGGTATCCATTCTCCAAACTAATTGGGAGGGGGGGCCCTAAATAATCAAGGATGCTCCTGTCGTTGGACCTGCAAAAGGCCTTCAACTCGGTCTCATGGCCCTATATTTTTGCCATATTGGAACGTTGGGGCTTTGGCCAGCGATTAATGGGACTGATGCAGGCACTATACTCCAATCCCACAGCCCGTATATGGCTCAAAGGCTACTATTCCAAGTCTATAATGATAAAAAAGGGGAATAGACAAGGATGCCCACTCTCGCTGCTCATATTCACGATAGCAATAGAAACGCTCGCCATAGCGATTTGCCAAAACCCGAACATTAGGGGTGTATCATTTGGCTCCCAAACTCACAAATATGGCCTCTTCGCCGACGACGTTCTGCTCTTCCTAACCTCACTCATAACTTCTCTTCCCAACTTATGCCAAACCTTGGACGCCTTCGCTAGGATATCAGGCTTACAAGTGAACTATTCCAAATCCCAGGCACTAAACCTACACTTTCCCTACAAACCGGAACTCTTACGAAAGTCCTTCAAATTCAAATGGAGCGACTCCTCCATTAGATATTTGGGAATTAATTTAACAGATTGAAACCCTGTATAATCATAACTATCACCATGTACCACAAGTTAGAAGCGGACCTATGTACCTGGTCTCAAAACAACATGTCTTGGCTGGGGAGGGTGAATTTGATTAAAATGACGCTACTCCCAAGATTATTATATCTTTTCCGCTCTCTACCCATCCCCATCCAGAGGGACCATATTAAAGCTTTCCAAAGCAAACTTCTGAAGTTCACTTTCGGGCAAGGCGGGCTATAGAATCCCCCAAAGAGCCCTATACACACATAGGAAAAAAGGAGACCTGGGACTGCCCCACCTCTACAAATATTATCAGGCTGCCAGATTAGCCCAATTGTCAATAGTTTACTCTAGGTTTGAGAAACCTGATTGGGTTCAGATAGAAAAACATGCGGTCCCTAACTTCACTTTAGACTTCTTGCTTTGGAGCCCCCCAAAAAACAGACTCCCAATACTCGCACCTACTCTGTTCCACTCCTTTGCTGTCTGGGACTCCCTACGCTCATCGCAGACTCTAGTCTCAGCCTATAAACCCCTGACTCATCTATATAATAACCCAGACTTCTCCCCCGGAAAAAAATGTCTTGGCCTTTAAGTGGTGGGTAGACAAAGGACTCTATAGGATAGGCCATTTCTTCACTGCTGTAGGCCCCTTCACCCTAATGCACTGCATCAAAAAGCTTGACCTTCCCAACTCTGAACAATATAGGTTTGGCCAAATATCCCATTTTTTACAATCGCTATGTAAAGATAAACTTCTACCTCCAAAATTTACTGACTATGAATTGTGGTGCGGTCAAGCCATAGATCAGAAGGGGGGATCTCGATAATCTACTATCCGATCTCCAATTCCAATGGAAGCTGGAGAGCTGGCAGAGAGCCTGTTTCAAATCCTTCAAAGGTATCCTTAACACCACCCTGATAGAAGCCAGCCTGAAAGTGATCTCCAGAGGGTACTACACACCTTCCAGACTGGCTTCTATTTTCCCCGCAGTGGATCCTCTGTGTTTCAGGGGCTGTCAACTCACAGGCACAATGTCTCACACTTGGTGGGAATGCCCCAGAATACGTTCTTTTTGGAAAAAAATATTCAACATAATAGACAAGCTAGTGGAGACTCAGGTTCCCAGGACTCCTATGGTGGCCCTCCTAAATGCCTCGATCCCACGGATCTCCAAATCTTCTAGTAAACTGGTACACTTTGTGCTACTAGGGGCTAAACTCACGATTGCCAGGGCCTGGAAACAGGCGGGAATTTCTCTCTTAGCGGCAAAAAGGAAAATATCCCTTAATAATGTCCTAGGAAAAGCTATCCAGTATTGTGCAGGATACAGCCATAAAATTTGAGACTACCTGGGAACAATGGGCTCAACTGGTGGGCATTCCCATTGGCTTCTCTAATAGATCAATATAAAACGCTCTCAGAAAAATTAGTGATGCTCCTCCCCTTTCCCTCCTCTCCCCCCCCCCTTTCTTTCCTCTCCTTTTCCTTTTTCTTGGTCCACTCTGGACCTTGGTTTTAATTATACTTACTCAGCATCTTTGTTAGCCTAGAAGTGAATTTAAACAGTTAGCTGAGCGCTGAGGAAAGGGTAAAGAGTTGTAAATCCTCAGATTTTTTAGCTCTCTGTTCTAAATGCCCTGACGTATCACCGTTCTGTATTAGGAGAGCTTGGACTGTTGATGATGATCGGGGGCTTCCCCTTCCGGCACAGTATGTTCCAGTTAGGGGTGCCGAGAGGTGAGAGACCCTATGTCAACCAGGCTGAGTTATTCTTTAGCTTATCCGATGGTCGGAGTTCTCCTATGGCATGTCATGGATCGGGGGTTCCTGATAATATCAGCTCTCTATCTACAGCTAACCTATGTTTGTTTCATATTTCATCTGTTGCTAAATTTTCTCTTATATATGACAAAATATATGTATGTATTTCGAATGTGCTATCTTCAAAATAAAAATCGTTTGAAATAAAGAAATAGCAGGAACAATTCAAGTTATTCTGATTTTACATTCTCTCCGTCCCCACACAATCAGCTCCAAGTTGTCTCTCTATATTATACTACATGTATGGCCCTTCCCAGGGCCGGCCTTAGGCCTTTAGGTGCCCTGTGCAGTGCAAAAATTGACAGTCCCCCTGCCCCTCCCAGTGACCACATCCTTCTACATATATTTTGGTGAGATTATGATTATTGAATTCAGGGAAAGCAGCAGCTGATATAGATATTATAAAAACAGTCACTCCCATTAATATTAAGTACGCAACATGGACAGACAATGGACAAACAAACAGCTATTACATCAGAATAACAAAAGATATGAAATCTGACTGCAAGAAAGTTTGTTAAAAAATTCCTGCAATGTAGAAAGATAAGACTGTTTCCAACAAAAGCTATGCAGTGGAATAACATCCTTACAGTATGTCTCCAACTTACAAGCCAACCTCAATGCATGTAATTGGGCAACTGTGTAGCAAATGAGGTTTAAGGTTGATAAATGTAAAGTTATGCACTCGGGGGCTAAAAACATGTATGCATCATACACACTAGGAAAAGACCTGCGAGAGTCAATGGTGGAAAAGGATCTGGGGGTTTTGGTAATCATAAGCTTAATAATAGCAAGCAATGCCAAGCTGTGGCTTCCAAAGCGAGCAAAATTCTTTCTTGTATTAAAAGAGATATGGACAGCAGAGACTCTCTGGAATAGACTCCCTAAAGAGCTGGTTCTGGCCAGCTCAGTAGATTGTTTAATAAAATGCTTGGGCTATTTCCTAAATGTACATAATATAACTGCATACTAATATTTATAGGTAAAGTTGATCCAGGGAATATTAGATTGCCTCTTGTGGGATCTGGTGAATTTTTTTCCCCTGCTGGAGCAAATTGGATCATGCTTTATTGGGGTCATTTGCCTTCCTCTGGACCAAATGTGGATATAGGATTGTGTATACAGGATTGTATAATTTTTTTCCCTTCTATTGGTTGAACTGGATGGACTTTTCAACCAGACTATCTGTGTAACTATGTAACCTGCTATTTATGCATTGCAGCAGCATAGTTAGCTTCTTGCCTGCAGTTCAGCTTTCAAGGCAAACTGAACTAAACAATACTGTATATCTCTTAGTTGAGCAAGTCCTAGTAGGTTATTGATATAAAATAATCACTAATAGATAGTAGTATGATTGTATGTCTACTAATATCTCTGCGCACACATCGGACCAATCTTGGTTTAAAGTAATTGTAAAGTCTGTTTTTTTTTCCTATAAAAATAGCAAACATGTTATAGTTACCTGCCCTGTTGCAGTGGATTTGCACAGAGCAGCCCAGATCCTCCTCTTCTCAGGTCCCTCTTCTGCACCTCCTGTTCAGTGCCCCCACAGCAAGCAGCTTGCTATATGGGAGCACCCGAGCCGAACTGCAGCTCCGTGTATCCATTCAGACACGGAGACCCGACTCGGCCCTGTCCTTTCTCTCCCCTGATTGGCTAGCTGACTTTGATTGACAGCAGCAGGAGCCAATGGCACTGATGCTGTGTCTCAGCCAATCAGGAAGGAGAATCTCGAGCATTTGTGGACATCGCTGGACAGAGAGGGACCTCAGGTAAGTATTAGGTGGGCTGAGAGGGGCTGCTGCAGACATAAGGCTTTTTATCTTAATGCATAGAATGCATTAAGATAAAAAACCTTCTGCCTTTACAACCCCTTTAAATTGATTTTTCTAAAAAAAAATCCGGGACAGTTATTACTGGACCCCTAAAGTAGGCTGGCACCAGGAGATTTCTGCAGGAATAATCCGGCTGGAACCATTATGCATGTTTATGAGAAACCACCTGGCAGCCAGATCTTTTGACCAATATGCCAGGTCTATGGCTACTTTCACCAGGGGAGAAAGTTCAGCATGAATGATATATGAATACTGAGCCTTCTCTACTCTGTTATGTGTATGAGCTTCATGAATCAGCATGGCTTCTCTCACAAAATCTACTTTCAAAATTACTCCATGAAAAGCCATACCTTTGCTAATTTGTAACCCAGGTTACCCTGCGTGTTATCTCTGCGCAAATATTAAAGCATTTACTGAATAGAATCACGTAAGGAAGCCCTCTACTTCCTCTTAGACTTCTAATATCAGAGGAGGTCAGATTTTTTTTCCTTATCAGGTCACATTAGTTGACCAGAGATCTTGCAAGGCTGTTTGGAGATCTGCTGTGCTTTCTGTCAGTTAATGAATTTGTAAATGTTACTTTGGACCACTTTTTACAATTTCCCTACTACCACAAAGCAAAAAATTTAAATCACCAGTGGAGTGGATGTTCCCCTTTTTGTTCTTCTTTATTAATCAACACTGCATGTGCAAAGTGGCCGATCTATATCTTTAATAGAAACTTGTGTAGGACTTTTCTCAGCACTTGCAATGTCTTCCTTAATGCATTATCCCAGCTGCTATAGTATCCCAGGTATTAAAGTAGAACTGAAGGCAAAACTTTTTTTTTTCCATTTTGGATGGAGTAAGGGAGGATTTTAACCCCTGTCATTTTTTTGCCCTTAGTCATAATTTAGGGGTCTATTGATTGCACAAATGTCAGAAGCATTCCTGCAAGTTGATCAAAATGTCACTGTATTTTAATCCCTGTATCGTAAACTCCATCTAGTGGCCAAAATATGGTATAGTTTTCTGAAATACCTCAATGAGAAAACTTTACAGCATTTTGACCAATAGATGGACCTGATAATACAGAAATTAATCTCTTAGAAAAAATGTTGTTGATTTTTAAGCTTGCATGAATGCTTTTGAAATCTGTGCAACAAATGTTTTATAAATAAATCCCTAAGAGTTGGATGGGTCCCCTTGTCATTGGATATCTTGTGCAGTAGACCAGAATGGGAGGGGGAGAGGAGACCAGTATGTCCCCCCGAGGTAAATGCTTCCCACAGGTTATTATAAAATGGTCATTAAAACGGCTGTCATACTATAGAAGGTCAAACACGAAAAAATGGGGCACTGGATTCAGATTTTCTAAGAGTGACTGGGATTGCCACTGGGCACACTGGCTCCAGTTCAACAGCACTCTACAAAACAGGGGGACCATCCCCAGGAACAGGGAAAGGACCAAGAGTTGACAATCCACACACAAAACATACAATCCAATCAATGGAAAAGAACCCAAGGTAATTTGATGAAAAAATGGATTCATAGTAGCATAAATCCAATGCGTTTCAGGGGCCAAACTTGCTCCCCATTCATCAGGGCTACAAAACAAGTACAAATACACAGTAGATAAGTCTAAAAGTAAAAGGTCATAAGTATAAAAATGAATATACAAGTAAAAATAATGAATATAAATGTCAAAGGGTATATACCCATTTGTATATAATATGTGATTCCAGAAAATAGCAGACACAAAGATAATAATATCTTACATGCAGATACAGAAGTCAAATCTCTCTTCAGAGGCAAACAGGGCTGTTTTTGTTTTAGCATTTATATGTTTAAATATGGGGGAGATTTACTAAAACTGGAGCACACAGAAGCTGGTGCAGTTGTGCATAGTAACCATTTACCTTCTAACTTCAGCTTGTTCATTTAACCACTTCAGCCCCAGAAGATTTGGCTGCTTAATGACCAGGCCATTTTTTGCGATATGGCACTGCGTCACTTTAACTGACAATTGCGTGGTCGTGCGACCCTGTACCCCAATTTTTTTCCCACAAATAGAGCTTTTTTTGGTGGTATTTGATCATCTCTGTGTTTTTTTGTTTTTGCACTATATAGAAAAAAAGAACGACAATTTTGAAAAAAACTAAATATTTTGTACATTTTGCTGTAATAAATATTTTTTTTTTTAAAAAAGCTATTTTTTTCCCCAGTTTAGGCCGCTATATATTCTTCTACATATTTTTGGTAATGAGAATTTCAAAAAGTGTATATTGATTGGTTTGCGCAAAAGTTATAGCATCTACAAAATAGGGGATAGATTTATGGCATTTTTATTATTATTATTTTTTTTTTTTACTAGTAATGGCGGCAATCTGCGATTTTACATTCTGAGACTGCGACATTATGGCAGACACATCAGACACTTTTGACACATTTTTTGGTCGATTGACAATTATACAGTGATCAGTGCTATAAAAATGCACTGATTACTGTATAAATGTCACTGGCAGGGAAGGGGTTAACACTAGGGGGCGATCAAGGGGTTAACTTTGTTCCCTATGTGTTTGTTCTAACTGTGGGGGATGGGACTGTCTATAGGAGATGAGAGATTGTGGTTCCCAGCTCGCAGGAGCTCCGGCGAGCAACCTGGGAAGAGGAGGATCCGGGCTGCTCTGTGCAAAATCATTAGACAGAGCAGGTAAGTATGATATGTTTGTTATTTTCAAAGAAAAAAAAATGAGACTTTAGCATCACTTTAAGCTTTGACAATAAAGCCTGAACCATGCACAGCTGCATCAGATTCTGTGTGCACCAGTTTTAGTAAATCCCCCCTATGTGTTACAATTAGGGCTTATCCAAAGGTTTGGTCCAAACCCCAAGTTTGGACCGAACTTTGGCTGCTCAAGCATTCAGACGAATGCCCAAACTTTAGCCTTTTCAGCCCTCTGATTGGCAGGAGCAGTGCATCATATATATAACCGATTCCTTCTAACACTGGTTCCTAAGGAAGCCACGGGAGTTGCACCTGTGATGTCCCTAGGAACTACTGACATCATAGGGAATCCCCACCTGTTTTAAGCAAAGGGCTGGGATAGCAATGACATCACTGCCCAAATATGGCCCTTATATAGCCGATGACAGCTTAGGGACCTGTCATTCGGCTACATGTACTGTCAGAAGTGATCACATGCTCCGGGTCACCTGTTTTTTTTCTCTTGATGAGTCGGCGGGCAGTTGGTGGAGGGCATCATGTTGATGATGAATTTACAACGAAGGACATTTTTTTTGAAGGGGGGGGGGCAGTAGCTGGGGCCTCTCTTATTTTTAAAGGAGGCTTTCAGATTCCTATAAGCCACCCTGACCACAGACCCCCATAACCACAGGCTCGGGTTGTGAGTAAGAGGGCCTTGTCCTCATCAACATGGGGGTGAGGTAATACTGAGAGCATGTTGCCTGATATTGTTCAGGGGGTAGGGCACACACTAACCCCCTCTTTCCTGGCCAGCCAGGCTGCATGCTTGGATTAAGAGTCTGGTATGGATTTTTAGGGGGGGACCTCTTGCATTTTCCTTTGTTTGTTATTTGTGTGGAGTTCCCCATAAAATATGTACTAGACTCAAAGACCAGACTCAAAGGTATAGTTTTCCGAATGTGATCACTTATAAAAAAGGGAAAATTACATTTATATATTTTTTTATATCTATACAAAAATGTTTTGCACTTCACTTCTATTTTAAACTGAATGGGTTGTTTTTACAAGTTGAATACTTTAAAGTGGTTGTTGAGGCTCCATCTCGATCCAGCAATGTGCATGGGGGCTTTGGGTCTCTCCCTCCTCATTGGCTGGGACAGCAGCAGTAGCCATTGGCTCCCGCTACTGTCAATCACAAACAGTGAACCAATGAGGAGAGAGCAGGGGGATGAGGCCAATCCGCGCTCCGTGTGTGAATGGACACAGAGCAGCAGCTCAGGAGTAAGCCTGCCCGGGAGCCCCATAGCAAGCTGCTTGCTATGGGGGCACAAGGCATGAAGGAGGGGCCTGGAGCCTCGTCAGGGGACCTGAGAAGAGGAGGCTCTATGCAAGACCATTGCATGGAGCAGGTAAGTATAACATGTTTGTTATTAAAAAAAAAAAAACTTTAATGTCACATGAAATGGCTAATATATCATATAGGCAAATGCACAAAGTGCAATATGGAACAACTCCCCAAAGCAGAGAATTACAAACAGTTTCTTTAAAAGGCAATGATTCCACTTTTATTATTACAAATGATAAAAAATAAAGAAAGCTAGGCACAAGGACCCTAATTTTAAATAAGACACATATAACAATTAAATAATATCAGCAAATGTACATTCTACAACAGGATTCATATAAAAACAATTCCCAACTGGTATCAAATGCATCCCAGGTACTGCCAGAGATATACTATGGTCAGTCCATATGAGTTGCTATGATGCATCCCAACATGTTTCAGAATTATTTTCCTTTTTCAGGAGAGACCCTGGGTATTTTTTCCTTTCTAGAATATAAATTTAAATTGTCACCAATCATTACAACATATCTAAACACATTAAACAATGTAGGTTCATAAAATATACATCAAAGTATAATTTAGGTTGTTTTGATACTTACAATGAATCATTGTACAAAACACAAACACACAATCAAGTGGATCGATCAAAGGATCCCAAATGGATAGGGTTGGAATGCAAATCCCCTACCGGACTAACAAGTGGATACCCAAGGTGGGCCACCATGTAACCACAAGGACCAGCCACAGAAGACAAATTGCACCAGCAATGAAGATGGTAATGTCTGGAAATGAATATAATAATAATCACTCAACTAAAATAGTAACTCATAAATAATAAGGAGTTTGATATACAGTATATTGTGGCAAAGCCACATTGGGTCAATAAAAAAAATATTAAGTACACACTGACAAGAGTAAGTATTCAAAGCTCAAGGCTAGGAGTTACTGCAAATTTGCCATACGTAGCAAAGCTATCCACTGTGGCCCAAGATTGCCCCAAAGGAAAAATTAGCAATTTACCATCAGAGAGTTTTATTACGTGTGGCACAACCCCACCACATAGATGGGACGAAGTCATGCGCCACCGCTTTGCCGGCGTGTAATTTTCCCAGCCGCGCCCGAAAGGCAGCGGTAAGGGTGGAAGTGAAGCCTCAGTCCAAGCGGGGACAACTGCAAGTCCAGGGCAAGCCTCCGGCCAAACAGTATTGCTTCAGCATAACGGATGTGACAGAGGCCCACATACCAGGTGGCACATGAAAGAGCACAGGTCCCACAGCACCCTCCAGTGTATCGAGATACACACAGCAGCTCAATCCTTGACAATAAATTGTGACATGTATTTACAATGGTAGAACAAAAAACGTGAAAAAAGGACAAAGAAAAACAAAAACAAAAGACAAAACAAAATGAAAGACTACGTCAAAAAGAACAGAGGCACTGAGATGAAACATTGGGAATGTGAATTGAGAGCAGATGGAGTTACAAATGGTACAGCTTGTGTTATAAATTCAATATTTAGCCCCCTGATGTGAATCCAAGTAAAAAGGGCTTGAAGTTAAATGGCTTGTTGAGGCCTGGTGGTGAGGTGGCCTTGGATCTTTGACCTCACCTCAACTCACGTTGTAATAGTTTTTTATTGAAATCGCCACCGCTGGATTTGGGGTGGATATGATCCAATGTCATGAATTGTACTTGTGGGATAGAGTCAACATGAAGAAGAGCCATATGGCGGTCCACTGGTAACTCTGGATCGCATTTGCGCATGCTAGCAAGGCGTCGATATATGTGCTTCCAAAACTCATTTTTCATTTTTCCGACGTAGTAACCTCCACACTTACAGGAGAGTAGATATACCACGTCAGGAGTTTTGAAATTGATGTAGTGTCTTGGATGAAACACACACCTATTGGGTAATTTGATGTGTGTTCATTTATCCATGTAGCCGCATTGTGGCTACATGGAGGCTTGACCTGGACTTGCAGGTGTCCCCGCTTGGACTGTTGGCGGAGGCTTCACTTCCGTCCTTACCGCGGCCTTTCCTGCGTGGCTGGATGTACTACACGCCGGCGACGTGGCAGCACATGACGTTGTCCCGTCTACGTGGTGGGGCTGTGTCACGTATCATTGGGTGACCGCCCCAATCCCGCCTTTCCTCGCTTCACCATTCGGTGGCGACTTTTGGCGCTAAAACGCCCAGCACCTCTAACCAGGGGATTGATTCCCCATATGGGCTATATATATATATATATACATAAATATAACCCTCAAACACTAATACCTGTGTAAAAAACTCTCTAATGGTAAGTTACTCATTTTTCCTTTGGGGGAACCTTGGGCCACAGTAGATAGCTTTGCTATGTATGGCAAATTTGCAGTAACTCATAGCCTTGAGCTTTGAATACTTACCGTTGTCAGTCTGTACCTTATTTAATTTCTTTTTTTTTATTGAACCGATGTGGCTTTACCACAATATATATCCCCCCTATTATTGTTGATTTATTATTTTAGTTGAGTAATTATTTTCTATATTAAAAAGGAATACACGGAAAGAGGGAAACTGCGGGACTTTAAAGGTGTCAAATAAAGGAAAATATTGTTTTTTGGTTATAAAAATATATTTTATTAATTACAATAAAATTATTATTGTAAAAGAATTCCTTGTTGCATTTCAAATTCAATTCACATACAGATACAGACACTACCACTCTACATGTTTCGCTTTGAATGAGCTTTTTTAGGGGATTCTAGAGTGCTGTATGAATTGATTACTACAAGAAAATGGTGAAGAAAACAACAAAATAGGAATTAATTACTTGAAATTTTGATTAAAACTAATTACATCTGTCAAAATATAGGTATACAAAAGTACACGTTTTATTAGTTTTAGCAATACAACTTTACAGTCAGGAAATATTTTGAAACACAGATGGACCTACCGGGTATAAGTGGATATGAATAAAACGCTGGTAGGCTTCTGAGTATTCCAACCAGATACCTCAATTTGAGGAATAGAGTGACTACAGAAGGGTCATTATTATTATATTAGTTTCCAGACATTACCACCTTCATTACTGGTGCAATTTGTCTTCTGTGGGTGGTCCTTGTGGTTACAGGGTGGTCCACCTTGGGTGTTCACTTGCTCGTCCAGTGGGGGATTTGCACTCCAGCCCTATCCATTTGGGATCTTTTAAACGACCCACTTGATTGTGTGTTGGTGTTTTGTACATTGATTCATTATAAGTATCAAAAACAGCCTAAATTATACTTTGCAAATATTTCTATTGTTTCCAAGAGCCCCAAAAGCGGTTCCTTGTGAATCAATAAAAGTGGCGCTGAGTGACAGTGTGTAAACTGTCTAATATGGGCTAAGGTGATCTAGTGCTGTAGCAAAAAATATAAATATATATATAATGCATGAAACAATCATGAAAATTCTCATAGGTGTACAAGTAAAAAACGTGACAGTGCCTATGAAAGTGTACCATACACAGAGCAATTTATATCGCAAAATAATAACCAGAGTGAAAAATGGGTAATTTAGTCCATAAAGAATCCATAGACAAGACACCGTGAAGGAAATGTGCAGTATCTGGAAACAGTCCACCAATTCACTCAGTGTCAGTGATTCCTCTCCCCTTGAATTCAACACTCACCAGCTCAATATGCCTCACACTCTCGTGTTTTGGCAATAAGGCATGGGCATATAGTTGGTCAATAGAAGGTGATGATCCTCCAGATCCTGCTTTTTTTTTTTATCACGGGCAAACACTTATACTGCAGCCCTGTCGGCAGATCCAGCTGATCAAGAAATCAGGGCTGCAGTGGGCAGGGTCGAGCCCTCACGTTGACGTCAGCCGAGAGGAGGGGGAGAAAGATTTATGAATCATCTGTAATAAGGTGACACTTGGATAATAAGGAATCTGGATCCCATCACCTTCTATTGACCAACTATATGCCCATGCCTTATTGCCAAAACACGAGAGTGTGAGGCATATTGAGCTGGTGAGTGTTGAATTCAAGGGGAGAGGAATCACTGACACTGAGTGAATTGGCGGACTGTTTCCAGATACTGCACATTTCCTTCACGGTGTCTTGTCTATGGATTCTTTATGGACTAAATTACCCATTTTTCACTCTGGTTATTATTTTGCGATATAAATTGCTCTGTGTATGGTACACTTTCATAGGCACTGTCACGTTTTTTACTTGTACACCTATGAGAATTTTCATGATTGTTTCATGCATTATATATATATTTATATTTTTTGCTACAGCACTAGATCACCTTAGCCCATATTAGACAGTTTACACACTGTCACTCAGCGCCACTTTTACTGATTCACAAGGAACCGCTTTTGGGGCTCTTGGAAACAATAGAAATATTTGCACAGTTTACTTTAAAGTGGCAGCTTTGTATTAACTTTATTAGGACGTGTATTCACTTTTTTAGGGGGTAGCACCCCTGTGTTTGGCATTTGAGCGCAGTGGTGAAAACTCGAGAAGGGCGGATAGGTTTGAGTTTTCTCATTTGTCTAAATTATACTTTGATGTTTATTTTATGAACCTAAATTGTTTAATGTGTTTAGATATATTGTAATGATTGGTTATCATTTATATTTGTATTCTAGAAAGGATAAAGTATCCAGTGTCTTTCCTGAAGAAGGAAAATAATTCTGAAATATGTTGGGATGCATCATAACAACTCATATGGACTGACTATAGTATATATCTCTGTAGAATGTATACTTGCTGATATTATTTAATTGTTCTAAGTGTCTTATTTAAAACTAGGGCCCTTGTGCCCAGCTTTCTCTTTTTTTATATATTTTGTAATAATAAAGGGGGCATCATTGCCTTTTAAAGAAATGTATTCTATTTATAATTCTCTGCCTTAAGGGCCAATTCACGCCAGTTCACGCAGTCCAGTGCATTTTTTTTCTGCATCAAAAATGCATGGAGGTTATATGGTCTTTAATTGCACAGTTCACACCAGTGCTTGCAGTTCCAGTGCGTTCCAGTTCCAGAAAAAAAAGTATAACGTGCTGCATTTTTCCTACACTGGACTGTACTGGAACGCTGTAAAAAACATCAAGAAAGCACCAGAACACACATGTCCTTATTTAAGTTTAAGACAAAAGTGGTGGAAAAAATGCACTGGACTGCATCAAAAACCAACCAAAACGCTCCAAAAACACGCATGCAGAAAGTATCTGGAACGCATCCGGACTGTGTTTCTATGGTGTAAACTGGCCCTTAAAGTCCAAGGGGGGTTGTTCCATATTGCACTTTGTGCATTTACATATATGATAAAACCTGGATGTTGGCAGTTCAACACACTCTATTCCAGAACACAGCCAGAAATGGCCAATATATATCCAACACTTTTTCCCATGCAATGAAAGTGATTAGAACAGAATGTTTAGGTACCCTATTAGAGTCACAGGTGATTAGTAAGTTACTTATAGCCAGGGCTTCTTTTCAGCGGGAATGTGGGTGAACGCAGTTCTGGCACCTCTAGCACTGCATGTATGTAATGGCAAGGGGTGCTGGGATATGCTAGAGGATCTATTGATACTGGCTGCTGGGGGATTGATTATCGCTGGAAGGGGTCTATAGTAGTGAGTGTCTGTTGAGGTAGGGGTCTATTGTTGATGGGGTGGATCTACTGTTGAGGGAGGGGTCTGGTGTTGCGGTGAGATCTACTGTTGAGGACATAGGGGTCTATTCTTGCTGGGGTGGATCTACTATTGAGGGAGAAGTCTAGTGTTGTTGGGGGATCTATTGTTGGGGGAGGGGTCTATTGTTGCTGGCTGCTACAGGGTCAACTGATATTGGCTGCTAGGAGATATATTTTTCTGGGGGGTTCTATTGTTGCTGAAGTGGATCTACTGTTTTAATGGGGGCATCTATTGTTGCTGGGGGATCTGTTGTTGATGGTGGGGTCTGTTATTGCTGGAGGCATTTATTTTACTGCTTGTCCTGTTATAAATAACAAATTCCATACAAATTCCATACAAATTGCTTAGCACCAAAATAAATGATACTTGGTTCTGTATTCTCTAAAAAGGGTGGTACCTGGAGGTGGCTAGGGGGTGGTACCAGGAGATGTGCTTAAAGGTGGGTAGGGGGAAAAGACAAGGGGTGACTCAGAAGGGGGGGGTACCTGCACCTATTCTCCGTGAAAAAAAAGCCCTGCTTATAGCCAAAATACAACATGCATGAGTTTGTGTTTTTTTATCTTTCCTACTGCCTGCTGCCTTTACTTTAATAAACAGTAAAGTTACAGTTTCTTAACACAGGAGAAAATAAAATGTGGTCACATGACCATGCAGGCTTCCTTGTCCTCCCATGCAGTCCGGTGAAATAAAGAAATGTAAGGCTGCATACTGCTACCAATCACATATTCATAAAACCTTATTTCACCCCAATAGGGGCTTTATTGGCATTTTTAAGCGATGCTTGACCTCACATTTCTATATCTAAAGCAAGGGAGAGGTGACAAAGTCTGGAGTACAACCAAAATGTTTGAGAGAGGCTTTTGAGTAATAATACAAATCTGCAATGAACTAGTTACTTAATGGGAGGAGTGAAAGGAAGCTGACACTTGACAGTGAAGGGGTGTGGGCTGCCTGTATGAGATGCATCTAAGCAGTCAGAGCAACTTTGGGTATAGTAGTGGTCTGCAGAATGATCGCAAACCATACCTCTCTTGGAGTACACAGATGCTGAATGTATGTTGCTAGGCATGATGTGATCGGTGAAAAGCTTGTGTTGGTTCCATGTCACCCCCCCTTTGGTTACCATCAATAATTTTATAGTAGGGGGCATGTCAGCGACAGGCAGTAGCTAACAGCGGTCTTGTGTAATGCTGGGCGTCACACACAGCAGGTATATGTCATCTGCCATGCATACTTTAAAGGCAGAGAACATTTAGGAGCACCTCATTTTTGAACCAAGCAAGGGATGCAACAGTTGAACTATAAATGGCTGAGGCTGGACTTGGGTTTTAACTAGCTCCTTAGAGCCTATAATGTTTCTGCTCAGCATAGGCAGATGGACCTTCCATCAATATATAGTATGCATTACAATAAAGACGCCTGGCTAAAAAACAACATGAGATCTGAGTCTCTATTTACTTTTTGATGATGGTGTAGGAGAGTTTAGCTGGAATTTGAGTTGCCCTTTAAAATTAGTATTATTGTCTAGGCATTTGTATGTGTAATTCAATAGACTCACTGGGTTCAAATGTTGGCACTTAAACAGCTCCCTCTGGACATTTGGTACCTACATTCACATAAACCACAAGAGCACTTGATGCCATCAGCTTTCACCTGAATATATGCTTGTCTAGACCCAGGAGGATATGTACAGTAGCTGCCACCACTGCCTGACCCACATTAAGTACCCAAGGAACTTATCCTGTTTCAAATTTCAGCCTAAAAAATCTTGCACCCCAGGCTGATACACTTACATCCCACAACATTGCAATTGCAATCTCCAACCAGTGCAAGCCCACACTCCAAGATATGGACTGATGCCCCTAGCATCTAAAACTCTAAATTCTTCATCCCAATTAGGGATGAGCCGAACACCCCCCTGTTCGGTTCGCACCAGAACATGCTAACAGGCAAAAAATTTGTTCGAACGCACAAACACCGTTAAAGTCTTTGAGACATGGACATGAATAATCAAAAGTGCTAATTTTAAAGGCTTATATTCATAGTATTGTCATAAAAAGTGTTTGGGGACCTGCCCCAGGGGACATGGATCAATGCAAAAAAAGTTTTAAAAACAGCGGTTTTTTTCGGGAGCAGTGATTTTAATAATGCTAAAGTCAAACAATAATAGTGTAATATCCCTTTAAATTTCGTACCTGGGGGGTGTCTATAATATGCCTGTAAAGATAGAAGATAGAAGAAAGAAGAAGCATTTAAATAAAGGAATTGTCAAAAACCGTCTCTTGTCATTTTTAAAATTTTTGACAGTTTTTTAGTGAAATGGTTGGGGTTCTTTTGTACCCCCTTATCATTTCACACAGGGGGGAGGGCCGGGATCTGGGGGTCCCCTTGTTAAAGGGGGCTTCCAGATTCCGATAAGCCCCCCGCCCGCAGAACCCCACAACCACCGGCCAGGGTTGTGGGGATGAGGCCCTTGTCCTCATTGACATGGGTACAAGGTGTTTTGGGGGGCTACCCCAAAGCACCCTCCCAATGTTGAGGGCATGTGGCCTGGTTTGGTTCAGGAGGGGGGCGCTCTCGTCCCCCCCTCTTTTCCTGCGGCCTGCCAGGTTGCGTGCTCGGATAAGGGTCTGGTATGGATTTTTAGGGGGATCACACGCCATTTTTTAAAAAAAATTTTGGCCGGGGTTCCCCTTAATATCCATACCAGACCTGAAGGGCCTGGTATGGAATTTAGGGGGACCCCCACGTCATTTTTTTTTTTTTGGTTCGGGGTTCCCCTGTGGGGAATTCCCATGCCGTTTTTATCAATTAACTTCTATGTGTATTGTCGCACCGGCAATGCATTAATAGCCGCGAGTAGTTTTAAATGACTTTTTTTCCTTTGAAATGTCATTTTGCTGTCAGACTGTTCTAAACACGGTAAACATGCGCCCCTTTACAGGCATACTATAGACACCCCCCAGGTACGAAATTTAAAGGGATATTACACTTTAATTGTTTGACTTTAAGCATTATTAAAATCACTACTCCCGAAAAAATGGCCGTTTTTAAAACTTTTTTTTGCATGTCCCCTGGGGCAGGACCCAGGTCCCCAAACACTTTTAATGACAATACCATAGACTTTTAAAGGGTGTTCCGCGGCATTCGAATTTGCCTCGAACACCCCAAATTGTTCGCTGTTCGGCGAACTTGCGAACAGCCGATGTTCGAGTCGAATATGAGTTCAACTCGAACTCGAAGCTCATCCCTAATCCCAATCTGTCCATGCCTCTAAATCCCAGACTGGTGCTCTAAAAGCTTGAACTTACTGTATCTGAACAGTCCATAAAGCGTTTTGCTTTTAGGCCAAAAAGTTCAATTTTGGTCTCATCTGAGCAGAGCACCTTCTTCCACATGTTTGCTCTGTCCTCACATGGCTTCTCGCAAACGGGTCTTCTTATGGCTTTCTTTCAACAATTGCCACTCTTCCATAAAGGCCAGATTTGTGGAGTGCACGACTAATAGTTGTTCTGTGGACAGATTCTCCCACCAGAGCTGTGGATCTCTGCAGCTCCTCCAGAGTTATCATGGACATCTTGGCTGCTTCTCTGATTAATGCTCTCCTTGCCCAGCCTGTCAGTTTAGGATGACGGCCAAGTCTTGTTAGGTTTGCAGTTGTGCCATATTCTTTCAATTTCCAGATGATGGATTGCAGTGGCGTAACTAAAACCTTCAGGGCCCCGATGCAAGAAATCATGAAGGCCCCCCCTGACCCCTGGTCAGCGCTTTTTCTAGGGGGATGTCTGATAAGAGGAGGAGCCGTGAGAGCCGCCGAGGGACCCCAGAAGTTGGTGTTCGGGGCCACTCTGTGCAAAACTAACTGCACAATGAAGGTATGACATGTTTGTTATTTTAAAGAAATCCTTTACAATCACTTTAAGGGGTTAAAACAGGTGGTCAGGAGGCAACATATTGCCTCATTACCGGCTGTCAAATGCCTCTGAAAAGTGATCTGAGCATGGATCGCTTTTCAGAGGAGCAGCATTTTGTTGCTGGTACTTTGAACAAGCAAGAAAAAAAAAATCAGTCCTGATTGTACACATATAGGGTGTCAGGATTAAACGTGCATACATAAAATGTGCATACATACATCTAAACAGTGGCGGCTGGTGCTCAAAATTTTTTTGGGGGCGCAAACATTTTTTGAAAAAAAATCATCAAATGCAGCCACTGTGCCCATCAAACGCTGCCACTGTGCCATCAATTGCAGCCACTGTGCCATCAATTGCAGCCACTGTGCCACTTAAATGCTGCCAGTGTGCCATCAAACACAGCCACTGTGCCAAACGCTGCCAGTGTGCCCATCAAACGCTGCCAGTGTGCCCATCAAACGCTGCCACTGTGCCACTTAAATGCTGCCAGTGTGCCATCAAAGGCAGCCACTGTGCCAATCAAACGCTGCCACTGTGCCACTTAATGCTGCCAGTGTGCCATTAAACGCAGCCACTGTGCCATCAATTGCTGCCACTGTGCCCATCAAATGCTGCCACTGTGCCACTTAAATGCTGCCAGTGTGCCATCAAATGCAGCCACTGTGCCATCAATTGCAGCCACTGTGCCAAACGCTGCCACTATGCCCATCAAACGCAGCCACTGTGCCCATCAAACGCTGCCAGTGTGCCCATCAAACGTTGCCAGTGTGCCCATCAAACGCTGCCAGTGTGCCCATTAAATGCTGCCAGTGTGCCTATCAAATGCTGCCACTGTGCCCTTTAAATGCTGCCAGTGTTCCATCAAATGCAGCCACTGTGCCATCAATTGCAGCCACTGTGCCAAACGCTGCCACTGTGCCCATCAAACGCAGCCAGTGTGCCCATCAAATGCTGCCAGTGTGCCCATTAAATGCTGCCAGTGTGCCCTTGAATGCCCCCAGTGTGACCCCTGACCGCTCATTGGCACTTACCCTGTCTTGGAAGGGCAGCGGGTGACTGCGACGAATGGGGTACTCCATGCGTCTCCTGCTGTCCTCATCTCCCGTCCTATCCTCCTGATAGGCGTCCAATAGCGGTGCCTGTCATTTCAGCCAATCAGGTGACGGGTAACAGACCCGAGCACCTGATTGGCGGAGAGGCAGTTTAGTGTTAGGAAAGCGAATAGTCATTCGCTTTGTAAGACAGCTAAATGGCCTGCGAGGTCACCTTTTTTGATGCCTATTAGAGCCTATGGTTCTAATCCGGTGTTTCAAAAACACCCCCCGCCGCTGTAATTCAGGTTCCCTGCGCCCAAAAAGGGGCTGGGTGCCTGAATAGGGGGTGGCAGTGGCGGCCATAGATAGATTCATGCAATGCATAAATCTATCTATTGGTGATAGAGGGGTGGCTGGAAAGAGAGGGCGGCGCCTGTGCGCCCTTAATGCATGGGCCACCACTGCATCTAAACACACACACGTACACATAGATAAACACACACATAATATACACACACATATACTGTATATACACACACAAACACATATACATATATAAATACACACATAAACACATATACATATATAAATACACACATAAACACATGCAAACACATACATGAACACACATATAAACACACATAAAAACACACACATACAGAAAGCCTTTTCAAAAATGGCAGTGCTTTACCTTACCTCTTCCTGCCGGGTACTGCACTGTAGGGGGAGAGAAAGAGCACAGCACACACTGTGCTTTCACTTTAGATCAGTGTGACAAGCTCCCTGCACAGTGCCGATTACAATTCGGCTAACGATCGGGGGAGATCAATCTCAGCCGCTCCTCCTATCAAGATAAACAGGGGGGCCCTCAAGGGCCCCCTGCAGCATGGGGCCCAGTCGCCATGGCGACCTTAGCGACCCCTATACTTCCGCCACTGATGGATTGAGCAGTGCTCTGTGAAATGTTCAAAGCTTGGGATATTTTTTTTATAATCTAACCCTGCTTTAACCACTTCCAGTTAACCACTTTCAGTTATCCTGACTGGACCACTTTAACCACTTTCAGTTATCCTGACTGGATGTCATATGATGTCTTTCAGGATAACTGCCAGCGCGCTCGCTGATCGGTTCTGCGGTGTGTCAGTCGGACACACCGCTACACCTATCTCGGTAAAAAGCCTCTGACGGAGGCTCTTTACCATGTGATCAGCCATGCCCAATCATGGCTGATCATAGTGTATTTAGGAAGAGCCATTTATCGGCTTTCCCTTACTCGCATCTGACAGACGCGAGTAGGGGAGAGCCGATTGGCAGCTTTCCTGACAGGGGGGGGGTCTGCACTGATTGTTTATAAGCTCAGTTCCCCTGCTGATGCCCACAAAGGACCACCAGGGATGCCGCCAGGACCACCAGAGATAACAACAATGGATGGATGGATGGATGGATGGATGACCAGGGATGCCACCCATGACCACCAGGGATGCCAGTAAGTGCCCAAAAGATGCCAGTAAGTGCCCACACATTTTGCCAGTCAGTGCCATCCATTATTGCCTGCCAGATGTCTCCTCATCGGTGATGCACAGCAGTGCCATCTATCAGTGTCCATCAGTGTCCACCTATCAGTGCCAATCAGTGACCATCTGTGCCACCTATCAGTGCCACCCATTGGTACCCATCAGTGCCACCTATGAGTGCCCATCAGTGCCGCCTATGAGTGCCCATCAATGCTGCATATCAGTGCCACCTCATCGGTGCCCACCAGTGCCCGTCAGTGCAGCCTAATCAGTGCCCATCAGTGAAGGAGAAAACGTACTTATTTACAAAATGTTATAACAGAAACAAAGAAAAACTTTTTTTTTTTTCAAAATTTTTGGTCTTTTTTTATTTGTTGCGCAAAAAAATAAAAACTCCAGCAGTGATCAAATACCACCAAAAGACAGCTCTATTTGTGGGAACAAAATGATAAAACATTTGTTTAGATACAGTGTAGCATGACCGTGCAATTGTCATTCAAAGTGCGACAGCGCTGAAAGCTGAAAATTGACCTGAGCAGGAAGGGGCGAAAGTGCCTGGTATTGAAGTGGTTAAACTTTTCCACAACTTTATCCCTGACCTGTCTGCTGTGTTCTTTGGCCTTCATGATGCTGTTTGTTCGCTTAGGTTCTCTAACAAACCTCTGAGGGCTTCATAGAATAGCTGCTGTATTTATACTGGGATTAAATTACACACAAGTGGACTCTAATTAGTTGACTTCTGAATGCAATTGGTTCCACTAGATTTTAGTTAGGGGTATCACAGTAAAGGGAGCTGAATACAAATGCACACCACACTTTTCAGATATTTATTTGTAAAAAATGTTGGGGTATAAATACTTTTTCAAGCTACTGTATAGTGTAGCTTACACAGGCTTATGGATTCTCCATATGTGGTGTGGTGGTTCCACCCACCCGCTCTTAAGTCGCTATTGTGTTCTGTAGTATAGAAGCAGCTGGTTGGTGGATCCACAGCATGGAGCAGGGAAGCAGCATCTGACACACCTGGAACTGTCAGATACTAGCGACAGCTGTAGCGCTGTAAGATTGAAGTTACTGCTGATTTGACAGGTGTTATTCTTCTTTTTTTTTTTTAGGCTGTCTCTCTAAGACCCCTTTCACACTGGGGCGTTTTGCAGGCGCTACTGCGCTAAAAATAGCACCTGCAAAGCTCCCTGAAAGAGCCGCTGCTGTCTCTCCAATGTGAAAGCCCCGAGGGCTTTCACACTGGAGCGGTGCGCTGGCAGGGCGCTAAAAAAAGCTCTTTACCGCCGACGCACTCACCGCCCCAGTGTGAAAGTAGCCTAAGCCTAGGTTCACATTGGAGCAATTTGTCATGCAATTTGAGAGATCAAATCACATGACAAGTCTCAGCCTATTGGGGGCAATGTCACTGTTCCAATCTGTGCAACACCAATTTTGCGGCGCCGCACCGATTTGAAAAAGTAGTTCCTGCACTACTTTTGCCGATTTCAGGTGCAACTTCAATAGACATCTGTGCATGGAGCCACACAGATGTCTATCAAGTAGCACCTGAAATCGCTCTGACCTTGCTACTTTGAAATCACGCTACTTCAAGTGAAGTAGCGCGATTTCAAAGTATCATCAATGTGAACCAGGGCTAACATGTAGGTCATGGAATCATTTCAGATTAAATCAAATTCAGATAAAATATGTGAATGAAAAGGAAAAAAAAAATTGCAAGCAAGTAAAAGTATCAGGGCCAGTTCAAGACTGCTTTAGGTTATATATTATAATAATAATTTTAAAAGATCCTCCCTTAAAAATAATATCATTTTGTCTTAGGTAATGGATATTTTCAGCAAGAATGAGTCAGAGAAATAACTCTCCGTATTGTGTGCACATTTGTGTTGGCCATTGTGTTATTCCTTTCTATTTTCATTTTCAGTATTTGTGAAATTAAAGTGAAATGATAACCTTATTCTCTAAATATAATCCTCCACACACATCCACTACTTAAAGAGGAACTTCAGTCTGCTAACATCATTTGTAATAAAAAAAAACATTCTAAAGCTTCCCTCCAACCACTTTGCATATTATTCTATATATACTGTGATTCTGTACTTCCCAGATATGCTGCAGAAATCTCCCTCCACTAAGTCCCTCCATTTTAACTGTGGCCAGCTGAAGCTGCTACCTGTTCACTTCCTGGATTTACACAGAGGCACACCTCCAGCTCTGCAGCTTTCATTGGCCCTCTTATGACTCACCCCCCCCCCCCCCCCCCTCCTGGCAAACTCTCCCGAGAGTGAGAGAGAGAGAGCTGTGCATGATGTCATAAGCCTAGGCTAATGACCAGACAAGAAACAGGAAGTGGGCTGTATAAGGTGATTACTGGCAGAAAAACATGTTTTACTATCCAAAGTTAAAACAACAAGGGCAGAAGATTTAATAGATGGAAAATTGAAAATAATGACTGAAGGTCCGTTTTAATGCAGAATTAAAGTCAAAATTTTAAAAATATGCTGACAGGCAGGATTTTTCTGACAGTTGAGACCCTAGTTGTTTCTTCTGTCATAAATGATTCTCCCTGGAGGCGGCTGAGAGCAATAGAAGGTACTTTTTGGGCTAAAGAATAAGTCCACTTAAAAAAAAAAAAAACGCAAATTTTTTTGCAGGTAAAAAAATTTGCATCTATTATTATTAATTAAATTTTTTAAGCCTGTAAAGCATTGCACCAGCATTCAGCAGATCGAGGCTGCATGAGTGTTGCCGGCACTGGGGAGCTACAGTTCATTGAGGGAACCATGAATTCCAACATGTACTGTAACATACTGAAGCAGACCCCAAACACACCTCCAAGACAACCACTGCCTTGCTAAAGAAGCTGAGGGTAAAGGTGATGGACTGGCTAAGCATGTCTCCAGACCTAAACTATATTGAGCATCTGTGGGGTATGCTCAAACGGAAGGTGGAGGAGCAGAGGGTCTCTAACATTCACCAGCTCCGTGATGTCGTCATGGAGGAGTGGAAAAGGAATCCAGAGGCAACCTGTGAAGCTCTGGTCAACTCCATGCCCAAGAGGGTTAAGGCAGTGCTGGAAAATGATGATGGCCATACAAAATATTGACACTTTGGGCCCAATTTGGGCATTTTCACTTAGGGGTGTACTCACTTTTGTTGCCAGCGGTTTAGATACTAATGGCTGTGTGTTCAGTTATTTTGAGGGGACAGCAAATTTACACTGTTATACATGTAGCACCCTCTACCTGAAGGTAGGTGCTAGACTAGTATTTTTCTATAGCTCAGGGTCCAAGTACAGGTAAATTTAGAATAGTGTAAAAATGTAGCGCTAGACTTACAGAGACACCCATTCTAAGGCTTCAAAGAGAACTAAAAAGAATAATAAACTGACGAGCGGGACAACCTTGTGGACCATACCTCTACCTTTCAACCCTTTTTCTTCTTTCTCGTTCCTTTTCTTCACCTTACGATTAAAGCTCATTATCAGAATTTATTTGACCTATATACACTCTACTTGTAAACAATATGTATAGTAGGTATAAATCATTTAAACACCTACAAAAGTAACTAAGGAAATGATATATATCTTTAATTTAGGTTTACGTGAACCCAATGTTTAATATTTGAAATTTCATGATATTTACCTATATAAACCCTACTGTAAAACAATGAGCTTACTTTATAGATCCTTGTAAACTTACTTTATGTTTTTTTATGTATCTTTATAACATTGTATACTCAATAAACTTCTTTTGACAAGGAAAAATGTAGCGCTAAAACAAAAACATAACAAAAGACATATATAGAAAAGATTGTGGTACAATAATTTATGGGTAATGACCCATTATGTTGTGAGTATGGATAACGTGAATAACAAAGTCCCACAGTGCACTGAAAGGTGAAATCCAGTGTAAATGAAGAAGCCTTCTGGTGTGTAATTCATCAACATGGAAATCTTGAGGTAGAAAGAGATTAAACAGTTACCGGAACTGGTGGATTCAGATGCCGGTGACACCGAATCAAACAGGCTTAGAGATCCAAATGGATGGCTGTCCTGGAAGGAGTTGGGGGTGCCGCATCTCAAAGGACATCTCCCCTTGGCTGGAACAGCTACAGTGGTATCCACCATCCCCCCTGTGTCAGGTGCATGATATGGCCACAGAAAGGGGTGGATGAAATCGGGAGATCCATGAGAAACCAGTTTCGTCATAAATCAAAATAAAAAAAAAATTTTTTTTAAATTTGTGAGAAAATATATATAAATAAAACATAATCAAATATTCAGAAAATTATCCCATTTACATAATGTGATTTCAAAAAACATATCTCATCCAAAAAATGTAATTTCAAAAATATATATACTACCCCAATAGATATCATCATTCCAGCTAGTCTCCTGTTGGCCAAACCGAATGGGAGAGAACAGGATGAAAGAAGGGAGAGGGAAAAAGAATTCAGGAAGGTAGAAGGGAGGAGTATGACAAGTTATATTTTAATTTGTTTTTCCGGAACTGAAGCCATCGAGGAAGGTCCTAAAGCTCTCTGCCTCATTCAGGCCTGGTGGGGTGGTGGCATCTAAATGCCTGATCCATCGCGTTTCACGTTGTAAAAGAGTTTTAATGTAAAATATATGTATATTTATATCACATTTTGTACCTTTCAGAAAATGGCAAAAATTATCCCTGAAGAAGATTGCATAAATTAACTATTTTGAAACGCGTTGGATTGAATAATCTTTTGTCATTACTGTAATACACTACAATTGTGTTGTCTTTACACATGTTTCTTGTATAAATTTGTTTTTTAAAACTTTTGTATAATAAAAATTAATTTTTTTAATATTTCTTGTAAGTAATTTTGCCCTTAAAATCCCATCTATATGAGGTTCTTTTTGTACTATTTAGGGATGGTGGCAATTTTTCACATCAATTTCTGAGAGTCTATCTGTTTTCAAACTCTAGGGGTGGACAATACACCCATATCCTCACATTCGGACTCCCAGTTTTGGATGTGAACCCCAACTTAGATTTTTATATAAAAAGTTGTTTTGAAATTCCATGGATGGCCCTTAATTAAGGGAAATACTTCCGGTTTCTGGTTTTTCTATCTTGGTCCCCAGTTTAGTTGAGGGCCAGATCATAGTTTCTGTTCGTCTTCTATCGCTTCCCCTGCGGCTATTTGGAATGGGGGACCTCTCAGGTGAGAATTGGGAGGATCTTATGTCCACCATTCAAAGTAGTTACCAAGCAAAGCAACAAATCAAAACTGATTTGACTTCACTCTTTCATAGTCTCACAAAAGTACTGGAGAAAAAATGTGCATTACACTGGCACATACAATCCTTAGATAGATATATTCAAGAAAACATCAATCCAATAGGACTAAAGATTCACATTTTTCCTATTTTGGATCATATCTCCAACAACCTTAGGAGAAATTGGGAATCCAAACTCAATGACTGCTCTAGAAATGTAATGCTACTATTACAAGATGAATATAGATTACAATTGAATACTCTGGACACAGAGATTGATGCTCTCTATAATCGTCTGACTCCCCTAAAGACAAACGAGGACTACACAAGCCTCGAAGAAAAATTGAGGGAACATCTTAGGACGTTCAGTAAGGCCATTCTCCAAAAAAAAGACAAGAAATTTTGGAGGGACAAAAATGCTTTTGGGGAGAACAGAGCTTATAAATGGCACCAAAACAAAAATTTTAGGAGCAAAACGAAGAAATCCCTCAGGAATCAGGAGAAAAATGATTACAGTTCAGACACAACTTCTAATGCTTCTTCCTCAGCCTCTTCCCTTACAGATCGTACCCTCAGGAAAAGGAAGGGTCCTTTTGCCAGATCACAGGAAATGGATGGTGAATTGCAGCAGATTAATAAGAAACAAAGTGCTGAGGTCCCACATACATCACGGGGAGGCAAAGTGGAGAATCCACCTAGACATACGCAAACCACCACTAAGTGGTACCAAGGGACCCAATGTGGGCAAAGGTAAAATGACCAAAACCACCAAAGATTTGGGAGCTATCCCAAAAAATCAAACCCAACTTGATGATTTTTTAGACAAGATGACCCTGACACAGGCATTAACAACACGGAAAGAGCAGGAGCCCACGCTGACCCCAGATGTGTAGATGGTAGGCTGAACATAATCAACTTATCATCGCACATACTTACTGAGGCTGAGGAAGAGGTTCTCTCTTTGGGACTCTCATTTTGCCGCAATAGGAGCCTTGACAATTTTGAAACAGTAAAAGATATTTTTCTGTTTGTGAGAAAATTACTTTTGAAAAGCATGTACAAAAAAACGAGTAAACGTGAAGAAACAATTGCGCCCAATCTGAAAGCAGCAGATTTTAGGGCCCTTAGGGACCTGAATCTGCTCCTACAGGAAAGTGAGGGAGTGGAGTCTGGTTGGTTGGATGCCTGGGAAAGCGAGGACAGTGAGGATGAAGAAATATGTAATGTACAACAACAAAAACAATTCAAAAGGAAATCACATAGATTTCCTGCACTTGGTCAAAATCCAGCTTTGGCCTTATTCGTTAAACAAACCACTAAAGAAATTGAATCCCTTAATAAGGACAAATCAGTTAGAAATCTGACTCTTGAACAACAGAACGCTGTACAATCTTTGAAGAATAATTTAGATATAACCATTAAGGGATCTGACAAGGGTGGCAATATTGTGCTAATGGACAATTCCAAATATGAGGATATGTGTCTGAAAATCCTCAATAATCGAAAATGCTATCGGAAAATTTCAGCCTCATTGGTTGACAGATTCAACCAGGAATTTTATCGACTGGTTGATGAAGCCTTCACAATGGGAGCCATTATGGGTGAGTTACTGGACTTTATACGTACCAGACATCCCCGTATCCCTACGATGTATGCACTCCCTAAGGTACATAAAGATTTACACAATCCCCCTGGCCGCCCTATCATATCTGGCAATGGTAGCATCTCAGAAGGCATCAGTCAAGTGATTGACCAACATTTAAGACCCCATGTCCTAGAATTGGCATCTTACACTAAGGATACCATCCATATTCTACAGGTTTTGGAGGATTTAGTGATCCCCGATTCAGCCATTCTAGTAACTATAGATGTCGAATCACTATATAACAGCATACCATACGATCTGGGGGTAGCTGCCGTCAGTCGTGTGTTACACCAAAAGGCAACCACTGAGTGGAAATTTAACAAATTCATACTTGAGATGCTTGATTTTATCCTCCGACACAATGTGTTTCTTTTCAAGGGTTCCCACTACCTCCAGGTACAGGGTGTTGCTATGGGGACGTGTTGCGCCCCCTCTTACGCAAACCTGTACCTGGGGGAGTGGGAAAAAGCATTTCTGACTGATGATCAGCTAACCATGTACACTGAACACATCAGTCTATGGCAAAGATACATAGAAGATATTTTTTTGATATGGAATGGCCCAGAAGACACCCTAAAAGGTTATCTAAAAGCGATGAATCATAATGCCTTGAATTTGTTTTTTACTATGTCCTATGATCATCATCGGATCAACTTTCTGGACATCACCATATATAAAGACAAGAACGGAAAGCTTGCCAGCAGACTCTACAGGAAGGAAACTGCGGGCAACACTCTTTTGCATGCCGACAGTTTCCATCCTGAACCCCTCAAAAAATCTATACCCTTCAGTTAATTTCTACGCCTGAAACGCAACTGCACCACTATGGAAACTTTCCAATGTGAGGCAGATAAATTGAGCGAAAGATTACTCACAAGAGGATATACAAAATCCTCCCTAAAAAAAGCTTTCAACCGAGTTAAAGACCAGGACAGACATGCTTTAATATTCAAAACTAAAACTCGCAAACAGGATGATACAGCAAGGATCATCCTACGTTACTCTAATGAGCATAACATCATAAGGAAAATTCTCACAAAACATTGGTCGATTCTCACCGATGACCCAATTCTGGGGAATCTTCTTACTCCAAAACCCCAGATTACCTTTAGGAAGGCAGGTTCCTTAGCTGAGTTATTGACTCAAAGTGAATATAAGGGGAATCTAAGACGGGACCCCTGCAAAACCTGGGGGACTTTCCCCTGTGGTTCTTGTTCCTTTTGTAGAGTCATTGGCAGGAGAACTTCTTTCCTACTACCGAATGGCGAACGCTTCCAACTTAAGCATTTCGCTAACTGTAAAACTCGGGGGGTGGTATACTTGGTACAATGCCAATGTGGGGCTTTCTATATTGGAAAAACCCGACAAGAATTTGGACAACGTGTCAGTAAACATCTACAAAGCATGCAGATTGGCAACCTATATCTCCCCCTTGGCAGACATGTAGCCAGGGGACATGGATACAGGATGCCATCTGTAAATTTTACAGTTTTGGACCGTATCCATGTCCACATTAGAGGTGGGGACTGGAATAAAACTCTTTTACAACGTGAAACGCGATGGATCGGGCATTTAGATGCCACCACCCCACCAGGCCTGAATGAGGCAGAGAGCTTTAGGCCCTTCCTCGATGGCTTCAGTTCCGGAAAAACAGATTAAAATATAACTTGTCATACTCCTCCCCTCTACCTTCCTGAATTCTTTTTCTCTCTCCCTTCTTTCATCCTGTTCTCTCCCATTCGTTTTGAAGAGCAGGAGACTAGCTGGAATGATGATATCTATTGGGGTAGTATATATATTTTTTGAAATTACATTTTGTGGATGAGATATGTTTTTTGAAATCACATTATGTAAATGAGATAATTTTCTGAATATTTGATTATGTTTTATTTATATATATTTTCTCACAAAAAAAAAATTTATTTTTTTTAATTTTGATTTATGACGAAACTGGTTTCTCATGGATCTCCCGATTTCATCCACCCCTTTCTGTGGCCATATCATGCACCCGACACAGGGGGGCCCCCACCAATTTGTTGGGGGCCTTCTCTCCTCCCTTGCTGTGTGGGGTGCCTCTGGCGCTGCTCATCAGTTTATGGGAGGATCTTTATGTGTCGGGGGTATTTAGTTTCTCCTTTTGGGAGATTTTTTTCCCTTTTGGGTTTCTCCTTTGATGCCCTGGCTTTGGACTGTGGTATAGGTTGTCTCCATCTTATCCACCCAGTCCTACATAGAGATTGTTTCGACATTTCAAATCGTTTCGAAGTAAAAATAATTCTATAATTTACTTTATATATTTTTTTGGACCTTCGCCCTGTATTTGGGCAGGAACCATATTGCCCCCCTTTTGATGCGTCCTGTGCTGTGAAGAGATGGGGCTGAGGTTAACCGCGCTCCCCCCTGACTCAGTGTGGGACGATCCATCGTGGTGCTGTCAGCAATGTTTGTTCTTTTTGGCTATAGACGGTAAGGGGGTAGGCGTGGCCGGGTGCCGGCCCTACTCCCCTTACGTCTTGCCGTTGACATACGCCGCCCTTGTACGAGCGGGGCGGAGGGAATGACGTCACCGCTGTTATTCGATGCGGCGTCATTCCCCAATGCTCTGCGGGCGGCGAACAAGCACGGGCCTTATAAGGAGAACGCCAGGAACCCCTGAGTCACCAGCGTCATCCGACGACATTCTGTCCGAGGAACAAGACAGTATCTTGTTTTTATCTTTACAAACAGAGGGGTCATTACCCCTCTCTTGGGCTGTTTTTGTGGACCCTGGGCTGTTCCTAAGCTCAGATGCAGGAGAGATACACAGCATTTTTTGGTAATCTGAATTCTTTTGGTAAGCTGAATGTTCTTTTTGATTTTTGATTTATGCATTTACTTATTTATTCATTCATATATTTTTTAATTGTCTGAGATTTTGGCTCTTATTTTTTGGAGAGGTTCCCTCTGTGTCTTTGGGGGATCCCCTTATTCATGTGACCTTTCAGACATTTTTCCAATCAGTCATGAACATAGAGTTTAGGGATATATTTCTTAACCGCCTGAGATTTTGGCTCTTATTTTTGAAGAGGTTCCCCCTATGTCTTTGGGGGATCCCCCTATGTAATTGACCTTTCAGCCATTTTTCTAATTTGTCATGAATATGGAGTTCATGGATATGGCTCTATATTGGGCTAACTTGATTAATTTTATTCTATCCTTATATAACAACCCATTTTTTTTTCATCATTTTGTATAGGGCTGGGACTCCTTGTTTCATCTGGGGTCGTTCGAATTTTGTTCCCCTCTGTTTGAACCATTGTTCATCTTACACTTCCTGATTGGAACGCTGCAAAAAATCCCTATATTTCATGTAAGGTTTTTCCTTTTTTTTTTTCATGTTTACCACATGCTGTATGTCTCTCTCCTAGATTCTACATCACTGCCCTTTGCAATTTTGTTAAGCGGCTCGCCGCTTTTTCAATTTGGCGCCTCTTCTTGGATTTTATTATCCGGGGGTTCTTTTGCATGATAAAAGACCTAAACAGATCGAGTGGATGTTTGATGATCCATTGGAAACCTTTATGTCAACCACTATTTTTGTAAGTCTTTTCTGCATTTCAGCATAGGCTTCATATGTATGTTATGGAAAATGTAAAATATATGTATATTTATATCACATTTTGTGCCTTTCAGAAAATGGCAAAAATTATTCCTGAAGAAGATTGCATAAATTAACTATTTCGAAACGCATTGGATTGAATAATCTTTTGTCATTACTGTAATACACTACAATTGTGTTGTCTTTACACATGTTTCTTGTATAAATTTGTTTTTTAAAACTTTTGTATAATAAAAATTAATTTTTTTAATATTTCTTGTAAGTAATTTTGCCCTTAAAATCCCATCTATATGAGGTTCTTTTTGTACTATTTAGGGATGGTGGCAATTTTTCACACCAATTTCTGAGAGTCTATCTGTTTTCAGTAGTCTCCCTATTGCCATGTGTCAGGCCAACGGGGGGGAGGTAATGTAATATCTCTGGTCTGGTTAGCACATTGGTAATACCTTCCGAAAGATTGTATGGCTGTCTGTTTCATTGAGCCATCGGGGAGAGGCTGTGTAGGCCTCTGGTTCTTAATTCGCAGAGGCAATATCATTACAGTCTGCAAGGTGGAATTATTCAGAGTGATTCTTTCTTGTTCCAATGGAAGTGAAGAAATAGTATGTCAGTAGTTTTTTAGTGAAGGATTTGTACCAGAAAGAAAGGAGCAATAGTCTGCAGAGAAGTTATTCAAAGGAAGGAGACTGGGGAAGCAAGGTGTGTATCCAGTTGTGCAAGCCCAAGGCCACTGAATAACGTCTTACAATATGCTAAATGCTATGGGCATCTCATATCGTCCCTTCTCCCATCCAAGTTGTGTCCTGCAATAAACTTAACAAAACTGTGCAAATGACTGTTCATTGTCTTAACTGATAGATGGGAGTCTGGCAGCAGGGTGATTGGCAGGTTGCTAAGTAACCAAGTGGTGAACATACTTCTACATACAAGCTGTACACTCATTACTTTATATTGTAGCAAAGTTTAATTTCTTCAGTGTGGTCACACGAAAAGATAAAAATAAAATAGTTACAAAAATTTGAGGGATGAAAAAAAAATGTGTGAATGAAAGTGGATCTCCTACAACCCATTCACCACTGTGTTACTTTCCAATCACCACAAAGTGACTTATGCAGTGAACATAGTGTAGATGACTAGTTCCAAAAAGTTCATATAAGCCAATGCTGATCATCTGTTGCCTCTTTGCAGTAACTTCAGTGTACCTCCACCTCACACCAGTATGCTAACAGGATGCTTACCAGAACATTTGGCCCTACAAACAAGGCCCAAACACACTAGTTTCAATCCTTCAAGCTGTTCCACTTCACTCAGATCGATTCCTGGTATTAACAGACTGTGCCACGGGATTCCAGACCTCCAAGCTGTCACTCTCATACCACCCAAGGTGTCCACACGATAACCGCAATCACATTTAGCATATAAAAGTAAAAGCCTCCATAGCGCATAAACCCTTAAAAGTTATATTAAAACACAGATTGCGCACACTTACAACTTTTCATATGAGCGAGTATACAGAGCTCTCCAAAATGAGGACGTGACTGCCTTGACTCCACCCCCGAGGACCGCGACCTGGTACTAACAAGCAGAAAAACCCATCTCCACCATCAGGTGCACTGATAAATACTAATTAGTGCTTAGACCCTGTGCTTCAGGCGAGCACACATCATCTGCTAGGGAGATCTGCATGTATATTTCCAGCTGACTACCTGTGAACCTCTACTGCTACAGCCAGTGGTCTCCGAGACAGATCCTAGACCATGACAGAACACTTTGTTTTTTCTTAATGAAAGCAAAGTGTTTTTTGACTGGATGAGGTGGAGAAGCAGGGCAGTGACATTATGATCTCCACCTCATCCAATCAGAGAATGCTTTACATTCCTTGAGAAGATGCAAAGTGTTCTCTGAATGGCGCCCGTGCAGAGAGCACCTGTGTTCAAAATGTAACAGGGCAGCTGCTCAGCACTGGACCCAGAAGTTAGTGGAGATCTCTGGAGTATGGTGCCTAGTACAGTGATTTTCAGCTGCTAGACTCTAGAGGGATACCACATATAAGATATACGAGGTGTGTCTAAAAAGTTAGGTTTATGGTCCGATATCTCAACGACAACATGGGCCAAGTGCATGCGCATGCACATGACTATCCAGAGACACATTGAGAAGCGCCAGCTGGCATGGAGTACACATAACCATCAGGGTAAACCCACTGCGGGCAATCGAATGTAGTCAGTGTGAGATGTAGGGTCACAGTGCAATGGAGTAATGAGTGAACATCAAGTTCTGCTACCAATTAGGGAAACCAGAGACTCATGAAATGTTGGAGCAACTGTACGGGATGGAAGCCGTGAGCAGAAAATGTGTTTACGACTGGTTCAAACTAGTGGTGGCTGGTGCTCAATATTTTGAGGGGGGACAAACCAACGTCACCCCCCCAGCAGAAGACGGTGGGGGGGTGTCCATCATCCCCTGTGGGAGACGGACGGGAAGGCAGAGCTCACCCCCCCGCGCAGGAGACGGACGGAAGGCCGGGAGGAGAATCAGGAAGACAACAACAAATATTAACTTGCTATTGTCACACAATTGGATGGGCTCAGGGTACAGTGCTCCTCTGGCCCCTGTGCTAAAAAAAAAACGGGCCACTGGTTCAAACGCTTTTGCGATGAGAAGGAAACAACTTGAGGATGAGCCATGTGCGGGTTGGCCTTCAACAAGCAGAACCCCAGACATGTTCGAACTAATGCAATAAATGCTGGCACAAGATCAGCAACTGATTCTGCGATTCTCAACTTTTCTTGTGTTTTGGTTTTAAAATATATAAATTCTTATTTTGTCTATCAAAATAAAATAATTTTTTATACTATATTTGATATCGTGCTCCAATTACTTTCACCGTTAAAATCTCATTTTCCTATTGTTGTTTTGCCTATTTTCGGGATGTGGTGCTATTACAAATATCTAGGGTGTTCATGCTCATAAAAACCTGCATCAGTTTTAAGTGTTAAATGTTAGGTTAGAGGTAAAATTGTATGGTTAGGTTAAGTGTTAGGGTAGGGTTTCTGTACTTACCGTGTGTTGCTTTGAAATAACGTATTGGGGGAAAAAAAGTTAGGGTAGGTTGGTGTAGAGTTAATTGTTTTGGTTATATTGTGCGTTTAGGATGGATTTTACAGCAAGGTTACATCCGCACATATTTTTACCTATTACATTTTGCCACAAGAAGCAATTGTTGGCTGTTTTATACATCTCTAGGGTACCAATTATGTTTTTATTATTAAAGCAGAAAGCTTAGGGTTAAAACATTACCATTAACAAGCTAATTTAAGCAACCTTTTAAAACAAATCAGGTTTCTTTGGCAAGCATGAAGAAATATGTTTTTAAACCTTACATCTGTATTAAATAATCCAAAAACTGTCTTTAGTTTAACATTCTGCTTTCATCAAAGGTTAACATGCTACAAGCACTAACTATAGCATTTCTTTTGACACTTAGGCATACAAGAATGGTTTAAACTATTACAACTGTTACAAATAAATTCCTTTTACGTTAATTTACATTTTGTAATTGTGATGAAGATTGTTTTAAGAAGGCAGTGTTGTATTTTTTCACAGTAAATGGGTGGCTTGGCGCTCCCTTGTGGTACATGTGTTGTAGTTCATGCACAACATAATTCATAATTTTCCTTAGATATCTAGAGAGACAGTGCGGTTATCAGCGTTTGTCTGTTTGTTCTTTTGCTTTTTTTTTAACAAATACGTACTAGCTAATAATCTAGAGGTATTAGTAGCATGCTTTCTTTCAGGGTAAAAGTTATTATACTCTAATGATAGCACCATCACTGCCAATTCCTAGCCTGAAATGGCTGATGACATTAATTGATAGTTTGCACACAGTAACAAAGCACATTCTTATTCGGCGATAACCCTGTTAGCTCTGCCATAATACTTTCTATTTTGCTAAAGCATACTGGTTCAGTTGACACAAAATCACAACCAAGAGTGCCAGTAGTTTGACTTTTTATTATAACAACTATATACAAAAGAATGGTGGACATATTCTGTATCCCTACCATTTCAAAAGAAATAAAACATATATGTATATATATATATATATATATATATATATATATATATATATATATATATATATATATATATGGTGGTTTAATGCATACACTGTAAATCGGCAGTAAAAAATAAATGTCACTCCATTATACATCAAAGTTGTGGACTAGTATCAGTCCTTGCTAAATCCAGTTGTTAAATATTTCAGTTGGATGTAATATTTCATATCATATAGGCTTGGCAATTCCTGACAACTTTATAGAATGACCATTAGCATATTATGGCTATCATTTTCTTTTCTGTGCCTCCTTCCCACCCATTAGGTCTGGAAAAGAGCCTAGGGGATGTTATCATATTGTACATCTGAGAAGTAAAGGAAACAAATCTGTTTGAGACCAAATAATTACATTTTAGGCTCATCTGACCATAACAGCTTTTGCAATGTGGCCTCAGAATCTTCAAGGTGCGTTTAAGGTGGTCAGATGAGACTAAAATTTAATTATTTGGGCTCAACACCAAACAATATGCCTGGTGAAAATCCAATATAACTCACCATCCAAACAAACCATTCCAACAGTAAAGCATGGTGGTGGTAAACCTTGTTATGGGGTGTTTCTCTGCAGCAGTGACTGGAGCACTTGTCAGGATAGAAGAAAAATGGATGGGGCAAAATACTGTCAAATTCTTGAGGAAAATCTGCTGCCCTCTGCTAGAAAGTTGTCAATTGGAAGATGGTTTACCTATCAACAAGACAATGACCCAAAGCACACAGCAAAAATGACCACACAGGTTGAAGGAGAAAAAGATGAATGTCCTTGCATGGCTTAGTCAATGCTTAGACTTAAACCCCATTGAAAATATGTGGAATGACTTGAAGACTGGAGTCCAAAAATGGTCACCATCAAATTTAACTGAACTTGAGCAGATCTGCAAAGAAGAGTGGGCAAATATTGCAAAGTTTAGATGTGCAAAGTTAGTAGAGACATATCCAAACAAACTAAAGCCTGTAATTAAAGCAAAGGGTGGTTCAACTAAATACTGACATATGGGGGATCCTTTTTCCAACTCAGCGATTCCATTTTTTATTTTTTCTGACATGGTATAGATTTCACTAGTAAATACAGCTGGATAAAACAAAAACTGTGTCTGCCTTCATTGGCAACAAAAAATTTGATTATTTCAAAGGGGGTGATTATTTTCTATATTTACTGTATGTGTTGCATTAGGAGGGGCATACAGAACCTATGCCCACTCCACCGGTCACCGTACCTCTGTTACCTAACTGGCAGTGACAGAATTGGGTCATGTTGAGCACAGCGCAGACCTCATGCGTGCTCTACTTGTGACCAGGTATAGATACACTGAACTTCGATGTAAATTAACATAGAACCACCTCACTACCAGGAAACCCGTCACCTATTCAGGTACAATGCCAATGACTGGTTGCCATACCCTTAGCAACTTCCTTGCAATTTAACCCTCTTGTTGTAGTGATGTTTTTCAGACACCGATATGCTATTTCAGACCTTAGTTCTTAAGATAGATGCCAGGACCCCATGTGTACTCCTTGAGTAACTTCAGACCAGGCTTTGAGCAGTGGAAACAACTTACTGAACTTTTGGCAGAATATGTACAAAGAGCAGCAACGTCATTTTCCTAACTAAACTTAACTATGGCTTCCTCGGGTTACCTTTATGGGTGTAGCTTCTTTGGGAGAAGCTCACACTGTAGGTAGTTCGAACAAAGAAGTTCATGTCCATGAGAACATTCCAATGGATCGGTATTCCAAGCTGACCAGCAATCTTTTTAAGGCATAGTTTCCGTGCATGCATCCCTAGCCCGTTGCAGGATCCCAACGCATACGTTCCTGTAAATGTGGCTGTGTGTATAAATGGGTACTGAAGTGTCCACTGGCTGGAACCATGAGTAATCAGAGTGAGAAATGTCACCGGCACACCATGGGTCTCCAAAATGGGTCCAAAGCTTTATTCAGCGATCACATTGTTACAACAAACAGATGATTATGGTCACATGCCTGATGAAGGGTTCATGTGAGGCTCTGTAACGTTGCGGTTTGCTGTAACGATGTGACCACAGAATAAAGCTTTAGACCCATTTTGAAGACCCATGGTGTGCTGGTGATATTTCTCACTCTAGCCTGTTCCAGGTGTCCTCACTTGTTATAGATTTTCCCATTGTTCTTGGTCCCCCTCTAAGATCCAGGCTTCTTCCCTTTAACCACTTCAGCCAGGTTTTACCCCCTTCCGGACCAGAGCACTTTTTACAATTTGGCACTGCATCGCTTTAACTGACAATTGCGCGGTCATGCAATGCTGTACCCAAACAAAATGTGCCCCTTACTGGTGTTCGTGCGGACGATAGCGTGCTGGCCATGCGCATTGGGTCCCCCGCCGTACAAAAACTGCACGCGTGCCCTCTGGCGGCCACTAAGTGGAAGGACGTACCCATATGAGGATTTTGCCCAGGAGAGCCATTTTGCCGCAGTATATCTGCGTGAGCCAGTCAGGAACCAGTTAAATCACACAAGAGGGAGGCTGGACCCCCAAGGAAAAACCCACAAGAAAAGGCAGCACAAGCATTAACCCCTTCTCTCCCAACCTGGGCAGCTGGGTGAACCGACTAAACAGGGGTAGCTAACACATGTTACTTGCTCTCTATGGGTTCACTCATTCTATTAAGGTGCTTACCATTAATTGTATAGTCTAAAAAAATGTTTTTAATTAAGCCATCTCTGTGCTAGGGGCATGTGTGTTCCAGACCAACAGAGAAACGTGCTGCACTTTAGCAGATGCATGAATTAATGGCACCCCCTCCCTTGCATCAGCACCAGCAGCTCAGTGTGGGGCGATTAAAAAAAAAAGCGGTGAAAACACAGGTTATTATCCCAAAATGTGGGCAACAAAAGGGTAGTCGTATACAAGATGTAGGCTAAAGACGAGGAATTATATACAAGTATGAAAGTTGAATGTGAAAGTATGTGAATTTTGGACCATAAGGAAGGCTGAACGCTGAGGAATTGATGCTTTTGAATTATGGTGTTGGAGAAGAATCTTAAAAGTCCCTTGGACAGCGAGAAGATCAAACCAGTCAATCTTGAAGGAAATCAACCCTGAATATTCACTGGAAGGACAGATCCTGAAGCTGAAACGTGAATACATTGGCCACCTAACGCAAAGAGAGGACCATTTGGAAAAGATACTGATGCTGGGAAACATGGAAGGAAAAAGGAGAAGATAGGACGATAGAAAAAAAGATGGATAGATAGCATCATCAAAACAATCAACATGAAGTTAAGCAAGCTCCAGGAGGCAGTGGTGGACAGAAAGGCCTGGCACGCTATGAACCATGAGGTCATGAAGAGTCGGATACGACTAAACGACTGAACAACAACAACAATGCAAGGATTACATACTAGGGATCCAAGCTCCCTACCAAATTCACAGATCCGTGGTATTATTATCTGCACTGGTTGGTTTGATTGATTCTGTTGCATATTCTAATAAAAAATAAAATAAATTCTATTTCTTTTAAGAAGGCTGTAATAATAGATTAACACACATAAAGATAAACTTTATATTGCTTTATTTTAACACAATGCTTTCAAACAACTATTTTTCATTTTTCAGTTATATTTATTTTTCAGATTTTACAAAAATATTCACCTTGTTCAGTCAATAGATCATACAAAGCTTTAAACATTAAAAAAAAACGATTTTTTAACCTCTGGTTATGTGGCTATACATATGCTTATTATGATAATCCCATCCAGCTATAAATCAAGCTATTATATTTATTCACACTAATGGAGGAAAACCTGTCACAAACCTGATTAATTCATACTGAGTGCATGTCAAAATATACACAATCAGAGGTTACCGTCAGTGATAATTGCATGTCACAATATCATGTCAGAATGATGAGTAGGTTCAGAGATTTTGGCTGCTGAACCTATTTGCTAATTTTGACTTTAACTGTAAAGTCATGGTTGGCCGCACCCCTCCCACTACCCATACCTTACTGTTGGTCCTTTAATGTGATGGGCAGCCTTGCAGACTAATAGGTGAACATTTGTGGATTAGGATTTGTTTTTAAAAACTGGAATTGAAGCGGATTATGGCGTAGATTTAAATAGGAACAGCAGTCTGCTCACATCATTTGTAATAAAAACATCTTTGCCATTTTGAAGTTTCCCTCCAACCATATTTGCATATTGTTTTATATATACTGTGATTCTGTACTTGCCAAAAATGCTGCAGAAATCTCCCTCCACCGAGTCTGGCTACAGCCATATTAACTGTGGGCAGCTGAAGCTGAGGCTTGTTCACTTAAGGAATTTACATAGACACAAGGAGGCACACCTCCAGCTCTGCAGCCCTGCAGATCTCATTGGCCCTCTTATGACTCATTCCCCCTCCCTTCCTGGCAAACTTTTACGAGAGTGAGAGAGAGAGCTGTGCATGATGTCATAAGCCTAGGCTTTTTATCAAACAAGAAACAGGAAGTGGGCTGTATAAGGTATTTACTGGCAGAAAAAATGTTTTACTATCCAAAATTAAAAACAACAAGGGCAGAAGATTTAATAAATGGAAAGATGAAAAAAATGATTGAAGGTCCGCTTTAATAGGTAAAAGTGTTATTTGCAAGGTGCTGTCATTCAAACAAAAAGAAACACAGTCTTTTCATCAGTATGGCTTTAAAAAAAAATGTAACTTAACTTAAAACTAAAACTGAATATGATTGTGTAGAATAACTGCGCTGGTGTAATTATTGAATTATACCTAATGCCAAAACTTTTTTTAGATTTGGATAGAGTGATGAAGAGTTAAAACACAAATGTCAAAAGTTTTATTAACACTTTCTGTGTCCCGCTTAAGGAGATTCTTTCTTTCTAATTGACCAATGTCCAGAGGAATGAAAGTGACGGGACACTTGTTTTCTTGGCAGCTAAGAGGAAATATATCCTCTCACTTCCTGTTGCGTGTGGAGGACAGGAAGTGAAGAGAATTATCTAAAAAGACACAGATGACAAAAAGATAACAGTGATTTTAAATCTTCCCTATCGATCCAAAAAGGAAAAAATGCTTTGGCTTTAGTTATACTTTAAATAACAGTCAATTAGTGTGTTTCTCGTTTCACTTTAAAAGTAAAATCCGGTTAAAGGGTCAGTTTTTTTTTATTTGGATGATGGTGGTCTGGAAAACAAACTGACTTTTTATATCCCTGTGGGTTGCAGCAGCAAAAGATGCTGATATCCTACTACTGGAGTCCTTAAAGTGTATGAGAATTTGGTGGATGTGACAATCCTGTGACAGCTATACAGAAGAAAACTATGACCCTTTAAGTCATTTTAAAAATATAACAAAATGAAAAATATCAGAAAAAGCAACATAAAATTGCAAATAACTATATAAATAAAATTATAATAAATTCAGTATCACTTAGATGCCAAAATGTACCTTAACTACTTTACTAGCAATGCACATTAAAAAGAAGAGAATGGGGGAAGAACAGTGCATGTTAATGAGAAAATTAACTTGTTTTAAATTCATAAGTAGTTACGGATCCAAAAATGCTTTTGTACAGTATGCTCCCCCTACCAACAGAAAAACGTCATTATAAGCATTCTGTAACAATACTATACATGCAGAAGTGATCACTGCTATAGTATATGTGAGTGTGAGCACATTTCAAATACAGTATATCATGGTAATTATTTGCTCAGAATAACAGGCAGTAACTAAATTGTACGCCAGGGGAAAATAAAAGAAAACATTGACGAAGTACATCTGTAATGGAATGTGATTTTGAGTGTTATTGTGAAATGCCTGTTTCTAATATAATCGCATAAGTATAAGTGCTTATTTTCTTATACTCAGCTATTAGCCTTAATCATGCTCAAATTTCTCCTTTCATGTGAAACAGAACTGCAAGAGTTAAAGTACAAAGAACAAAGATTGCACCTATTTTCAGGCCTATGAGGCTACACTCAAGACAAACAGGAACTGAAAATAAGACACCATAATTAGCTATGATAGTCTGCTATCTCCTTATACAGATATAACCCAGCAAAGCTTACATTTTGTCACAATAATGAATATGTATAATTTGTGGCTTGTACACGCTTGTTTTATTCGATATTTGATTTGATAACGAAATATCCGGCTCTCAGTATATCATTTTGAGCCCAGGAAATAAACGACAGAAGTACCAAACTTACTGAACGTGTCCGTGTCAGTGATTTGTGGTTGAATGTGCACATTTTCACATCGAAGGTTAATTTGGCCAGGGGGACAGAAACAAGGGTACCGAGCGGTTCTGTTCGGTCCAAAACACATCTCTCCAATACATGCACATTTGCTCATGTTTTATAGCTTTAATGACTCTGGAAGCACAGTAAACTATCTGTTGATTGGCCAGAAATGCACTTCACTCTTTTCTATTTCTTATTGTGGACTGACAACACACAGTATTTTTCTAGACCAAGCAATGTCAGCCCTGCCCATTGTCTTTTCTTAAACTACCTTTGTCTTCTAATCCACAAGATAGGGACTAATTGACTTGTAGTCCAAGATAATAAAAGAAAGTGCTAAATAGTTCTTTGAGATAACACAGGACATGTCGAAAGGACACAGGACAGCTCTAAAAATTTCTGACAAGATCAACGGGATGTTTTTTTATGCTCATCAAACAGATTTAACAATGGTATGAAATATTTACCAGATCAAATAAAAAAGAAATTTGTTGTTAGGGTTTGAATACACTTTAAGTAACATGGGGCCCCATTTACTAAACTACAACACATGTTTTAGACAGTTCTAATTTATCCAGGTGGTCGTATAGCTAGTAGCAGTTAGTCACATTCAATTGGGTTGTTCTCTAATGTTGATGACTTTATGATACTCATCTTAGTAGACTCCTCAGCTCAAATGAGAATCAGAAACAGTGGCGGTGCGTCCATTAAGGGCGCACGGGTGCCACCCTTTCTCTCCAGCCACCCCTCTCTGTTTATAATGGATAGAATCATGCATCGCATGAATCTATCTGTGGCCGCCCCAGCCACCCCCTATTCAGGCATCAGGCCCCTTTTCTGATGCCGGGCGGCTGAATTACAGTGGCGTGGGTGTATCTTTGAAGCACCTGATTAAAGCCATAGGCTCTAATAAGTTTCAAAAAAGGTGATCTGCAAGCGCAAAGCATTGCGCTAGCAGTCCACCCAGGTGTGTTAGAAAAGCGAATAAATGTTCGCTTTCCTAACACTGAACCGCCTCTCCGCCAATCAGGTGTGCGGGTCTGTTACCTAATTGGCTGAAAGGAGAGGTGCTGCGATTGGATGCCTATCAGGAGGAGGGGAGGAGACACATGGAGGACACAGGAGCCACTGTCTGACCCGCTGCAAGGTCCCACCACTTGCCGCCTTCACCCGCTGCCTGACCTGCCACCGAGACAGGGTAAGTGCTGGGCAGATGGCGAGCAGGCGGGGTCACAGTGGCAAATTTTGATGGGCACAGTGGCACTATTTGATGGGGCACAGTGGCAGCATTTGATGGGGCACAGTGGCACTATTTGATGGGCACAGTAGCAGCATTTGATGGGCACAGTGGCAGCGTTTGATGGGGCACAGTGGAAGCGTTTGGTGGGGCACAGTGGCAGCGTTTGGTGGGGCACAGTGGCAGCGTTTGGTGGGGCACAGTGGCAGCGCTTGGTGGGGCACAGTGGCAGCGCTTGGTGGGGCACAGTGGCAGCGCTTGGTGGGGCACAGTGGCAGCGCTTGGTGGGGCACAGTGGCATTGTTTGATGGGGCACAGTGGCTGCCTTTGATGGGCACAGTGGCTGCCTTTGATGGGGCACAGTGGCTGCCTTTGATGGGGCACAGTGGCTGCCTTTGATGGGGCACAGTGGCAGCGTTTGATGGGGCACAGTGGCAGCGTTTGATGGGGCACAGTGGCAGCGTTTGATGGGGCACAGTGGCAGCGTTTGATGGGACACAGTGGCTGCGTTTGGTGGGACACTGTGGCTGCATTTAATGGGCACTGTCACTGCGTCTGATGGCACAGTGGCTGCGTTTGATGGGCACAGTGAGGCTGCAATTGATGATTTTCTTTCAGACTTTTTCAGTTTGTTTGCGCCCCCCCCCCCCCAAAAAAAAAAAATTTGAGCACCAGCCACCACTGATCAGAAATATACCCCAGCATTGGTAGCCATATGGCTAACTCAGTCGTATTAATTCGTATTTGTATGGGGATTGTTCTCAGAGCTCAGTGGATGTGGTGAAATTCTACTTTGCAAGGAGTACCCATGTGGGTAAATAACCAGCATTTTTGCTTGCACATAATTGGATGATGGAAGCTAGCAGAGCTTCACCTCATTCACCAAGCATTAATCCACCATGCATTCACCACCATGAATCCTATACATCTTCTTTTGCAAAGTGAAAAGTCTTTAGTCTATAGTATAATTAACCCCTATTAAACTGTGTCAAGGCAGATATGAATGTCACATCTCCCAACATATTCTTGTACAGTCAGCACATGCCCAGACACACTCCATGGTGATGGATGAAAGAGATTACGTTTCTTGTGTGGATATAAATACTGGAGTATGTTCCTGACACTCATTAAAACCAAGGATGCAACTTGGATGAGTGGCAGCAAGTCTTTAACATTACATAACTAGTTAATTGAGAGTATTTTTTATTACCATAACCATTGTTACTTTTAGCCATGTAATTATGAGGAAATACATTCGTTCTAGCTTCTTGAATTAAACCAGCACAATAGGTTCAGGGATGGATGTGTAAGTCAAAGCAGACTAAAGCTTGCCATACACTCTAAGCTTAATGAATCCTATCTATGTTCTATACATGCTACACGGCTTGGGTAGAGGAATATCCACTGTCGACTATTTTATTCTGACAGCCAGCATCTGCAGCTGTCAGAATACCCAAACATACCCATAACTGACTGAATGCAGGCACTGCTCAGTTGACAATTTTCCACCCAACTTTTGAATTTCAGATTGAAGGATGTCGAGCGGGAGACTGCTGACAGGGCCAAGCAAGGCTCAAATTCTAGCTGTATCATCCAGAACTAGCCAAAATTTACTCCACGTATGGCCAGCTTTAGGTGATTTCGGCATATGCCTTAGACCACATTGCTCCCAGTGTGTCTTACACACACTTAGGTCCGGCTACTGCCTAATAGTATAGATTTCTTGTTAAAGAAATTTATTGGGTTTTTACATTATATATAATATTAAACAAAAATGGTGTAAGAAAGACAGGAAGTGGAGCTCAGCATGATATGATTTTCCAGATATCCTGATCTAGTAACAAGTGACAAAACGGTCATGTTCCACAGAATAGGGTTACATGTAATAAGGGTATAAACAAGGCACAATTGTTTGAGAATGGTTATGAACAGGGGCGGACTGACCATTCGGCCACTCGGGCACAGCCCGAGGGCCCCCGGGCCACTAGGGGGCCCCATCAGGGTTGCCAGCCTCAGTAAAACCAGGAACAGTATGTAAAAATCTGTGTTTTTTTTACATCTGTCTCTGAAATGTCCCTTACCTACATCCTTTTGGTCTAAAAATCCTGAGATTATAGCTGCCCCACCTCTCCAGTACCTTCTCAGCCAATAGAAACATGTCTGTGTATACTATGTGTACATGTATGTGTATACTGTGTGATTGTATACTGTGTGTGTGTATACTGTGTGGCCCCATAATTTCTGATTGCCTGGGGGCCCCATAATCTCCTATTGCCCGGGGGCCCCATGAGTTGTCAGTCCACCCCTGGTTATGAATCGCTTAGTTAGCGAGGAAAGAGTCTATGTTATAAGCTTAGGAAGAAAGCTCCATAGGTAGAATGGAGGGAGAGAGAAGAGAGTGAGGAGTAGGAGAGAAGGGATTTCCACGGGGATGGTCCGGTCGTCAGTGGTAGATTTGTTGTAAGCGGGGGCTATTAGTATAGATTTAGGCTGTATTTTGTTAAACTAGACTTGGTACCAACCTATGAACATATTACATCACATGGTAGTATTCTACACAATAGAATGGTAGATTCTATTTTCACAAGGTGTAAAAAAAGAAAAAATAAACACATATACCTGTAAATAAAGATATAAAAAACGCACACTAAAATGTTTATGTGAAATTGAAGCAGTCCTTTATGTCCTATCTTTCGGAACTATTAATGGAAGGCAAATGTTAGTGAGCTCAAAATTATACACCATGTAAAAGAGACATATAAATAATGAAGGGCTAGTACGGCAAAGCTGACAATAGACCATGCCTTTAAAATGTATTCATTTGATACAACAAACATTGTGGAACGCAGGCTCTTTTTCCTGACCTTCGGCCCTTATAGATTTCTGACCCAAAAAAGGTATTCAAGTTTCTCTGACTTAACAGCTCTGCCTGCTTGTTTCCGAAAAAATGGCTCAGAAAGTACAGAAAATAGGCTCAACACAATAGCCATAGAGATAGTACTTTTAAGAGGTCAGTGGCAGCAACAATCAGATGTTACTGTTCACTGAGCTGAATGAAAATAAATTACGCCTGATTGGTAAGTTTGGGTCACTGCCTTTGTTGCCTTATTTAAAAAGCCAACCAGAATGCTTTAAATTTAATGTGCAATTACTAAGGTTGGCCATACTTATCCTGAGAAAATCAAACAGTGTAAACTTTTTAGACAATGCTTATCATAATAATCAGACCACTGAAAATGCTTGCACAAAGACATATTCCAAAACCTTTGAGGCTGTGACTGTTCAATTATCAGTGGAAAAAATGAAATTAAGTATTCTTTGCATATGTTCTAGACTCGCATGTGTATTGGAAACATCATGAAGAAAATTGAAGAAAACATAAGTCATCTAAATATGTAAGGCCACAATAAGGGGCCCATTTATAATGAAGAGCCGATATCTTTATTTGCTAAACACTGCAGTATTTACTCCACACCGCACTTGCATATTACACTTTCTATCATAAAAGACAGGTTATGATGTGGAGCCTGCAGTGTTTTGTAACTGATTGCATTCTACATCAAATATGTTTTACTATAGAAGGCTGTCATAATCTGGTGGATCTGTAAGAATGACCAGTGGCAATACCTACTGAATGTTGTGCATGCCATGAATACATTTGCTGATCTTTCATATGTGGAACGACTTGAACAAAAAATATATAATTTTATATGCATTTAATATTGTGGTTAAATATAAAGAAATATTGATATGCGAGTTTCCCTTTAAGTTCACCTTTTCAAGTTCAGCAGTTGGAGTCTTATACCTTTTTAACACTTATCCCTGGACAGTCTAAAAAATGTCCTTTCTGTGACACAAGCAAACACAGTTCAAGCAATACATTAGGTTCTACATTGTCCGTTGACTTCATTTTCAATCATAGTGCTGTTCTACTGACTGGTGTCCACCCTGTACAGGGCCCTCTGGTTAGCCGGCAAGGATTTCTGCTCCAGGTCCCATACAAAAGATCGGAGATGACATAGCTGCTTGTGGAAGGCATCATCAGTTAAAGGTTGTGATAGCTGCATGCGGAAGTTGTCACAGGGCAGGATAAGAGGAGGATGATCCGTGAAACTCTCAAAGATATCTGCTGCGAACAAAGAACGGAGTCAGGAAAAGTTTTTACAATAGATAGTAAAGCTAAAATAGATACATTGTAATGTTCTGAAGGGAAATGCAACAGTGAGCAGGCGATCCCAAACAGTTAGGGAAACGAGTGCTCAGATTAAAATAAAGTTAGGAATGAAGATTAACACTAAATTGTATAAAATATAATTCCTAATCTTCCTTGGATTATCCCCATTACATTAGTGGGTAGCATGTCCAATGGGAATGTTGTGCAATTCAGTGCACATCCTGCGCCATGTATATGTTCCTTGAACAACCATTTTAGGGTGAATACAGCTGTGCAAAATGTGAGCAATTTGTTTCCTTGGAAACCCAGATTCTGAATCTAAGGAGGCAGCTGGCAACTCTGGGAAACATCGCCAACCTGATAGGGAGTTTGAACCGCACCCGTCAGGTGCTGGCAGCATCCAGTATAGAGGTGGGTGCAGATATGGAGGTGGGGAGGAGGTTAGTTGGGTGACAGATAGAAGACAGGTAGAAGGAAAAGCATTAGAGAGGACAGCCCAGAGCTGACACAGCCCAATAAGTATGCCAAGTTGCATAAAGTTGGGGATATCAATCAAGCAGTGGCATTGCTGGAGCAGAGTTACTCCTCTAGCTGCCAGGGGAACAACTCCTCCAATGAGATGGGGGCAAGGTTACAGAAAAGGATAGACAAATCTTGGTGGTAGGGGACTTACAGTAATTATTAGAAGCACAGATAGGACAATCTGTCACAAAGATCGCGATCACCGAACAGTATGTTGTTTACCAGGTGCTCGGGATCAGAACATTGCGGATCAGATGGACAGATTGTTGGGTGGGGCTGGAGAGGACACAGCTGTCATGGTACATATTGGTACCAATGACAAAGTTAGAAGAAGGTGGAGCGTCCTAAACAATGATTTAAGGGACTTATGTGCTATATTAAAGAAAAGGACCTCCAAGGCAATATTCTTAGAAACATTGCCTGTACCTCGAGCCATACCTGAGAGGCAGCTGGAGCTTAGGGAACTTGACATGTGGCTGAGGAAGGAGGGTTTTGGATTCATGGAGAACTGGGTTATTTTTTTGTTTGGTTACCGACTCTATAGTAAGGACAGACTGCGCCTAAATAGGGAGGGGCAGCTCTGTTGCAGAGAAGATAGCCAAAAGGTTAGAGGAATTTTTAAACTGGGTGGTGAGGGAAAAGGATCAAAAGAAGGTATAGCCGTCAGTGAACGAAGGTCAGAGGGTGCTATGGGGAGCAATATTGGTAGTGTAACTAGAGTATCTAAAACCAAGGTAGGTTGACGAGATCCTATTGCAGCCTCAGAACAAACAAGAGGAAAAAAATCTGTGCTCGTACAAAATGAAAAGGCATGTTCACAAACCCTAGAAGTTTAGTTATTAAAATGGAGAAACTGGAACTGCTGATACACAAGAAGAATTTCAACTTTGTGGGAGTATCAGAAGCTCACATGACTGGCTGTCCACTGTCCAGGGCTATTAGCTGTATTGGAGGGACAGGGAAACTAGAAGAGGGAGAGGTCTGTGTCAAGAATGATTTTCTAGTGAAAAATGAAGGATGACATTGCTAACAGGGCAAGGTGGAATCATTGTGGCTGGAGCTTCAAAGGGAAAAAAGAAACAGGAAATGAATAGTGGGTGCATGCTACAGGATACTAAAGGATGAAGAGGAAACCAATCTTCTCTCAAAGTCAGTAATAGCGACTAGGGATGGGCCAAACATCCTCCGGGTCGGTTCGCACCAGAGCATACCGAACAGGCAAAAAATTTGGCAGAACACACGAATACCGTTAAAGTCTATGGGACACGAACCTGAATAATCAAAAGTGCTCATTTTAAAGGCTTACATGCAAGTTATTGTCATAAAAAATGTTTGGGAACCCGGGTCCTTCCCCAGGGGACATGTATCAATGCAAAAAAAAAATTTTTTTTGGGAGCAATGATTTAATAATGCTTAAAGTGAAACAACAAAAGTGAAATATTCCTTTAAATTTCATACCTGTGGGGTGTCTATAAGTATGCCTGTAAAGTGGCGCATTTTTTCTGTGTTTAGAACAGTCCCTGCACAAAATGACATTTCTAAAGGAAAAAAGTCATTTAAAAGTACTCGCGGCTATAATGAATTGTCGGTCCTGGCAATACAGATAAAAGTCATTGAAAAAAAACGGCATGGGATCCCCCAGTTCATTATCAGGCCCTTTGGGTCTGGTATGAATATTAAGGGAAACCCCCGAACCAAAATTTTAAAAAAAATTGCGTGGGGTCCCCCCGCAAATTCCATACCAGGCCCTATAGGTCTGATATGGATATTAAGGGGAACCCTGAGCCAAATTTTTCTAAAAAAATGGCGTGGAGTCCCCCTCAAAATCCATACCAGACCCTTCAGGTCTGGTATGGATTTAAAGGGGAACCCCACGCCAAAATTTTTTTTTATATAAGAACTGTCACCTGCAAGGACGCGTCAGATGGTGGGAGCCTCTCATGGAGGCGGATCGGTGGCAGTGAAATGGTATGATTGTATCCGTTACCATTTCAAACAGGGGGGGCAGAATCTGGGGGTCCCCTTGTTAAAGGGGGCTTCCAAATTCCGATAAGCCCCCCGCCCACAGACCCCCACAACCACCGGGCAAGGGTTGTGGGGATGAGGCCCTTGTCCCCATCAACATGGGGACAAGGTGCTTTGGGGGGCTACCCCAAAGCACCCTCCCCATGTTGAAGGCATGTGGCTTGGTATAGTTCAGGAGGGGGGCACTCTCTCGTCCTCCCGTCTTTTCCTGTGGCCTGCCAGGTTGCATGCTTAGATAAGGGTCTGGTATGGATTTTTGGGGGGACCCCCACGCCATTTTTTTTTAAATTTTGGCGCGGGTTCCCCTTAAAATCCATACCAGACCCTTGGTCTGGTATGGATTTTGAGGGGGAGCCTTACGCCATTTTTAAAAAAAAATTTGGCACAGGGTTACCCGTAATATCCATACCAGACCTGAAGGGCCTGGTATGGAATTTGGGGGGACCCCCACGCAATTTTTTTAAAATTTTGGTTCGGGGTTCCCCTCATATTCATACCAGTCCCAAAGGGCCTGATAATGGACTGGGGGGGATCCCATGCCATTTTTTTCAATGACTTTTATCTGTATTGCTGAAACCGACAATTCATTATAGCCGCAAGCACTTTTAAATTACTTTTTTTTCCTTTAGAAATGTAATTTTGTGCAGGGACTGTTCTAAACACGGGAAAGATGCGCCACTTTACAGGCATACTATAGACACCCCCCAGGTATGAAATTTAAAGAAATATTTCACTTTTATTGTTTCACTTTAACTGCCGTTTTTAAAACTTTTTTTGCATTGATACATGTCCCCTGGGACAATACTTTTTATGACAATAACTTGCATATAAGCCTTTCAAATGAACACTTTTAATTTTTCATGTTAATGTCCCATAGACTTTAACGGTGTTCCGGCGGCTTTTGAATTTGCCCAGAACATTGCATATTGTTTGGTGTTTGCAGAACATCCGAACAACCAAAGCTCGGGCCGAACCATTCATCCATCCCTAATAGCGTCGAGGCAGGGCAATATTATTATCATGAGGGACTTTAGTATTTCGGATATTGACTGGGCAGATAGAACTGCTCACTTGTTTAGGGATTGTCATTTCTTAAATGTCTTACATGACAGTTCCATGTGTCAATTGGTGGATGCCCCAACTAGAAATAATGCTTTACAGTCAGGATCCACCCACATGTCTGGACCAGCGAGTTGCTGGGAGACAAAGACAGCCGCTCCCGCCCCCTCCACAGTCCAGGACTCCAGTGAGCGCTGAAGGGGCAGAGCAAAGAGCTGGTGACTGACCGTAACCGGCTCTCTGCACACTGAAGGCTGAAAACCAAGTGAGCAGCGCTCTTTGATTGCTGGGTTCTTAGTCTTAGAGCTAGCAGGGGCAGATGCAGCATTGGATCGATGCTACATCCATCTAGGGAAGTATACATTTTTTTTCACAAGCCCATACTTCCCTTTTAAATACATACAGTATTAAATAATGGCATTAGCCAGTGCATTCCAATGGGCAACGAATATAACAGAACTAAGGTTAGTGGGTGGCACAATTCTAGGTTAATGATAAAAAAAAAACCGTCCTTCAAAAAATTTAAGGCCAAGGGATCAACATCGGCATCCAAAACTACAAATACAATAGTAAATGTAAGAGCATGATTAGGGCAGATAAATTGGTCCACAAGAGACACATAGCGGAGAACAGTAAATAGAAAATCTCCCCAAACTTTTTAAATATATTAATAGTAAAAAGGTGACGTCAGAGCAAATTGATCCCATGAAGGATAAATAGGGGAAGTTAGTAACACGTGACAAGGAGAAGGCAACTGTACACACATTCTTCTCTTCAGTTTTTACAAACAAAGAGGAGGGGTATAATAAACAATAAGACTGTATTGCTAGTAACACTGCACAGAATGTGCCTTTGTGGCAAAAACAACTTAATGTGAATAAATCACCAGGACCAGATGGCTTACACCTGAGAGTCCTCAAAGATCTTAGCCAGGTTATTGCTAGACCACTATTCCCAATTTTTAAGGACAGCTTAGTGACTGGAATGTGACCAGCTGATTTTTGAAAAGCTACCAATTTTCATAATGGGGCCAAAATATATACCTGGGAACTACAGACCAGTCAGCCTAACATCAATAGTACGTAAACTATTGGAGGGGTGAGAAGTGACCATATCCAATAATTTGCATATGAAAAAAGTACCATTAGTAGTAACCAGCATGGATCTATGAAATATTGTTGCCAGACCAGCCTGTTAACATTCTATGAGGAAGTGAGCTGTCATCTAGATAGAGGAAGGTCTGTGGATGTGGTATATCTGGATTTCACCAAGGCATTCAAGACAGTTCCCCATAAACACCTAATTTAAAAATTGAGATCTGTTGGCATCGAAAATAGTGTATGTACCTGGATAAAAACTGGTTACATGAGCGCATCCAGAGGGTGGGGATAAATAGAGCTTACAATTAGGAGCAGAATATACACTAACGAGCAGGGCCCTCTGATTCCTCCTGTATTGAATTGTATTGTAACTGTACTGTCTGCTCTCATGTTGTAAAGCGCTGCGCAAACTGTTGGCGTTATATAAATCCTGTATAATAATAATAATATTCTGAATGGTCTGGAGTTTTAAATGGGGTTCCCCGAGGCTCTGTCCTGGGACCAATTTTGTTTAATTTGTCCACAAATGATATAGAAGCTAGAAAACAGTTCAATCTCAGTGTTTGCTGATAATACAAAGCTAAGCAGGGCAATTACTTTATCGCAGGATATAGAAACTTTACAGGAAGACCTTCACAAAATAGAGGGGTGGAAAATGACATGGCAAATGAGGCTTGATATAGGAAAATGTAAAGTAATACACTTAGGGGCTAAAAATATGAATGCATATTACTTGCTAAGTGGAGATCCTCTGGGGGAATGGAGGATGAAAAAGGATCTGTGAGTCCTAGCAGATCACAGGCTCAGCAATAGTATGCAATGCCATACTGCAGCAAGCAAAGCTAGCAGACTATTAGCATGCATTAAAAAGGGTTTTTACTCAAGAGATAAGACTATAATTTGACCACCTTACAGAACACTGGTTCGGCCACATCTTGCGTATGCTGTCCAGTTCTGGTCAACAGTTCTCAGGATGGATGTGCTGGAACTGGAGAGAGTCCAGAGAAGGGCAACAAAGCTAATAATCAGGCTACAGGACCTAGGTTATGAGGAATGACTACAAGTACAAACATTAAACTTATTCTCCCCAGAGAAGAGATGCTTAAGAGGAGATATGATCACAATATACAAATATCTCAATGGTGATTCTAACATAAGGAGAAAGCGATTCAGTCTCGGGCCATTTAAGAAGACACACTGCCACTCAATGAAGTTGAACAAAAAATGGCCTAACCTTAAACTGCGAAAGGGTTTCTTTACTCTCAAAGCGGTAAGGAAGTGGAACTCCCTTCCACAGTTCATGGTGTCAGCGGGAGCAATGAAAATTTTAAAAACTTTCAGATGGGCATCTTAGCGAAAACAATATATGGGGAATTGTAGTGACATAAAAACATACATATTCATATGGACTGGTGTCTTTATATAACCTTACCAACTATGTAAATATGCAAATTATTTGTTTCAAACTATGTCTACTTGGTCTGGGAAGAACAGGAGGAAGGAGGGAAATGTCAGCTTGAGCTACTGAAATTTGTAAACAGCAGGGCTTTTTCGGTAAAGGATATGGATAAAACAAAAAGGGAAAGAAAAAAGAGGCTAAAGCTTTACATTTATATGCAATATTTAATACTTGTGTAAGTAATAAAAAGAAACAATATACAGTGGGGACGGAAAGTATTCAGACCCCCTTAAATTTTTCACTCTTTGTTATATTGCAGCCATTTGGTTAAATCATTTAAGTTCATTTTTTTCCTCATTAATGTACACACAGCACCCCATATTGACAGAAAAACACAGAATTGTTGACATGTTTGCAGATTTATTAAAAAAGAAAAACTGAAATATGTACTGTATTTATTACCATTTTATTTTTTAATTCTTAATAATCCCTAATAAAGAAAATACTGTATATTGGACAGCACAGTGGCTTTGAGGTTAGCACTTATGCCTTGCATAAATGGGGTCCTTGGTTTGAATCCCAACCAGCACATGATCTGCATATGCTTGCATGGGTTTCCTCCAACACTCCAATCAGGGCCGGATTTCCCACAAGGCCACCGAGGCCAGGCCTCGGGGCGGCAGTGGTACAGGGGCGGCGCCGCTCCTGCAACGAATTCTCGGCCGCCCCCCACACTAAGCAGCATGTGATGCAGCGCACCTGGGCGCCAGAGAGGTGGGGGCTGAAGCACTAGAGTGCTCCTCTCCCTCCTCCTCCTCCTCCTCCTCTCTGTGTGTGTCCAGACTGAGGCGGCGTCCTCCGTAGGTCACCGCCGCTGCTGGTTTTTCGATGCTTAAGCCTGTCCCCCCTCCCTCCTCCTGTCAGAGAAGGAGAGCAGCTGAAGGAGATCGGAGCGGCTGGTCTCTGTGCGGGCGGGGGGGGGCGTGTTCTCCTGTGTCTCTCACTCCCGCCCAAGCCTATCTCCATCTCTACACTAATGGAGGGGGGGTTGTCCTGGGGGTCTGTACTAGTGAAGGGGGGTTTGTCCTGGGATGTCTGTACTAATGAAGGGGGGGGGTTGTCCGGGGGGGGTTGTACTAATGAAGGGGGGGTTGTCCTGGGGGTCTGTACTAGTGAAGGGGGGGTTTGTCCTGGGATGTCTGCACTAATGGAGGGGGGGTTGTCCTGGGGGTCTGTACTAGTGAAGGGGGGGTTTGTCCTGGGATGTCTGCACTAATGGAGGGGGGGTTGTCCTGGGGGTCTGTACTAGTGAAGGGGGGGGTTTGTCCTGGGATGTCTGTACTAATGGAGGGGGGGTTGTCCTGGGGGTCTGTACTAGTGAAGGGGGGGTTTGTCCTGGGATGTCTGCACTAATGGAGGGGGGGTTGTCCTGGGGGTCTGTACTAGTGAAGGGGGGTTTGTCCTGGGATGTCTGCACTAATGGAGGGGGGGTTGTCCTGGGGGTCTGTACTAGTGAAGGGGGGGGGTTGTCCTGGGGGTCTGTACTAGTGAAGGGGGGGGTTTGTCCTGGGATGTCTGTACTAATGGAGGGGGGGGTTGTCCTGGGGGTCTGTACTAGTGAAGGGGGGTTTGTCCTGGGATGTCTGCACTAATGGAGGGGGGGTTGTCCTGGGGGTCTGTACTAGTGAAGGGGGGGGTTTGTCCTGGGATGTCTGCACTAATGGAGGGGGGGTTGTCCTGGGGGTCTGTACTAGTGAAGGGGGGGTTTGTCCTGGGATGTCTGTACTAATGAAGGGGGGGGTTGTCCCGGGGGGGGTTGTACTAATGAAAGGGGGGTTGTCCTGGGGGTCTGTACTAGTGAAGAGGGGGGGTTGTCGGGGGGTTGTCCTGGGATGTCTGTACTAATGGAGGGGGGGTTGTCCTGGGGGTCTGTACTAGTGAAGGGGGGGTTTGTCCTGGGATGTCTGCACTAATGGAGGGGGGTTGTCCTGGGGGTCTGTACTAGTGAAGGGGGGTTTGTCCTGGGATGTCTGCACTAATGGAGGGGGGGGTTGTCTTGGGGGTCTGTACTAGTGAAGGGGGGGGTTTGTCCTGGGATGTCTGCACTAATGGAGGGGGGGTTGTCCTGGGGGTCTGTACTAGTGAAGGGGGGGTTTGTCCTGGGATGTCTGCACTAATGGAGGGGGGGTTGTCCTGGGGGTCTGTACTAATGGAGGGGGGGTTTGTCCTGGGATGTCTGCACTAATGGAGGGGGGGTTGTCCTGGGGGTCTGTACTAGTGAAGGGGGGGTTTGTCCTGGGATGTCTGCACTAATGGAGGGGGGTTGTCATGGGGGTCTGTACTAGTGAAGGGGGGGTTTGTCCTGGGATGTCTGCACTAATGGAGGGGGGTTGTCCTGGGGGTCTGTACTAGTGAAGGAGGGGGTTTGTCCTGGGATGTCTGTACTAATGGAGGGGGGTTGTCCTGGGGGTCTGTACTAGTGAAGGGGGGGTTTGTCCTGGGATGTCTGCACTAATGGAGGGGGGGTTGTCCTGGGGGTCTGTACTAGTGAAGGGGGGTTTGTCCTGGGATGTCTGCACTAATGGAGGGGGGGTTGTCCTGGGGGTCTGTACTAGTGAAGGGGGGGGTTTGTCCTGGGATGTCTGTACTAATGGAGGGGGGGTTGTCCTGGGGGTCTGTACTAGTGAAGGGGGGTTTGTCCTGGGATGTCTGCACTAATGGAGGGGGGGTTGTCCTGGGGGTCTGTACTAGTGAAGGGGGGGTTTGTCCTGGGATGTCTGCACTAATGGAGGGGGGGTTGTCCTGGGGTCTGTACTAGTGAAGGGGGGGTTTGTCCTGGGATGTCTGTACTAATGAAGGGGGGGGGTTGTCCTGGGGGTCTGTACTAATGGAGGGGGGTTTGTCCTGGGGGGGTCTGTACTAATAAAGGGAGGGGTGGTTTGTCCTGGGGGGGTCTGTGCTAATGGGGGGGGGGTTGACCTGGGGGGGTTGTACTAATGGAGAGGGGGTTGTCCTGGGGGGGGTTGTACTAATGGAGGGGGAGTTGTCCGAGGGGGGTTTGTACTAATAGGGGGGCGTTTGTCCTGGGGGTCCATACTAATGGAGGGGGGTTTGTTCTGGGGGGGTCTGTACTAATGAAGGGAGGGGTGTTTGTCCTGGGGGGATCTGTACTAATGAAGGGAGGGGGGTTTGTCCTGGGGGGATCTGTACTAATGGATAGGGGTTTGTCCTGGGGGGGGGGTCTGTACTAATGGAGGGGGGTGGTTTGTCCTGGGGGGGTCTACACCCAGGAAAGTACACCCAGGACTCCAGAGGGAGAGGACACTGCTGAGGGAAAACCATTAGAGAGAGAACCCCGCTACCCTGTGCCACCAGAGGGAAAGCCACACAGCCTAGTGCCATCCCTGGCAGAGAAAGGAATGGAGTCATTGCAGGAATACAGATCTGGGTGCTACCCAGCGGAATCGCCACGGGCAATTCAGAGTGAGCTGACTCCTGATCAGAGGAACCATTGCTGTATCGCTGGGTCAGGTGAGAGGGCCGATCGGCCATTAACTACTAATGTCAATAGGAACTGCAGTCTCTGACCGTCTCCTGTATCATGTCTGCAGTCTCTGACCATCTCTTGTATCATGTCTGCAGTCTCTGACCATCTCTTGTATTATGTCTGCAGTCTCTGACCGTCTCCTGTATCATGTCTGCCGTCTCTGACCGTCTCCTGTATCATGTCTGCAGTCTCTGACCATCTCCTGTACTATGATTGCAGTCTCTGACCATCTCTTGTATCATGTCTGCAGTCTTTGACCGTATTATGTCTGGGGGCTCTTTCTGGTGGTGTGTGTGTGTGGGGGGGGGGGGGCGGCATTGAAGGGCCCGGCCTTGGGGCGGCAAAGGGAGTAAATCCGGGCCTGACTCCAATGACATATGGTTATTGGTCCTGGTTTGCGTGCCAGACCCTGGTAGTACTCTGAGTGGCTAATGCAGCTCTGGTACACATTTCAGGCACAGAAGATGTAGGGTTCCCAGGTTAGAAATGCATCAAAGACCACAACACAATCATAGTAGTAGGGAAGGGAAAGAAAATATATACTAAACCTCTGTACACTCCCTTTAAAGGCATAGTTCACCTTTACCAAAAAAAATTCCTGTGCAGATAAAGTAGATAAAAACAAGCTGTGCTGCTTTGACCAAAGTTAAATATTGTCCTTGCTATAGGTGTAGGCCATTTATGTATCTCATGAAGCCTGACTGTAAAACTTTTAGGATGTTGCTAAGAACGGCCTACCTGTTACTGTTCACCTTCAACATCACAGAAGTGAGTTCTTTCTCCAATTCAAACCCCCTCACATGTGCTTTTTCTTCCCAGCAGCTTTGAGCTCAGCATTTGAGAGTTCATTCCTGTGACAGCGGGGGTGAACATTAACAGCTAAACCTCTCCTTGCAATGTCCTATAAGTTTTCCAGTCAGGCTTCATGAGATAAGTACATAGCCTACACCAAGAGCAAGGACATTATTCAACCTTTGTCACAGCTGTACAGTTTGTTTTTAGCTAAAATTCCCCTTATCTGCATAAGCAGTTTTTGGGTAAAGTTGAACTAACCCTTTAAAAGACTATCACACATCAGCTGAAAAAATACTTGCATAGTATAGACTGTGTAAAAATCCAATGACCACGTAAATGTACCATTTGTTTCCAGACTGGCACCATTTCCTAATGTCACAGGACAGATGGTTTGTGACCTTGTGCAAGATGTTCTTCTCTGACTTCCTACTGGAAACATCATGCATTTTAGGAGTTGTAAGAGCTCCTGGGTTTACCCAGGATGGATTTCCCTGCATCTTCATACACACAAATTTAAATTGAAGACACGATTCACATATGTATATTTACACTATTTGCCATATAGGCCAACTAGCCTTTCATCCAATACAATGCATTTTTGTGGCAGTGGGCTCCATTCACAGAACCAGATCGCATGTAGTATTTAGGTGTTTTTCCAAATACCGCAAGCGATCCTGAAAATGTCAATTCAATATTGCTTTATGCAGTTGTAGAGCTGGTATTTTTAATACAGACGCTATAAGTAAAAATTTAGTTGTCTAAAGCTGTAGTTTAGCTCAGACTGCAATTATTGTAAATTCTGGTTCTGCTTCAGCTTGGCTAGTTGTGTGGTTTTCCCCTTGGCCTACGGATTGCGCCCTATTATTTCGGCCAAGGTTGGAAATTGCAACAAGCTGGGTGTATTGAGTGCCTACTTGCCCGGAAACAGTCAGTGGGTGTGGTCTGCCTGCTGTGCACTCTGGGAAAGGGTACTTAAGGGACAGATCCAGTGACAGGGAAGAGTTCCGACCTGATGGCCCTCCTGGCCTAAGGTGTGTCGCTGCCGTCAAGTTTGTTTCGGGGCCGGCTGGCCTGAGGCGTCGCTACTGAAGGTAGGCCTAAAAGTCTTGGGGTTTACCGATCCAGGGATGGTCCTGTGTTGTCTTACCTGTGGGAAGAAGCCGAGCGACTGGAGAATCCAGGGGAGGACTTTTCAGGAGAGGACTGCACCATAAGGCCAGTGCCTCTAGAAGAGACTGGAGACTTAGTTGGAGGATGCATCCCGGGTCACATACCACACAGAACCGTAAGTTCGGAAGAAGGGAACTGGTACTGTGTGATCAAGCCTTTGATATTGCAACAAGTCGCTAATTACCCAATCCTGTGGCAGAGGATTGTGTAACAGTTACACCGAATCTTAAAGTCTGTGGCAGAGACTTTGACCAAGCATCACATCGGCTGCTAGGTCAGTGAGAGAGGCCTGTCCGGTGGTTGCTGAATCCAGTTGTGGAGCTGTTGCCCTCTGGATCAAAGAGAGTGTTCCTGATCTGCAATTTCAAGGTACCTGAATTCCCCCTAAACCTTCCATCCCTCTATTGCATGTGTCTTTCTTAAATAAAGCATTGAAGAAAGAGACTGTGTGTCGGAGCTGAAATTACTAAAAAGAAGTCTTTAATGGGACCCCTATGATGGATATGGTGAAACAGTAGAGGAACGGTAAGCCCAATCAAATACCAGCAGCTCCTTCGGGGGTAAGTGCTACACGGTATTTACTACATAAAGCAAAAACACTTGGTAAATACCACATAAAACAGGACATGCAAAATGTAAAGGGGTTGTAAATTCTTGTGTTTTTTCACCTTACTGCATCCTATGCAGTAAGGTGAAAAAACTTCTGACAGTGACAGGCCCCCCAGCCCCCCTGTTTTACTCACCTGAGCCCTTTGTTCCCTCGGCGGAGACACGATCTTCCCCTCTGCCCGGGGTTCTCGGCTCTTGATTGGATAGATTGATAGCAGTGCAGCCATTTGCTCCTGCTGCTGTCAATCAAATCCAATGACAGGGGCACCGGGGGGCAGGGTCGAGTCTGGCATTCTGTGTCTATAGACGCAAATGCTGGACTCGGAAGCGCACCCGCAAGGTAACCCCCCGGTAGAGCCCTTCTCCCAGGGGGTTTACCGATGCAAGGAGGAGCTGCGAGAACCGCCGGGGGACCCCAGAAGACAATGATCAGGGCCACACTGTGCAAAATGAACTGCACAGTGGAGGTAAGTATTATATGTTTGTTTAAAAGAAAAAAAAATGAGGGTTTACAAACCCTTTAAGGAATCAGTGTTTCATCAGATTTGGCGACCCGCCAGAATTTGTAACGGAAGTGACGTTCCATCGCCGCCATCATGCTACACGCTGCACTCCTCCACAGTAAGGATACAGTGAGAAGGGGGCAAGCAGACATCTGGTTACACCCACCGGAGTTTTGCATTTCACACTTCTTTGTAACAGTAAATGGAGCTTATATGGTTAAATACACTATTTAGAAATCTGAGATCACTAGGTTTGCTACTTTTATGAAGAGAACAGTGCAGCGCTGGATATATATCACAAAATGAAGAATGTGTTAAATCAATATATCGATACAAAAAAAATCTTGACATCAATTAGTGACAAATAATGAAATTATATCAACCAGTGTACGGTTAATCAAGCATGGTAGATTATATAACAGTGAAGAATATTAAATATATACGGGTGAAGATAAGAAAATTAAAGTCACAAAAAAAAATGGTGTTCCAATATGGAATCCTCGATCTATATTCCACCGCAGGTGCTGCCCACCACCTAGTGAATAGTATTGGAGGCTTACCAGACCGCCTGCGACCGCACTTATTCAGGAGGGTTAAAACAGGCTCAGTAGAGAAATGTAGACCTCAGAAAGTATCCCACAGGGAGCTCTGTGGATGTTCCTCTGGCTTCTTTACGGGAAGTCTAGCCTGCAACACCAAGGTATTCTCCAAAGGATGCTAACCCGGGAGCGTTCCTCATATAGCTATCAAGGTTTTGTCTCCAGCGGAATCCAGCAAGGATTATCCATAAGTGCCAAGAAGAAAAGAAGACTCCAATAGTGCAGGGAGACTATGTTGATTTATTTAAAATACAATACAAAGCGAATATAAAATTTCTGGCAGGGAAAAACGAAAAAAACTCCACCGCCGTTTAAAATAGAATTGCGCATGCGCGATGCGTGCTTACGTTGTGACCCTACGGTCGTTTCGTCACAACTGACGTCATCAGGGGTACGCAACCGCGCATGCGCCTTATAAAGCTCAATGGTGCGCCGAGAGATGCCACCATTGGCTAACAAGAAGCTAAGCTAGAAAACTAATTGGTCAACAATGTACTTCATGATTGACACACGGGGCAGGGGCCTGTTTGATTGACATAGTACATTTTTTTACTGGAACAAACAAGGTAATGCGCTTATGAGGCTACAGCGATATCCATGGGAACAATGCCATCTAGTGGCTATTTAAAAGAATACACTAAATACACAGCATTTAAAATGAGTGTTAACCAGAAAGAAAGCTCTATGTATAGTCTAATAATTGACATAAAAAACCTTACAATAAATGTAAATGAGGAATGATTAGTATCAAAAACCCTCACTTCCAAAGGGGAGATTATTAAAGTACTGTGCAAAAAATGCACAAGTACCTAAATATGATAAAAATGATAAGAGCAAGCAATCCTTAATGTATATATGTGCAGAAAAAACATAAAAAAGTAAATATTCATAAAAAAAGTGAATGATCATAAAAAACCATGAGATGGCCAAGACAAATGTAGCAGAACCATTCAACAGAAAAGTTTATATATTATTGAAATGAGCACTGAAATGAGATCATAGTGTCTAGAGACACTACGCATGTCAAAGCCTTGTCTAATATTGGTGATATGCTCAATAAAAGTCGTAGGGACCTACTGGATGATAAACCCCCTCAGGTCGAAAACAGAGAAGACTTTCGATTAGCCTTCCTTACAACCTATTCCAGTCAGCATTGGGCTATTAAAAGAATTATTAAAAAACATTGGCCAGTCATCAAAAACGACCGGATCCTTGGACCTTTGCTGTCTGATAAACCTAGAGTCCTATTTAGGGGAGCCACTAACTTCAGACATATATTGGCACCTAATGTCCCAGACCCGCTCACTTTTTTTGGTGACCTAAAAGGTTTTTTTCCCTGCAGGAGGTGTAGTGTCTGCAGGATAAATGCGTTACAGGAGAGAAGATTGACTGAGTTCACATCAAGTGGTACAGGTGTCACATATTCTATCAAGTCCCTTATCACATGCACCACAAAATGTGTTGTGTACCTCCTTAGGTGCCCATGCGGGTTGGAATATGTGGGACGAACCATTAGAAATCGCGGTGGCCGATGGCCGATATGTGATGCCGATTTTTTTGGGCCGATATATTAGGCCGATTTTTTTTTTCTTTTTTTTTTTTTCCCCTTCATCTCATAAAATCTAACAGTTAGACCCCTTTCACACTGGGGTGTTTTTCAGGTGCTTTTGGGCTAAAAATAGTGCCTGTAAAGTGCCTGCAAAACGGCTCCCCTGCAGTCTCAGTGTGAAAGCTCGAGTGCTTTCACACTGAGGCGATGCGCTGTTAGGATGTTAAAAAAAGTCCTGCAAGCAGCATCTTTGGAGCGGTGTATACCGCTGCTCCACCACTCCTGCCCATTGAAATGAATGCGCACCGCTGTCGAAGCGCCTGCAAAGAGTTTCGGCAGCGGCGCTTCAGGGGCGCAATATATATAATATATATATATAGAATGTTTGGGGGTTCTAAGTGATTTTCTAGCAGAAAATACAGGATTTTTACCTGTAAGCAACAAGTGTCAGAAAAGATTTAGTCTTTAAATGGTTAAACTGAGAACTCCTCCACATGGAGTTCAGCTCATTGATAAAAGAACCAAGAAAAGATGCAATGTTTCTTCTTATCAGATTTGGCAGGCTGTCCAGAGGAGGAGAGAATTCTCTCCACAGAAAACTTCAGGCAACTTGCATTGACTTCTATTACAGAAGTCATTTGCAAGTCACGCTGAAGTTATAATCGGGCTTTTTTATCAGCACAATCGGCCGATGCCGATTAAGTAAAAAACGCTAAATATTGGCCGATATATCGGTCGACCTCTACATATCACCAATATTAGACAAGGCTTTGACAAGCATAGTGTTTCTAGACACTATGATGTTGTGCACAACAGGGACCCTAAGGGTACCATTTTTATAGGAATAGAAAAATATGTTCCCCATTGGCGTGGCAGTAATGGTAAAAAAACCATTTCTAGATCCAAAACTAACTGGATCTATAAACTTGGTTGCCATGCCCCCAGTGGCTTGAACATTGAGTGGGACAACTGTTTTGTTAAACAACAGTTGATGTTGATGTTAACAACAGTTGATGTCCCCCTCGGTTAAGGCATATAGTGCTCATTTCAATAATATATAAACTTTTCTGGTGAATGGTTCTGCTACATTTGTCTTGGCCATCTCATGGTTTTTTATGAGCATTCACTTTTTTATGAATATTTACTTGTTTATGTTTTTTCTGCACATATATACATTAAGGATTGTTTGCTCTTATCATTTTTATCATATTTAGGTACTTGTGCATTTTTTGCACAGTACTTTAATAATCTCCCCTTTGGAAGTGAGGGTTTTTGATACTAATCATTCCTCGTTTACATTTATTGTAAGGTTTTTTATGTCAATTATTAGACTATACATAGAGCTTTCTTTCTGGTTAACACTCATTTTAAATGCTGTGTATTTAGTGTATTCTTTTAAATAGCCACTAGATGGCATTGTTCCCATGGATATCGCTGTAGCCTCATAAGCGCATTACCTTGTTTGTTCCAGTAAAAAATGTACTATGTCAATCAAACAGGCCCCTGCCTCATGTGTCAATCATGAAGTACATTGTTGACCAATTAGTTTTCTAGCTTAGCTTCCCGTTAGCCAATGGTGGCGTCTCTCGGCGCAACGTTGAGCTGTATAAGGCGCATGCGCGTGCACGGTTGCGTACCCCTGATGATGTCAGTTGTGACGAAACGGCCGTAGGGTCACAACGTAAACACGCATCGCGCATGCGCGATTCTATTTTAAACAGCGGTGGAGTTTTTTTCGTTTTTCCCTGCCAGAAATTTTATAATCGCTTTGTATTGTATTTTAAATAAATCAACATAGTCTCCCTGCACTATTGGAGTCTTCTTTTCTTCTTGGCACTTATGGATAATCCTTGCTGGATTCCGCTGGAGACAAAACCTTGATTGCTATATGAGGAACGCTCCCAGGTTAGCATCCTTTGGAGAATACCTTGGTGTCGCAGGCTAGACTTCCTGTAAGGAAGCTGGAGGAACATCAACAGAGCTCCCTGCTGGATACTTTCTGAGGTCTACATTTCTCTACTGAGCCTGTTTTGACCCCCCTGAATAAGGGCAGTCGCAGGCGGTCTGGTAAGCCTCCAATACTATTCACTAGGTGGTGGGCAGCACCTGCGGTGGAATATAGATTGAGGATTCCATATTGGAACACCATTTTTTGGGGGGGACTTTAATTTTCTTATCTTCACCCGTATATATTTATTATTCTTCACTGTTATATAATCTACCATGCTTGATTAACTGTACACTGGTTGATATAATTTCATTAGTTGTCACTAATTGATGTCAAGATTTTTTTTGTATCGATATATTGATTTAACACATTCTTCATTTTGAGTTATATATCCAGCGCTGCACTGTTCTCTTCATATCTACTTTTTGTGCCCTCATATCGGGGTTATAGTGTTCAGCGGCAGGATTCCTTTCACGGTTTTTATTCGTCATTTATTCATTTTAACACTTTTTCACGTATAGTATATGCACCTAGCGCAAATCTTTTTTTTTGTTATACTTTTTTCCACTACTTTTAAAATTGAACATCTAACAGTCTGTGGGATTTCTAAATACTGTATTTCACCTTATAAGCTCCATTTACTGTTAAAAATAAGTGTGAAATGCAAATGGGTGTAACAAGATGTCTGCTTTCCCCCTTCTCAGTGTATCCTTATTGTAGAGGAGTGTGGGGTGTAGCAAGATGGTGGCGATGAAACGTCACTTCCGTTACAAATTCTGACTGGCCGCCTAATCTGACGAGACACCGGCAGCCGCCGGCATCCTTAACAAACAGTAAACAACATGTTTTTTAAGGAGCGGTCAGCCCCTTGGTCCTTAACAACCGATGAGTCATCAGCTGTCAGTGGGGTTCCCCGCTGACAGCGAAAATGTAAGAAAAAAAATGGCCAAAATTTTTCAAAAAATGGTGTGGCCCCCCTCCAAAATCCATACCAGACCCTGATTCGAGCATGCAGGCTGGCAGGTTAGGAAAGGGCGAGGACAAGTGAGTGCCCCCCTCCTGAACCATAGCAGGCCACATGCCCTCAACATGTGGGGTTGCTTTAAGGAAGGGCCTCTTTCCCACAACCCTGCCCGGTGATTGTGGGGGTCTGCAGGCGGGGGGGGCTTATCGGAATCTGGAGGCTCCTTAACAAGAGGGTCTCCCTATGTAAATGAGTAGGGGTAAATAGTACCCCTACTCATTCATCAGAAAAAAAGTGTAATGTAAAAAAAGGCAGTAGGCAGTTTATTTTATTTATTTAAACTTTATTTCAAAAAAATAAAAATAAGAATAAAAATGTCCCCCAGTGTAGATCTATCATCAATCATGGTGTCCACCACCGCCACCTCTGCTCCCTCCTGATGAAAGCTACCACTGTCTTCCAGCCTCACCGTCTGACAGTTCTTAAATAACTAACCTGTGTCATTACCGACCCAGCATTCCCTCGGTCGGTGACGTCAAAAGGGGGCGGTGTCACCAGGAGACGTCCCTTAGTCATTTAAGAACTGTCAGATGGCACAGCAGACAGATGGTTGTAGCCTTCATCAGGAGTGGAGCAAGTCATTTTTTAGGGGGTGAGGCCGGGGATCTGGGGGCACACTTGCCCACAGACCCCCCCAACCACCAGCCAGGATTGTGGGAAAAAGGCCCTACCTTGCCCCAAAGCACCGTCTGACAGTTCTTAAAGTCTTACTAAACCCACAACAGTAAAATCAGTCTGTATATGTAGCATAGCATGCTTGTTATACTCTTTGTGGAACTTAAGGGGTTAATCCTTAGACTTGTGTAAAAAATAGGATTTTTAAAAACAGCTTACCTGTAAAATCCTTTTCTTTCGAAGGACATCACGGGACACAGAGCCACAGTAATTACTGATGGGTTATATAGGTATCACTGGTGATTGGACACTGGCACACCCTATCAGGAAGTTCAACCCCCTATATAATCCCTCCCCCTTGCAGGGATACCTCAGTTTTGTAGCCAAGCAATATAGTGTATTAGAAGAGGGGCGGGACCTCTGTGTCCCATGATGTCCTTCGAAAGAAAAGGATTTTACAGGTAAGCTGTTTTTAAAAATCCTATTTTCTTTCTCGAACATCACGGGATACAGAGCCACAGTAATTACTGATGGGATGTCCCAGAGCAATGCTACCTGAGGGGGGGGAACCACGACCAAGTAGGGTGCAATCAGACCTGAGGACCCTGTACCGCTGCCTGCAGCACACTACGCCCAAAGGCGATATCCTCATGCCTTCTCACATCCACCTGATAGAATCTGGTGAATGTATGAACTGAAGACCAGGTTGCGGCCTTGCAGATTTGAGCCATAGAGGCCCGGTGATGCACTGCCCAAGAAGCACCAATAGCCCTTGTGGAATGTGCCCTGATCTGAAACGGAGGAATCTTCTGTTTCAAACCGTAAGCTTGAATGATCAACTGTCGAATCCATTTAGAAATGGTCGCTTTTGATGCTGCCTGTCCTCTATTGGGACCCTCTGGCAGTACAAACAAAACATCCGTCTTGCGGATCTGAGTAGTTGCCCCTAGATAGGCCTTAACTGCTCTTACTACATCCAACGAATGTAGAGATCTCTCTTCCGGAGAACAGGGATCTGGAAAAAAGGAAGGTAGAACAATGTCTTGGTTTAAATGAAAATCAGAAACCACCTTCGGTAAAAAACTAGGATGAGGGCGTAGTACCACTCTATCCTTGTGTATAATCAAATAAGGCTCCTTACAGGAAAGAGCTGCTAATTCTGATACTCTTCTAGCAGAAGAGATGGCCACCAGAAAAATTAATTTCCTTGACAACAAGACCAAAGGAATCTGACTTATTGGTTCAAAAGGCTGTTTCTGTAACACAGCCAGGACCAAATTCAAGTCCCAGGGGTTTAGGGGCGCTTTAACCGGAGGATTAAGACGCATCACCCCCTGCATAAAGTTTCGGACCAAAGAATGCGAAGCAAGTGGCCGCTGAAATAATACTGATAAAGCAGAGACCTGGCCCTTGATGGTACTCAAGGCCAGCTTCATCTCTAATCCCAATTGTAGAAAATCAAGGATTCTACCTATGACATATTTCCTGGGATGCCAACCTCTGGATTCACACCAGGTTATATAAGCTTTCCAGACTCTATGATGAATCATCCTGGAAGCTGGCTTCCTTGCATTAATCAAGGTAGATATGACAGGACCTGAGAGCCCACGACTCTTCAGAACGTGGGTCTCAATAGCCAAACCGTCAAATTTAGCGTTTGTAAGGCAGGATGGAACACTGGACCTTGAGATAACAGGTCTGGTCGTACTGGTAGGGTCCACGGGGGACCTATCATCATCCTTACTATTTCCGCATACCAAGTCCTTCTGGGCCAAGCGGGGGCCACCAAAAGTACCGACTTCCTTTCCTGTCTGATCCTGCGAAGGAGTCGTGGTAGTAGCAGAATAGGTGGGAATGCGTAAATCAGTGAGAACCGATGCCACGGAATCACCAACGCATCCGTCCCGCATGCAAGAGGATCTTTTGTCCTTGCCACAAATCTGTCTATCTTTTTGTTGAATCGGGATGCAAAGAGATCTACATCTGGAACCCCCCATCTTTGGCATATGGCCCAAAAGACGTCGGGATGCAGAGACCATTCCCCTGGAAGTAACTGCTGGCGACTTAGATAGTCCGCCTGCCAATTCTCTATTCCCGGGATGAAAACTGCCGATATGCATGGCACATGCATCTCTGCCCAGACTAAGATCTGGTTCACCTCTTTTTTGAGCAGCTCGGCTCCGGGTGCCTCCCTGATGATTGACATAAGCCACTGCTGTGGCATTGTCGGACTGGATCCTGACCGGACAACCCTGTAGCCTGATAGTCCAGGCCTTTAGAGCTAGATGTATCGCCCAGATCTCCAGAATGTTGATGGGTAAGGTCCTCTCTGTCTTGGACCATACCCCTTGGACCGCAGCCTGTTCCAGAACTGCTCCCCAACCTGACAGACTGGCATCTGTTGTTACCACCGTCCAGGTAACCAGTAGAAAGGATTTCCCCTTCTGCAGGTTTTCGGGTATGAGCCACCAATTGAGGCTCTGACGCACCGCATGCGACAGGTGCATCGGAAAGTCTAATGCCTGAACCTTTTTGTTCCAGGTCGACAGAATACTGTGTTGCAGCATTCTTGAGTGAAACTGAGCATAGGGAACTGCTTCGAATGAAGACACCATCTTCCCTAGTAGCCTCATACAAAGGCGGACTGAGGGACCCTTCTTGGTCCTTACCGTCAGAATCAGCTCTCTCAAAGCAGTGATCTTTGCCTGAGGTAGAAATATTTTCTCCTGGCTTGTATCTATAATCAGACCTAAATACTCCAGTCTTCTTACTGGTTTTAGGAAAGACTTTTCTAAGTTGAGGATCCAACCTAGGTGTTCTAGATACCTGACCGTGGTCCTCAAGTTTCCATTCAAAGAGGCTACCGACCGGTCTATCAAGAGCAGGTCGTCTAGGTATGCTATGACAGCTATACCCTGAGCCCTTAATCTGGCCAGAGGAGGAGCCAAGATCTTTGTGAACACTCGAGGTGCAGTGGCTATCCCGAAAGGCAGAGCCACAAACTGGAAATGGCGCCCTCCTACCTCGAAGCGCAGAAACTTCTGATGAGCAGGAAAAATGGGCACATGCAGATATGCATCTCTGATGTCTATTGATGCCAGAAATTCTCCTCCCTGCAGGGTGGGAACTACTGTTCGAATTGATTCCATGCGGAAGGATTGAATCCTTAGGAATCGGTTCAGATCCCTTAAGTCCAAAATGGGCCTGACATCCCCATTTGGCTTTTGGACCGTAAAAAGGTTGGAATAGAAGCCCAATCCCTGGTCCTTTGCGGGAACTATCATAATGACCTCCTGCGACAAAAGTCGCTCTAACGCTAGAAGGAGCGACTGCTTCTTCTCTGGGTCTCTGGGAACATTTGATCTGAGGAACCGAGGAGAAGGGAATTCCTGAAACTCCAGCTTGTACCCTAAGGTTACCGTGGAGATTACCCATCTGTCCTGGAAGTCCTCGTGCTAGAGCTCTGAGAACTGTCGCAGTCTTCCCCCCACTCGAGTGAGCGGGGGCGCCCCCTCATGCAGAGGTCTTAGTGTTTTGCCTAGTAGGCTTCTTTCCCCAGGACTTCTTTTGTCCCTGGGGTTGACTCTTGTCTCTGGACCCCAATGGAGGCGGCCGTCGAGACTGCCTGGAGGCTGAAGCCCCCGGCGCTGGGGAAAGAGTCCGTTTGAAAGAGGGACGCTTACTCTTCTTCTTGACAGGTAAGAGAGTGCTTTTCCCACAAGAGATTCTCTTGATATAGTTATCCAAGTCCTCTCCAAACAACCTTGCACCACGAAATGGAAACCCAGCCAGTAGCTTCTTACATGGTGCTTCGGCTGACCAATTTTTCAACCATAGGATTCTACGTATATGCACCAACCCCAGTGAAAGACGGGAGGTTTGCACGATAGAATCTCTAATGGCGTCAACCACAAAGCATAAGGCCGCTGGAAGGTTAGCAAACCCCTGGGCCTGCTGTTCAGGTAATACTTTGATGACCTGCTTAACATGGTCTCTTAAGTATTGACAGACTCCAATCGCTGCTACTGCAGGTTGGGCCACTGATCCTGCTAAGGAGAAAACATCCTTCAATAGGGATTCCATCCTTTTATCTACAGGATCCCTGAGCATCTGAGCATTGTCTACAGGACAAGTCAGGCTATTATTTACGGAGGAAATGGCGGCATCAATAGCCGGTATTCCCCACATTTTAATAAACTTTTCATTCCATCGGATAAAGTGTTGAAAACTTTCTCGGCGGAAAAAAACGTTTGTCTGGGTGATCCCACTCAGAATAAATGAGCTTTTCAAGTAAAGTATGAACAGGAAAAGCATGTGCTGCTTGGAAAGGTTTCAGTGACCCCAAAGCAGAAGAGGATTCTTTAGTAGTTTCAGGTATGGGCAACTTAAATGTGGAGCGGACCAATCCAGTGAGGATCTGCACTAAGACTTTCTCCTCTTGGGAAGTCGCAGAGGGTCCCTCTCCACCTGATTCCCCCGAAGAGGAATCATCCGTCCCATCCCGATCCTCTGAAAGGGATTCATCTCCTTTATCCCAGAGCTCCTCTGTCTGAGGGTCTTGGGGAACAGAGGAAGGCCTAGTGCGTTTTCTTCCACTGAGTGAAGACGTAATCACGGCCATTAATCTTTCCTCTAGACCATTAATGGTTGAGGAAAAAACCTCTTGTGTAATATATACAGGGGCTGAAGTGCCAGAAGCAGGTGTAGCCCCTGACCCCGATGGCTCTCCCTGGCTAGCCGTCCCTGGCCCATCTTTAGGGGGGGAGGATGCTGCCGACAGGGGGCCCTCAGAACCTGAACGAGATCCCCTAGTGTCTCTGGTTCCTGGGGTGCTTGAACCTCTTCTACCCATAGTGCAAAGCAACAAGGTGTGAGGTATACAAATGAACACTGCCCGCTGAGCGATGTAGTCTGGCTAAAAGCCTTGCTACCCAATGCTCAGTCTGGTGTTACTTCAGTAAATGCTGCCTAGGAGAATGCCTGTGTCCCACCTTACATGCGACCGTCAGCTCTGTGTCTCTCAGAAGGCTGAGTGCACCTGTACAGAGTGCCTCTAATAGCCTGCAGCTGGCCTGAGTGGGAGTCTAAGCACCTGTGCTGACGTCCTGCCCCCTCCTCTACCGCCCCCCCCCCCTCGAGTTTTGAAAAAAACGAGCGCTTCCCGCACTGCCGACTCTCCTGTCATGCTTCTGGAGAAAGGCTGGGGATGGGGGAGGGGAAGGAGGGAGGCTGGTAACAAGATCTGCCTGAACGGCTAGATTCAGAGATGGTGGCCATTAGGCCGCAGAGCCCGGGTGGTATAACCACTTTCTAGACCCCTGTGGCCCCTCTCTAGCCTGGGGGGGAACATTCAAACATGAGAAATCCCCCTTTCCACCTTACCTGCTTGCAGCCTGCTTTGAGATGCTGGGACATAATCAGCACTTGAACACCTGAGACAGTCAGTCAGCATGTGTAGGTTTGTGCTCTTGGCAGCCCCCGGTGGTCACAATAGGCATAGCATGCATTTACCTTAAAGGAGAAAAACCACTAGAACTCAAAAATTCTGTGGAATCTCCTCTTACCTTATCCAGCCGCAGGGTGCCGTTTACACAGACCCAATCTTCACCTCTCACGGTGGGCTCCGTTTGAAAAAACCGTCAGAGACTGGGGCCCCCATCAGTAGGGGGATCCAACAGTTCTGGGACCGTAAAGCACCTCGCCAGAAATTAGGAAGTTTAAAGCCATTTTCTGATCTGCGGGGTCCAGCTCTCTAAAAAGAGAAGCATTACGGGTAAAACCTCGTTTCTTCGGACACGAGGCCCGGGTACCATTCAATTCGGCCATGAAAAGACACTTTGAATGGATCCGGTTCGCCTGGCTTGCCCCAGTATAGGATCTTAGGATATTCCCTTTGGAGCTCAGCACAGGACATCTTTACACGTCCATCACCTAAGACACTGGCGTAAAAACTGAGGTATCCCTGCAAGGGGGAGGGATTATATAGGGGGTTGAACTTCCTGATAGGGTGTGCCAGTGTCCAATCACCAGTGATACCTATATAACCCATCAGTAATTACTGTGGCTCTGTGTCCCGTGATGTTCGAGAAAGAAAGGCTGTTTTATCCTGCATGCATAAATCCTCCCCCTCCTGCACTGTCCATCTGGGGAAGGCCAGCTAACACAGGCAGGGTAGCTAACCTGCACATGCTCAGTTGTGTCTTTTATGCTGGAGAGAACATTTACTTGTTCTCACAGCTAGCCAGGTCACATGATATTGACATCACACATGTGGGCGTGTATACAGGCTGCAGTGGAAATCTCCTCCTACCTGAACTCTCAGCAATGGAGAAAATGTGCAGTTTATCATGTAACCGTGGTATACAGATCATCCAAAAAGGTATACAGTGGCAGTATTTAATGTAAAAAGAAGATGTATAAGCTTTGGGCACTGTGGTGGGTGAACTATTTTCATATTACTGGGTTTAGTAACACTTTAAGGGACGGTGCCACCTGATGATGTCTCCTGTTGGCACCGCCCCCTTGTGACATTACAGACCGGAGCCAGGGACGTCACAAGTTATTTATTTAGGAACTGTCAGATGGCAGAGCTGTAAGTTGGTGGTAGCTTTTGTCGGGAGTGGAGCGTTTTTGTTCCTCAGGTCAGTGGTGGCGGCGGGCACCGTGATTGATGATGGATCTACACTGGTTTTGTTTTTTAAATAAAGTTTAAATAAAAAATATAAAGATAAAATATAAACAAATTTTTTTACACTACACTTTTTTTTGGTGAATGAGTAGGGGTACTACCCCTACTCATTCACATAGGGGGGGCCCTTCCTAAAAGGGCATGCAGATTCTGAAAAGCACCCCGCTCGCCCCCCCTTTCCTAACCCGCCTGGCTGCATGCTCGGATAAAGGGTCTGGCATAGTTTAGTAACTATACAGGTCCTAATATCCTAGTGCCCAGATCTTTTTTACTATGTTGAGAAGTGGTGTAGATCAGACAAAATTGTCATTCTCAATGTTTGATCTAGGTTAGCCTACTTTCCTAATAAATGAGATCATCTTTAAAAAGTTAACTTTTTTCTCCATTTAAAACAGTAAAAATCTTGCCAGTTCTGTTCTCATTTTTTCCAGCTAGCAGATGAGCATTATAATAATGTGTCCTACAAACTCAAAGTCCACAGAAGTCGCAAGGAAGCGGAATCAAAGAGAGAAGGGCAAAGTACAAGGTCAGACTGCACTTATTGAACTCACTGTTTGTGATCTCATCGTTTTCCTCTTCAGGGGGGTCCCAAGCAGCTGGATGTGACCGTCCCACTCCCAGATGATAGTTTCTCAACAAGTGATTCAGCTGAGCAGCGCTTAGTGCAGAATAATCATTCCTCAGAGTGCTCCAGGAAAGCTGTGTTCGACAAACACAAACCCTTATTGATTAATGATTTCATATGCAGTGATCACAGAGGTTCCTTAGCATACCATGCACTCGGGGAATACATTCTTTTACTGGCATGATGTTATATAAAGCAATGTTCCCCTAGTTCCATTCATGTCTGGCACTCTGCCCAAACACATGTGGACTAAAGCTCAAGCGGACTGATATCTCAAACAAAGATCTGGGAATTAAAGCAAACCTGTCATCAGAGAAATATGTAAAGCCTGCTATTTCGTACGTCTTCCCAACACACTAGTTTCCTGGCTGTCATGCTGATGCTTTCACTTCAATTCTTATAGAGTCACTGACCTATAATGAGTATAGGGATAAAGAATTCTTTTGTTTGCTGCATGTTTGTTCCCGATCTGTAATATAGCGGTACTGAAGCCAGGCACAGACAATGGGAGGCCAGAAATGGAAGCTTATCCACTAGATGGTGCACTGTATTTGGCTGATTATTATTCAGCCCTCTACTAAATAACTGCTAAGATAATATATAAGCCACATACAAAGTACAGCTGGCCATTCACTGATGGAAATGCAGTCAGTCCAGAAGGGGCAGGCTGAATTTCGACAAGTTTGTGGCCTCCCATGCTCGACAGATGCTGATTATTTAATGCACTAATGTTGAAGGGACATTTGGGAATAATTTCCATTTATCAGCAGCTGTAATCACTGATTAGTGTATTCTGACAGCAGAGGGTGCCACTGCCAGAATACAATGTCCCAGAAAGGGGGATTCTTCCACCCATCTCCAACACTAGCTAAATGATGAAAAAAAAAAAGTATGGTCAGCTTTGCTGAATACATGAACACATACTTTCTTTATATGTTTTCTTTCCACCCTTCTATATTTGTGTATCTATAGATTTAGTGGCGGATCTGCTACCCAGAAGTTGGCCAGTGATTGATAAATTGGGTTAAAAAGGACCTTTAAGGAATTAGGGGGTGAATAAAATGTAGGGCCAAGTGGTCAAGATTTAAAAGCTAAGTTCACCTTTAACTAAACAAAAAGAAAAATGCACATATTTTTGCAGGTAAACAAAATTTGCATTTATTATTTTTTTTCTGCAGGGGTCTGCAAAGTATTTCACTGACACTCAGCAGATCATGGGTACAATGTCAGACTCCTACACACTCTCCTTCCAACTTTCTGCCCATACCTCTGTACGGGCTTTCAGTTTGAGTGTGAATGGACTATGGGCATGTTGATCAGCACGCTTGCAGTCCATTGAAACTACAAATCCATCTGCCATAATGGCAGATGGGACGTGTAGTTTATTCATTCACAGATCCCTGTGAATGAATGATGCGTCTGTGCAGGCGGAGCCCTGCACAGCTTCGCCAAATTCAAATGTGACAGTGGGAGTAGGGGAGAGGAGCCCCCGCCCACTGTCAAGGGGAACAGGGGGCAAGGTTGACGAACATGTTACATCCTAAATACAGGTGTAACATGTTCAAAAGGTGAACGTTTCCTTTAAATAACTCCTACCCCCCCCCCCCACTTCCATGGTGATTATCTGGGTCCCCCTATGCATGAAACAGACCTAAAAAATTAACTAGCCCTGTGACTGTGCAAGGGGTATGAGATTGTAAATTCTATGGCTTACAAAGGGTTTAACGTTCTCTTTAAAACACTAGACAATATATTGGTATTATATGAAAATGTGTTATGATGTATGCATTGCCACTTGATGTCGTTGGTAAAAGCATCCTTTACTTTGGTCTTCAGACACAACCAAGCTAGCAAACTGTTCAACCAGGCTAGAGCAGTAAAACAGAGGAGGAAATACTTTTTCGTATGTCCAAAAACATGCTGAACAGGTCTAAAATTAGGTGATGTAAGTATTACATGTTCACCACTATATCAGTATTTGGTAACGTAAGCATAAAATTTGCTCCCACCTATTAGCACATTAGGGGAAGAATATAGTCCAGCATTTTTGACTCAGATGAAAAATAGGGATAAACAAAATATATGAAGTATTTTTGTCTTTACAACCAAATTTGAGAAACCCCCACCATAGCTTTATGTGTTCCTAATGACATAGCATACCTAAAGCTAATGTAAAAAATACTTCTTAAAGGAGGAGAAGTACAGCCAAAGCTTGTTTGGCTGTACTTCCCCTGTGGATCACAGGAGTGCAGTTCGTTTTGCACTCCTGTGACCCGTTTTCAGCAGACAGCAGGCTGAAGCCCGCTGTTGGCTGATGTCACAGAGCCAGTCCTAGCTGGGGAAAGATCATGACCACATGGTCGGGATCCAGCCAGGAGCCTTCAGTGGCACCTGCCTTTCAGGGATCCGCTGAGAGCCTGAGACAGCAGCTCCCATCCCCTCCACAGCCCAGCGCTTCAGTGTGCATGAGGTGGGGGGGGGGGTTGGCAGGGAAGACAGGGGTGACTGACAGTCACCAGCTCTCTGCTCAGAGCGGGGGAGAGAACTGAGCGATCAGCGATGTTTGATCACTCAGTTCTCACCCTTGGAGCCGGCGGGGGACAGATGTAGCATCAGAATTATGCTTCATCCACCTAGGTAAGTATGATTTAAAAGAAAAACAAAAAAACTCATACTTCTCCTTTGGCTTTTTAGCAGAAGCATTTTGCACATGTGTTAAGGTGTGTCTAGGGTTTGAGCATTAATGCATTCTGATGGCCAGAATATTTATTTATTCTGGCCATTAGTATGCATTAATGCTCTACATTAGATGCGTTCAGCATTTATGCATGTTTAAAAGCATTTAGGCTCGCTGCACACTACTTCTGCCCAGGAGCCCCTCTCCTAAATGCGCTGATGATGGGGTTTTTTCAGCCTGTAAATGCCTATGTATGCATGGACATATAGGCTTACATAGAGGTGCTTTTACAGGCTGAGAAAAGAATGCCTGTAAAAGCAGCATTTCTTAAGCTCTGTTGCAAGAGCTGAAAAGGTAGGAAGCAATTATCAAATATTTTTTAAATTTATGCTGTGTGAATGAGAACACATAACAAATATAAAGCAGGAGTTATCCCAATTTGGATGCAAAGGTGGAAATACACTTTAAATCTACTGAGGAGACGCCAACCCAAGACCACAAATATGAATATGTTGTTGCATTATTAATGAGCATTAAAGTAATAAAGCATTACATTTAATTAAAGTAATAACTACAACTACAGTATTTACTATATTAACAAGGCAAATTTGTATCTTAGCTTTTTCTCTACAGCACTGGAAAGATGTGTATACTAATTATATTATTTAGAATTTTGATTTCCAGGCAGATATAAAACACCAAAGAAAGCAGTTATATGTTTAGAAAAAGCATAACATGTTTTTTTATTCAGCTTGGGTAAGTATCTGAATTTGTCTTAATATCAAACTCTTGTTTAGTAGAACTTAGATTAGTAGAGAAACTTCTGGAACTATGATCCTATCCAAGGTGTGCTGTGGGGGATAACAGAGTGAGCAAAGGGATAAGCTCATCAGTCTACCACTGCTCCTTACATGTCCAATCACTGGAAGGGGAAGGCAAAGAGGTGACCAGGCTGTACTGCTTATATGCAGTAGAGAAAATTTAGGTTACAAACCTGGTTTTGCTATCTGGCAGGGCAGTGAAAATTTAAGAAAAGGAAGTACAAAAGGACAAATCCTTTGGCACGTAATGAAGCTCCCAAAATGATTTCAACAGTGTATTTGGACATTTGTCTACAGTTCAGTTTTAGTGTGCAACAAAAGTATTATTCAATTGATTGCCTGCCATGATTGTTCTTCCTCTTTTAGTTCTCTTATCTAGGTCATACAGTAACTTAATTTCTTTATCAATGCTGCAGTACATGCTTTGTAAAACTTTTCATACATGATAAAAAGCCACATTAAATATATTTATCATATCATACCTTTAAGAGACTGGTTTTAGGTATGCACAACAAGTTTACTGTTGCTGACAACTTTCTGAAGAATTCTGTGGCAATGTCACCAAGACCTATTCCTTGGAGCCAGTCCAGAACCAGATCAAGGTTTGTGCGTATTTGGACAGCCTTTGACCACTGGTAGAATGGTTCCCCATTACCTGAAAAATATGTGCTGTCAGAATAGTAACAGACAAGAAAAATAAGACATATAAACTCACTTGCATAACGGTAAGAAAAGATAAAAAGTGTCCGTATTTAGCACATTGACTGGGTATAGTGGTGATTAGGGGAGAATCTACATTTACAGTATGACATTGGATGTTTTTATATACCTACAAGAGAAGGTGGCACAGTGCCTTGCAGCATCAAAGCCTCATCATCAAGTCCCACCAGGGACTCTTTGCATGGGTCACCTTTTTGTATGTCTATATTATACCTAAACAGTGTTAGAATTTTTATGACTATGGTAACTAAGGGTTCTGGTGTCTCCATCATATTTCATATAAATCCACCATTGTAATCTTTAGTCATGAAACTGCCTATTTGTAATGAGATGCATTTATTCTATTACATTAAAGTACAATTTCATTTGTATCCAACCAACCCTCCTTATCCCCCTAACCCAGCCCTTTTCAACCAGGGTGTCTTGGCAAAATTCCTAAAAATTTATCAAAAATTGTATACAAGCCAGCAGGTGGATCAAGCCTCCCTTTTAGTTACACAAAGCCACAGGTTTTTATTATGCACCATTATGACTTTCTAGACACTGGCATCATAACAACCAATGATGCCATCAGTTGATAAGGAGGATGTCTGTTGCCTCCACAGCATCCCTGTTTGACCCTCCTTTGCTCCTCTCCTTCAGCACCTTGGGTCACATTAGTTGACTGATAGAGAGAAACTGAGGGAGAAGAGAAACATTGGAATACTAGTCAGTACCAGTGTGCAAAAGTGTATTTGCTTTGGAAGAATAAATCACCTCTAACGTTGAGTGTCCTACATGTGGATGTTGCTGCATTAGGTAAAACTATTAGAATGGTTTTTTACATTTTAGAATGGGGTGCCTCAAAACTGTTTGTGATTTTAAAGGTTGCCTTGACTGAAAAAAGGTTGAGAAACACTGCCCGAAACTAATTTAAACAAAAAAGCCCATCAAACCCCAGTCCCACCCTGGTAGGTACTTATCTTTTCCTAACAGTGACAGTCTGAACCTGCTCAGCAACACCCCATAGACTGGAACTAGGCCTTGTTCCTACCATCTCTAGTCTTGGAGCTGGGCCCTATTCAGATCTATAGGGAGTCACTGCTTAAGGGTAGTGCGGTCAGCAATGGAAAATATTTTGGGCCTGAGGACGTAAACACCAGATGAAGATGCCACTGTGAGGGTGAGGTAAGTAGGTAAAAGGGGTGAGACCTAGTGGGGGGTTCTAAATTAGATTAGGTCATAGTTTTTGTTTTGTTTTTTTTGTTTTTTATGGGAGACTTGTCTTTTAGACAAGCTTACAGCTTTAAAGCTTACTCTCTAACAAGAAAAGACAGCGCAGAATCAGAATGCTTGATCTACATTAAAGCTAAATTATGTTTATTCTATGTATGTTCTCCCTGACCTCTTCACCTGTGGACAGTTGGCTTGGTAGGAACTTTACATTAAAGGCTGTAGCTTGAACAGAAGTGGATTTTCATATGTGCCTGTGGTAGCCCTTACTACTAAAATGATTAGTTAAATTAAAATGGTAAACCACACTTAATAATAAAAAGTGATATGTGTTTTTTATGTCCTTACCATCATTGTAATACACTGGCAGAAAGTTGCACCTTAATCTAAAACTGCAGCATAAATCAGTGTATACTACACAGAAACAGATTCCTGCTGGACTAATTAAAGAGTTAAGGGCTGGTGGTGTTATGGAAAAAGAAAGGCACGTCATTCTCTCTTTACAGTCCAGGCGACCTTCTGCTTCCTGCTGCGAAGGAAAAAAATGCTCCCAGCAGTCCTGAGAGCAAGGCTAGGAGGAAGCACACCACTTCCTGCAGATAACCTGGCAGGACAATGAGAGGAACTGCTACATTATGGATGCTGCATAAGACCGGCCCCTCCTCCATCAGAAAAGATGAGTGAGAGAATTAACCAAAGATGCTGCTAAGCAGAATGATGGAAAATCCAACGTCCCATCCCAGTTTCAGGCCAACTGCAGAGGATTACAGCATAACATCTCAAATGTATGACACTGTCTATAAACCATTTGAAAGATGCTAAATTAATGTATTCTTCTTATTCTTCTTAGTTAACAGTTGTTAATGTTAACATACCCTCTTACTATTTTTCTGCTGGGTTCTGAGATCCAGGGACAAGAATATGGTATCGTGATTTCAAAACTCAGTGCAATGTCATCATGCTGTGTTCAAGTTGGCCTAGACAATCTCCATACACAGGAACTTTCACATGTCTTAGCGTGTGGGAGCTTTTTCAGGTGACTATGCTGTGACCATAATGAATCTCTATGTGCTTTTATGCTTGTGACACCACATTCATCTGGGAGTATAAAGGCCTTTGTTTCGGTACTATGGTATACAGGTGGCTAACCAGTGCCCATAGAGATTCTCAGTCTCCCATATAGGTGAATGATATTTTCAGCACAGGAAGGTAGGTACTGAAGAGAGGCCAATGTAGTATTGCCCATCAATTCTAATGGCACATAAAGTGGTCAATTAGCACTGAAAGAGATACATCTAAAGCTGATGATGCAAGCAGGGACTCATCTGCCAAATATGTAGATGTGAGAGGCATGATACAGCAATGAGTAGAAGCAATAGTAATAAGCTGGAAGCAATAGGAACCTAATCTGTTTTCCAGCACAAAGATTCTAGAATCTATGGGGTTGGTTTTCTAAAAGCAAATGCAGAGAGAAAGGAGTGAGTGCAACAAGGAAAGGAGAAGCATGGAAAGAGATCTAGTGCAATACAAGTGGGAACGAACTGGGCCGGAACCCACATAAAGAACTGCTGTGTGTGGAGAGAGAGAGCTCCACAAGGGCACCAGGGTGAGAGGACCTGCCAGGGACAGACTGTGAACCCCAAAGGAAAGAGAATAGTGCAGTCTTGCAGCAGAGCAGGGGACCCATGTAGGCAGTAGATATACGCACATGCTTGAAAGGGGAAGCCCTAGAGTGTTGTGATACCTCTTGCCTGGCCCCTAGAAAAAAGGTGTGAGCAATGAAGGGGTGCCTTGGGACAGAGCAGCCTGTGTTGTATCTGCCTTCATCCAGTCTGTTAGGACAGTGGTTAGTGGAGTTATTGCTATCAGGACAGTGTGATGAGGGGCCTTTAGCCACCTCAGTGTGTATTATACTTCTCTGTTTAACCTTTAGGGGCACTGTGGAGAGTTCCCTTTACGAGTACCTTTAGATGAAGGTCAAGTGCTCCACCGCAGGTAGACTTGCTTTTATTTGTATACTGGCCAATGTCTAAACAGGGCCTGAATGCAGTAGTTAGACCAAACTATTACCTGCTTTACCTTTTTCCAGGCTAGTTACCCTCAGTGACTGCTATTATTTTCGTGGTAAAATAATTTTTCTTTTGGTCACAAAAATGATGTGACTGTGAGTACCGTGATGCTTATTGTATTTGCACTAACATCCAAATTTTCAGGACAAGCTTTCGGGGAATACCCCCTTCCTCAAGGTCCAAGCAGTACTAATACGCAAAGTTTTAGCAGAATGGTCAACCAATACATTCTGGCAGGACCATTTCACAGGCAACTAAGGGAGTGAATGCCATTTACTTTGTTACATTTATAATTGTTTTAGTAATAGATAGAGTGTTAGACGTTGTCACTGTTGACTAGTGTTGTCTATTTCCATTGCTTATTCCAGCTTAAAGCGGACCTTCAGTAATTTTTTTTTAACTTTCCATCTATTAAATCTGCCATTGTGGTTTTAACTTTAGATAGTAAAACATTTTTTTTGCCAGTAAAAACCTTCTACATCCCACTTCCTCTTTCTTGTTTGGTAAAAAGCCTAGGCTTATGACATCATGCACAGCTCTCTCTCTCACTCTAGTGAGATTTTGCCAGGAAGGGAGGGGGGGGGGGAAGTGAGTCATAAGAAGGCCAATGAGAGCTATAGGACTTCAGAGGTGTGCCTCTGTGTAAATCCAGTGAACAGGCAGCAGCTTCAGCTGCCCACAGTTAAGATTTCTGTAGCATATTTGGCAAGTACAGAATCATAGTATATATAAAATAATATGCAAAGTGGTTGCAGGGAAGCTTCAGAATGGCACAGATGTTTTTATTACAAATTATGAGAGCAGACTGCAATTCCTCCTTAGGTAAAGCCCTTTGTATTACTACTGGTGTGTAGGTGAGTTTTTGAGTCCAGTTAAGGTACCCACCACTGGGAATAGCAGGAGAAGCCAACAACCAGCACCTATTTAGAGAATCATTGTTACGGGTTCCTCCTTAACCAAACTGGTAAAATGAATTACCTTTCTCCATTAGAGTATTGAAGAGCGATGCATTGGAGAAAAAGAAGAGATAGCCAAATGTTTGAGATACAAGATCTGGATGTAGTTCACACTCCCGAGTTAAATCCAATGTAGCCTGGTAAATGGCGAGAGTTCCACGTGTGCCTTCTGGCATATTGCTCAGCTCTCCTACATCGGAGAGACTGGCAGGATCGGTGAAAGGATTGCTCTCCAAAAGGGCTGGCAAAGCTGCATACAAGGTCTAAAAAGAAGGATAAAACACTTACAATGTTGTTTTACAGAACGAGATTCAATATAAGCTGTACTCCAGCCAAACCACAGTTGGAATATGTAAATATGAACTGAATATTTCAGATTTTTGCTCAGCTATCCCCTCCAGACTTCTAATTAACCAACATATTCATTACAACCCTGTTGCTGATTGCCAATAACACATTCTCATGCATAATAAAATGTTCCACAGCCATGCTGCATGTCAGAGCTATATGGCTGGGTCTTCATGGGGGCTATCCCTGCACAGTTTTTGCTATTTCGTTGATAGAAATGTGTTCGTACAGTGCGCTCACTCCGAGAAAATAATGCCTTGGAGCAAACAGTTAGCTGAGTATGTTAACAGTCTATTCACCTCTATTCTATTCATCCATTTTAAGAGCACGGACGTTGACAGTGCTAGCCCTCTATTTTCCAGTGCATGTATAGTTTTATATTCATATACAAAGGATGTATGATTGCATCAATCAGCAAACACTTTAGCTGTATAATTTTTATTATATAAATATATACGGTAATACAAACTTTAAGGACAGCAGAATTTTTTAACAGAGCTCAAAGCTCATAATAAATCATGGGCTCAGAACATGTTTTCCTAGTTAAGAATAGCTAAGCTACCGATCTCTTCCAGATGAGTATCAAAACACTTAAAGGGGTTGTAAAAATAACAAACATGCCTATATTTACCTACTTTGTGCAATCGTTTTTCGCAGAGCAGACCTGATCCTTTTTTCCTGGGATGCCCCACCGGTGCTCCAGCCCCTCCTCTTCATCGGGTGCCCCCACGGAAAGCCGCTTCGGCCATTGACACAGACAGCAGGACTCGGCCCGACCCTGCTCCCGTCTCACTGGATTCGATTGACAGCAGTGGGAGACAATGGCTCCCGCTGATATCAATCTGTCCAATGAGGGGAGAGACAGCGTCCGGAGCCGATGCACTCGTGCACATTGCTGGACTGATCGGGCTCAGGTAAGAAAAAGCGGGGGTCTGGGAGGAGCTGCAGCACAGACGATTTTTCACCTTAATGCATAAGATTTTTCATCTTAACTGCATTAACCTCCCTGGCGGTATTCCCGAGTCTGGCTCGGGGTGGATTTTTCATACCAAAAGCGGTATCCCCGAGCCAGACTCGGGCTTGCATCGCAGGATCCAGGAAGAGTTTACTTACCTTGTCCCCTGGTTCCTGCGATGTCTCTCCGCTGTGATCGGCGAGCCGCTGTGTCTCGCTCGATTCACAGTGCCGAGCTCCGTTCCCTGCGAGCGTTGCGACGCACGGGGACGGAGTTCTGCGGTAAATTAAAAAGTGAAACACACAGTACAGATACAGTATACTGTAATCTTACAGATTGCAGTACTGTATCAAATAATGACACATCCCCTTTGTCCCTAGTGGTCTGCCCAGTGTCCTGCATGCAGTTTTATATATATAAAACTGTTCTTTCTGCCAGGAAACTGGAGATTGTCCATAGCAACCAAAACTGTCTCTTTACATCAAAAGTGGTTTTAGACCAGCTAGAAAAAAGCGATAATAAATTATAATCACTTGCAGAATTGAGAGATAGTGATTTGTGAGGAGATCCGTCATCAAACACTAAAAGTAACAAAAGCTACAATTCTGCAACTGAGCAAATTTCAGTGTTTTTTATTTGATTACATTATTATATAATTTTTATTATTATTATATTATTATTTGTTATAATTATTTATAGTTATTTATTATATTATAATTTTTTATTTCGTTTTTCAAACTTTATCATACCCGGGATGTCTACTAGACTCTTGTTTGGACAGATTTAAGTGAACTATTCCTAAGAATTACAGGCCTACTATATAAAACGCCAAATTTCTGTGCAAAATAATGGTACCGCTTTCAGCACCTAAAATCTGAAATAATCATACCGCTAGGGAGGTTAAGGTGAAAAACCTTGAGGCTTTACAGCCACTTTAAGCAATTTCCCTCTTTGAAACACTCTATGTAGTTGCAGTGCATGTAGGACACACATTTCCTCTGTCATACTCCATGTTGATGTCGGGTGAACATAATGAGCACCCCAAGTTTATAACAATATGGGAACGAGAACTACACACAACCTTTTCCCAAACTCAAAAAGATCAAATTTTCCTCTTTGTGCATAAGGACTCATTAGCAAACACATACCAAGAAAAGAGTTATTAAATCCTCTGCCTCTGACCCTGCTACACCTTCACTTATTTGTGCTTGGGTCTATAATATACTACCGGTATGTGTTAGTGTGGTATCATTTCTAATACTGTTTATTTATTTTGTACTGTATTGTAAATTATTATACTTTACTTTCCAGCTCCCCTTACCTCCTGAAGAAGCGGCACTCCCACGAAACATGTTGAGATTGAGCAAGACTGCCTACCCACAGAAGACACTTCATGTGTTATCTGCAAATCTAAATGTGAACTACCTACCTAACTGATGTTTTAGGTGTCGGTTATTCTGTGGGGGGTTTTTGAGGGAGGGTCATTGTATTGTCTTTATCTTTTATGAACAATGTTTTATACATATTTGGAGCAAAAAATAGGATTTTTTTTATCATACTTACCTGTAAAATCCTTTTATTTGAGTACATCATGGAACACAGTTAGGCCAATACTCATTACCTGCTGGGTTATACTTCTTTTCCAGGTAAATTGACACTGGTAGACCGAAGGTCTTTAGACAGGAAGTGATCCCCTATATAACCCCTCCCATACAGGAAGTACTTCAGTTTTGTAGCAAGCACTGAATCCTCAAAAAGAGGGGAGAGACCTCTGTGTCCCATGATGTACTCAAAGAAAATAATTTTACAGGTAAGTATGATAAAAAAATCCTATTTTCTTTTTCATACATCATGGGACACAGAGTTAGGCTAATATTCATTACTTGCTGGGATGTCCCAGAGCAATAGCCTTGAGGGAAGGGAGACACTCTGCCAAACAATAGCCATCAGACCTTATACGGTAGCCCGCAGTACACTGCAGACAAAAGCCGAATCCTTGGCTGCTCGAACATCCACTTGATAAAATTTTGTGAACGTATGCACTGAAGACCAGGTAGCAGCTGTCAGAAACCAGGAAATCAGGCCAAGACAGAAGTACAGTTTAAATCACACTTGTTTAATAATAAAAGTAAAAAGAACAAACGCAGTCAAAACATAACCAAAGTTCAGTAATCGGAGCGGATAGTCAGCCAAGCCACAAGTCAGGGTCCAATGTAGTGGAACAGCAAACAGGATCTGGAGCCAGAAGGGATGTCAGCAAAGCAAGTCTTGAACAGGTTCACAGGAGATAGTTTCTGTGATGTTGACCAAGGCGAAGGCAGAGATGCTTTGGAATGAACGGCTTAAGTAGGCAGGACTGACGAGCAGGATATCATCAACAGCTGAGTAGAGAGATAGGAGCTGGCAATTAGCCGACAGCTGAGCTGCCAGCTTAGAGAAGAAAGGGCTGAGCCCAGCCCTGACAGTACCCCCTCCTCAACGACCCCTCCCCCTCGGATGACCACCAGGCTTGATCTGAAAACGTCTATGGAAATCACGGAGGAAGACAGGGACATGTACGTCCAAGGATGAGACCCAAGAGCGTTCCTCTGAACCGTACCCTTTCCAATGCACCAGGTACTGTATGCGACCACAGAACCTACGGGAGTCAACAATGGACTGTACTTCATACTCCTCATGGTTCTCAACCTGTACAGGGTGAGGATGTGGCACCGAGGTGGTAAAGCGGTTGCAGACCAAAGGTTTTAATAAGGAGACATGAAATACATTTGAAATATACATATGACAGCCAGACCCTATCCCCAACCTGGTAGAAAGGTGCAGGCAGGCGTCTGCGGTCAGCATGGAGTCTGTACCCATCATTAGCATGTCACAAAGCCTCCTGGACTTGTGCCCAAGTGGAACGAAGACCACAGAGATGCTCCTCTAATGCAGGAATAGTCTGCGGAACAAACGATTCAGGCAACATGGATGGTTGAAAACCATATTTCGCCATAAACGGGGACAATCGGGAAGCAGAATTCAAGGCACTGTTGTGAGCAAACTCTGCCCACGGTAATAGGTCTGACCAGTTGTTATGATGGTCAGAAATATAGCAACGTAGGAATTGCTCCAAGGCCTGATTGGCTCGTTCTGCGGCCCCATTAGACTGCAGGTGATTCGCAGAGGAGAAAGCAACTGAATTCCCAACTGTGCACAAAAGACTCGCCAGAACCGGGAGACAAACTAACTACTCCTGTCTGAGACAATAACCTTGGGTAGTCCATGTGAGCGAAAGATCTCCCGAGCAAAAATGGAAGCCAGTTCCCTAGAAGTGGGCAACTTGTTAAGTGGAATACAATGACACATCTTTGAGAACCGGTAATCCACCATAAAGATAACTGTATTGCCCTGGGAGTTGGGTAACTCCACAATGAAATCCATAAACAGGTGGGTCCTGGGCCTCTCTCCTCTGGGTATGGGTTGTAGAAAGTCCACTGGAAGGTGTCGTGGAGTCTTACTCTGAGCACACACGGAACAGGCAGCTACGAAGGCAGTTACATCAGCACGTAGACTAGACCACCAGAATTGTTGGGAAATGGCCCAAAAGAGTTGATTCTTCCCAGGGTGGCCAGCAGCCTTGGGAAAATGGTAAGTCTGGAACACGGCAGTACAGAGACTCTCTGGGACAAAGCAGCAGTCACAAGGTTTCTCAGGAGGAGCATGAATTTTGTCACCCAAAGGTGAAGTGAGATTGGTGTGAACCGTAGCCAGAATATGATCAGGAGGAATCACAGGAACTGGTACTGTCTCCAACTTGAAAGTGGAGGAAAATTGTCGTGACAAGGCGTCAGCCCTTACATTCTTGGTACCAGGTAAGAATGAGACAATGTAATTAAAACTTGACAAGAAAAGAGCCCATTGTGCCCTTCTGGGATAGAGGCGTTTAGCCTCAGACAAGAATATGAGATTCTTATGGTCAGTAAGAGAACCGGCACAGTGGTACATTCGAGGAGATGTCTCCATTCTTTCAGCCCTAAAATGATTTCCACCAGCTCTCTGTCACCAATCTCGTAATTGCACTCCGCAGGTGACAATTTCTTTTCAAAAGTAGTCACAAGGATGCATAGCATTCTCAGAGGTAGGATGTTGAGACAGAAGGGCGCCAACACCAGTCTCAGAAGCATCAACCTCAAAAATAAAAGGCAACGTAGGGTCAGGATGTGCCAACACAGGAGCAGAAACAAAGGCAGCCTTGAGACTCTCAAAGGCCTTAATGGGCTCCGGAGCCCAACTCTGTGGGTTACCGACCTTTCTGGTCATATAAGTCAGGGGCTTGACCAGAGACGAGAAGTTACGAATAAACTTCTGATAATAGTTGGCAAAGTCCAGGAAACGCTGCAGAGGACGTAAACCCATGGGTCAGGGCAACTGTAGAACTGCCTAAAGTTTTTCTGGGTCCATCGAAAAACCAGCAGTGGAAATTACATAATCCAGGAATTTAACCTGTTCACGATGGAACTTGCACTTCTCCAGTTTACAATAGAAATTGTTCTCTCTTAGTTTCTGAAGCACACAACAGACATCTGTGTGGTGGCTCTCTAGGGACTTGGAAAATATGAGGATATCATCGAGATAAACCACCACACATAACTGCAACAAATCTCAGAGGACATCATTAATAAATTCCTGGAAAACTGCCGGGGTGTTACAAAGGTCAAAAGGCATTACGAGGTACTCATAATGGCCTGTTCTGGTATTAAACGCAGTTTTCCACTCGTCGCTGTCCTTAATCCTCACGAGATTGTATGCCCCTCTCAAATCAAGCTTCGTGAAAACCGTTGCTCCTTTGAGGTGGTCAAATAATTCCGTAATCAAAGGAATCAGATAGGCATTCTTAATCGTGAAATGATTGAGACCCCTATAATCAATACAAGGCCTCAGTTCACCACTCTTCTTCTTCACAAAGAAGAAACCAGCACCAGCAGGAGACGAGGATTTGCGGATGAAACCTTGAGAAAGTGCGTCTGCAACATACTACTCCATGGCCTTATCCTCCAAGACCAATAAACGGTAAACCCAGCCACGAGGGGGTATGGCACCAGGTTAAAGGTCAATTGCACAATCATATGGCCAGTGTGGAGGCAAACTTCCGGCTTGACCTTTGTCAAAGACATCGCTAAAATCGTGGTACTCCTCCGGCAGGGAGGAGAGTGAAAAGGTGCACAGGACCTTGGCTACCTTCTGGAAACACGTCTCACTGCATTGTGGTGACCAGGAGAGAACCTCAGCACGGAGCCAATCAAAAGAGGGGTTGTGCCTCTGTAACCAAGGATAACCAATAACCAGTGGAAACTTAGGTGAGGAAATAACTTGGAATTGGATTATCTCATGGTGAAGAGCCCCTACGGCCAAGGACAACGGAACCGTCTCATGAGTCACATGGGCAGGCTGTAGAGGTCTCCTGGCAAGTGAAGTGTCACGCAGCTGCAGCGGAATCGAGTGCTTCGATACAAAGGCAGCATCAATGAACAGGCCTGCAGCCCCAGAGTCATTTAGAGCCTGTATCTCAACGGACGACTCAGCCCAAGAAAGGGTGACCAAAACCAGGGGCTTATCCTTCTGGATAACTGGGGATGAAACAACGCCACCTAAGGTCTGTCCGTGACAGGACCTCAAGGTTCAAGCGTTCCCTGGACGAGTAGGACAAGACTTCAAAAAGTGACTTGCCTGGCCACAATAAAGGCACAATCTCTCCCTCTTCCTAAAGGTTCTCTCATCCGCAGAAAGACATGTGAAACCCAAATGCATGGGTTTACCTTCACAGACCGACTCGGTACCAGGAGGCATGGGAGGTGAGGGAGTCACGGGTGGGACTGCAAAGCTCGGAGACAAATGTACAGGAGGCTTCCGCAAGCACTCCTTAAAAGAGAGTCTTTCTCTGAGTCTGGAGTCAATGAGGATGGCAAACGTGATCAACTTCTCCAGCTCAGTGGGTATATCTCGGGCTGCTATCTCATCCTTGATGGTATCTGAGAGACCATTTGAAAAAGCAGTCACAAGGGCCTCATTGTTTCATGCAACCTCTGCTGCCAGAGTACGGAATTCAATGGCGTAGTCGGCAACAGTTGTCATACTCTGTTTGATGGACATGAGGCACTTGGAAGCAGAAGTGGAATGTGCGGGAACGTCAAATACCATTTTAAACGAAGCCACAATCTCAAGGTAGTTCAAGACAATAGGTTTTTGCGTCTCCCATAGAGGGTTTGCCCAGGCCAAGGCAAAGATATCAAAAAACCTACTTTGCTTCTGTCCGTGGGAAACACCTGGGGCAGCATCTCAAAGTATATCTCAACCTGGTTGAGAAACCCTCTACATTGGACTGTATCACCCCCAAATCGCTGGAGAAGTGGAGCAGAACCAGACATACCTCTTATAGAGGTAATACTCGAGGTGGGTGCCTGCACAGAGACTGAAGCAGCAGCAGGGTCAGCCTGCAACATAGGTTGTACCAGGGCATCAGTGGGAGATTCCAGGTGAGCCATGTGACTCAGAATTTGTAACGCCATGACAAACCGATCCATGCAGTGATCCAGTTCATCCAATCTGGACAAAATTTTACCAACAAGTGGATTGACTGTATCTTCTGAATTCATGGCCTTCGCCTACTGTCAGAAACCAGGAAATCAGGTCAAGACAAAAGTACAGTTTAAATCACACTCGTCTAATAGTAAAAGTAAAAAGAACAAACATAGTCAAAACATAACCAAAGTTCATTAACCGGTATGGATAGTCAGCCAAGCCATAAGTCAGGGATCAATGTAGTGGAACAGCAAGCAGGATCTGGAGCCAGAAGGGATGTCAGCAAAGCAAGTCTTGAACAGGATCGCAGGAGATAGTTTCTGTGATGTTGAGCAAGGCAAAGGCAGAAATGCTCTGGACTGGACGGCTTAAGTAGGCAGGACTGACAAGCAGGATATCATCAACAGCTGAGTAACTGTGGAAAGATAGGAGCTGGCAATTAGCCGACAGCTGAGCAGCAAGCTCAGCGAAGGAAGGGCTGAGCCCAGCCCTGACAGCAGCCTTACAAATCTGAGCCACAGATACCTGATGGCGAAAATCCCAGGAGGTTCCTACACCCCTGGTAGAATGAGCTCTCATCCTAAAGGGAGGAGTTCTACGTTTCAGACCATAGGCCTGAATGACCAATTGACGGACCCAATTCTCAATGAAAGCTTTGGAAGCTGCCTGCCCCTTTTTGGGTCCTTTTGGTAAAGCAAAAAAGGAGTCTGATCCTTGGATCTCTGCAGATCTAGACAAATAACCATTGACTGCTCCGACAACGTCCAAAGAATGCAGTCTCTCTTCCGCCGAATGAGGCTGAGAGAAAAGAGAAGGCAAAATAATGTCCTGATTTGAATGAAAGGCCGACACCACTTTTGGCAAAAAGTATGGAATAGGTCGTAACACGACCCTGTCATGGTGAAGGATCAAGTATGGTTCCCTGCACAAAAGGGTAGCCAACTTGCAACAACCCTTCTAGCCGAGGTGAAGGCCATCAGAAAGGCTAGCTTGCGTGACAGCAAGTCTAATGGATGGGCTCAAATGGTTGTTTTTGTAACACAGACAGCACCAAGTTCAAGTCTCAAGAACACATAGGTGACCTAATGGGGAGAAGCAAGCGAGTTGCCCCCTGCATAAAGGTTCGGATCAGTGAATGGGAGGCTAAAGGTCTTTGGAAGAATACTGATAGGGCCGAAACTTGACCTCTGATTGTACTCAAAGCCAATTTGATTTCCACAGCTGACTGTAGAAAAGAGAGAATTCTTCCAATCACATATTTCCGAGGATGCCATTTTTGGGCTTCACACCAAGCAATATAAGTCTTTCAGACCTTATGATAGATCTTCCTAGTGACAGCTTTTCTAGCATTCACTAGGATAGACAGACACCACTGGTCCCGAGATTCCACGGTCCCTTAACATCCTGGCTTCAATAGTCATGCTGTCAAATTTAGAGACTGTAAATTGGGGTGGAAAATAGGACCTTAAAACAGTAGATCGGAGCAACATGGAAGCGTCCATGGCCCGTCTATTGTCAGTCTCACATTCTCCGGGAACCAAGGCCTTCTGGGCCAGGCTGGTGCCACCAGAATGACTGGAACTTCCTCTCTCCGAATCCTGCGCAACAAATGTGGAAGGAGAAGGATCAGAAGGAAAGCATAAACCAGGGAGTACTGGCTCCATGGAACTACCAGAGCATCTGCTCCGATTGCCAGAGGATCTCTTGTTCGGGGCACAAACTGCTGTAGCTTGTTGTTTAACCTGGATGCCAGAAGGTCGACCTCTGACCATCCCCAACATTGGCAAATTTCCTGGAACACCCCTGGGTGTAGAGACCATTCCCCCGGGCAGATCTGCTGGCGGCTGAGATAATCTGCCTTCCAGTTCTCTATTCCCAGGATATGGACTGCCGATAGAATCAGCACATGTCCCTCTGCCCAGGCTAGTATGTGGTTCACCTCCTTCAAAGATAAACGACTCCTGGTACCGCCTTGGTGGTTTATATAGGGCACTGCAGTGGCATTGTCGGACTGTACCCTGATAGGGCAGTCCTGAAGCTCCGCCGTCCAGGACCGTAGAGCTAGATGTACTGCCCGTAATTCCAGGACGTTGATGGGCAGGATCTGTTCTGTCCTTCACCCTTTCCCCTGAGCTGTGAGCCCTTCTAGGGTCGCTCCCCAGCCTGAGAGACTGGCATCTGTAGTCAGTACTCTCCAAGTTACCAGGAGGAAGGATCTTCCCTTTCGCAGGTTCTGATCCTGTAACCACCAGTTTAGGCTTAAGTGTACCTGAACAGATAAGAACATTGGATAATCCAGGGTTTGTCCTCTCCTGTTCCAAGCCAACAAGATGTCTTGTTGTAGAGGCCTGGAATGGAACTGGGCATAGGGCACCGCCTCGAAGGAAGATAAGATCCTCCCTAGAAGACTCATACAGAGCCAAATGGAGGGTTGTCTGGTGCCCCTTATCTGATGCACCTGATCCTTCAGGGCACAGATCCTTGTGGGTGGCAAGAACACTCTTGCTTGGACCATATCTAGGATCAGACCTAAATACTTTAGACTTTGAACTGGTCTCAAGGTTGACTTTTCTGTATTTATGATCCAGCCTAAGCTTTCCAAATACCGCACTGTGCACTATGTGCTCTGTTCTAGAGCCTTTAGTGAGTGATCTCTGAGCAGGAGGTCATCCAGATACCCGAGCACCAGGATCCCTTGGGCCCTTAAAAGACCCTGTACTGGTGCTAGGACCTTTGTGAACACCCGGGGAGCTGTAGCAAGCTCGAAGGGTAGAGCCACAAACTGAAAATTACGTTCCTCTACTGCAAATCGCAGTCCTTTATATTGATGGAGGCTAGAAAGTCTCCCACCTGGAGTGAGGTTACTGCTGAGCGGACAGACTCCATCCCACAGGTCATCTATATGTATGGCAACCACAACCCCATCGTGACATGCAGATTACTTGAGGATTGTGGAATCTGACAATGTCAAAGAGCACATAGAAGGCATATTATTAAGTACAAGTATCTTGTTTTAGTCATTAACATAGAATGTGCATGGTGTGCAGAAATTGTTATTATCATAGACCATAGTTAGCAACACCCTCTATAGAGGGGCCATGACAGAAAAAAAAATTAAAACATTTACATTATGTAGTGCATTTACAAAAACAAATCCTAAAAGCTTAAATGATTGCTGAGATATCGTAACTACATTCAGCACTATGAAAGTGTTACTAAGCCCAGGACCCTGCATTCACTATATCTGGTCTCCAACAGTACACAGAACATGGAAATGCAATTATTTTAGTAAATATAAACTGATAAATACCTTTTCTCATCAGTAGTATATAGCAGTCTTGTGACTTCTATCAGTGTCCAGCCGAGGACTGGTTAAAGCTTGTAAGAGGAGTTTTCTGACTATCTTTTAAAACTGCAGGACCCCTGAATCTCTGTCTGGACAGTGCTAATTGGCCCTGAGCTGATCACATGCACCGTCCCAAGAAAAAATAAAAAATCTATCAATAAACACCAAACTGAGCATGTGCAGCTTGACTCGATACACTCTGTGTTATCAGGAAATTATTAGGGGACAGTGGAAGAAGGGGAGGATCAGGGAAGATGGGATCAAACAGCCTTTTTACACAATGCAGTGAGTATAACAAGCATACTATGCTGCATATACAGACTGATTTTACTGTTGTGGGTTTAGTAACACTTGAAGTACCTGTAATTTATTGCCACATATAATAAAACTATCTTACATACCTTAGTAAGGTAATACACACACTGTTGGAAGGTATACATAATGACTTCATCGAGAAGGGCCATAGACTCTTCGCATGCCTCCAGGTCACTTGAAAGCAAAGCATCCTGGGAAGATGCTGGAAGAAAGAATTTTTATTTTTATTACAGAATTAGAAGTAGTAGTTACTAGTAGCAATGTTTTTTCTTATCATCATCATCCTTATTATATATGTAGTACATTGTTCTGCTCATTGTCTTTACTACTGCTGATCACACATTTCTGCTTATTCTCTTTCATCCTCCTTCTTAGTAAATCTGCACTATATAATAGTATTTTATTACAACTGCAGTCAATAGTTTTGTCACCCTTTTAAGTTGCATTTGTGGATTAATTCTCAGTACTAGACTACACTTCTAGATCCGTATTTGGATTAGTGGAGCCTGCAGGTACACAGGTTTTGGTGTAACACACCTCTGCTAGGATCACTTCAGTGACACAAAAGGTTTCTTGGTTTGGTGGTCCCAACAAGGCTTAGAATATATTTATTTATGGTAAATTATTTTATAGGAGATGACAATTTGTACTAATGATAGAAAAAATGTGCAATCAGTATCTCTTCCGCTGACTTTTTTTGCACCTGTGTCCTATAGGCACCTGCCTTCTGTGTGTAATAGTAAATCTGGCCTTGGCCACTAATTATAATATCAGAGGATTTCTAGTCTATTCTATTCCGCAAGATATATTACATTGGACATAGGACTGGTATTCATAAACCATGGGTGATATGCAGGCTACAATCAGGTGATTGGACACTGGCAAAAAACTTCCCCCCTAGAACACACTCATATGACCTCACCCACTTCGTAAGAGTCTAGATTTTTCCTAGTAGCCTAGGTGATGGACCTGTTCTCTAGAGAATTTTAACCATTCAATTGTTTTCTTTTATGCTTCTTTTAAGGTTTGACTGCTTACTGCCTCAGCTATATAACAGTTACCAGATTGATTACCCTCAATGTGTACTCTGGGAACCTTACCCCACTATGTGAGGCTGGCCCATAATGTTTGCTTTGGGCACTGGCTTCAGTGTTAGATGCCCACTTTGGCATACGGGTTAATTTCTATGGTTCCCAGACCCTTAAAATGGTATTAAACCCAAAAGCAAACCTTTATTATATTGCAGCTTTTCAATTCTTTTTTAAGGTTTTCCTTTTATTTTTACCTGGTGATCCAACCAGTAAGTGTGTTGTTTTTCAACAGAACAAGCTGACATGTGGATGTAGCAGTTAGAGGGGTGAGACAAACAAATTACCACTGACAGGGGTGCGTACAATGGTCAGTTTTTTTTAATTTATGCTAATTTTTTTATCTCAATAGGAAAAAATAACTGTTTGCTGTGTTGGCTAGATTTCAGCTTTAATTTATTAGTGTATTTCTGCTAGGTCATCTAACACTCCCATCCCCCTAGATTAACAGTGCTGTTGTCCAAAGGTGCCTCTGCGCTTCTTCATCCAGACTGTAGGCACTCTAATATAGGAGGTGTGTTACTGACCGGATTACTAGTTGAAAAAACTAAAAAAAAAACTAATGCAGTCATCACATTTAATCATTGGTAAGCTGCAACATATTTTATTTTTAGTGTTGGATTTAATACCGCTTTAACGCCCATTCAGGGGTATGCCCACCGTGACTGTTGAAGCCTGGACCCTTAGTAGGACCAGCATCCTGGATAAGGTAAAACAGGGTTTCCCTCTATGTTGGAACTGGTCCCTGGCTTTTAATACTGCAATCCACAGTGCGTAAGCATACTGTGCTGTTTTACAGGCAGAAGATTTGGGATCTTTTTGCTTTATTGTGGTAACCCCTGCCATTTTGTCTATAACGTTTTTTTGGCACAAGCAATTTAAACTTGCCAGTTTTCCTCATCCTATATAGACTTAAGCCTAGTCTACACGGGCCGAATGTTGGGCAGTTTCAGCTTGTTCAATAGAAACCACGCGACATTTGGCCTGTGTGTACAGCAGCCGGTCTGAAAAAGGTTTGCTGACCGGCTTCCGATCAGCGCTCTCAGCCAATGGCTGAGAGCACGGCCCAGAGTGTACTGGGGGGAGGTTGTCAGAACGCAACAAAACAGCAGGGGAGATCGCTGTACTAACATCAGATTGTAAGTACAGCGGCTTCCGACCTGAGCTGTCAGGTTTTTTTTTTCGTTCAACCCGTAAGTCAACTAGTAGTTTGCACTAGGCTTTAGTCTCAGGAGGATAGGGCAATGGTGTCACACTTCCCAGATGGGGCATTACTGCCTCCTTTTTTCACCAGAAAAAGTACACAGTACGTTGCTTTACTCCTGCTGCCATCTTCTACAGAGACACAGCCACAGAAATACGGTCAAAATCTGGGTTATAGCAGCTCCTGTATCCAAACACATAAAAACCCATCCATTCCAACCTCCATTCTGTGAGTTCCCCACTGAGGATTGCCTCACTTAGCAATGGTGGATCACGCAAGGGAGCTGAGACAAAAAGGCCAATCAGCATGCATTCTGCAGGTGGCCTACAGACAACTCAAAACACCACTCAGGGTGATAGCTGTTGCCTTGTCCCCTATCAACGTCCTATTATCACTTAGCTCCCTTCCTTTGACTCTAGCTCCCTCTCAGGCACACACCATGCGACCTACCTGACAAAAGCGGATTTCTCTGAAACTATGTCTGAACTCTTTGAAAAACTGTCAGCAATTCTAGAACCTTAATTTTCCAGAGGCCAGAAATGCTTCATATCCTCTATTCCCCTGAACCCTGCTCAGTGATCAGATTTTGAATCTCCTTTACTTGAAGATATTATGGAGGAAAGTAATGAGGCCCCCGATTTCGTAGAACAGACCATAGAGGATTTTCCTTCCTCTGCATTTTAATAAATGCTCTCTCTACATTTCATTTTATGAAACGCTCCAAAAACTCTTTACTGTGGACACACCAACTGATGCGGTGCACACTAGTCTTTTCCCAACAGCACCTGACTCTCTACGGCCTAAACCAGCCACTATGAGCACTAAGAAGCTGGATAAATAAATGAGTAAAGAAAAAACATTCCCGTATACCCACAAACTGATTGCACAGTTTATGAGGACTGGTCCAATGCAGAAAGGGTATTTGCTCCAAGATTTTTGCTGCAATTTATCCTGTGGAAAAGGAATTTTATGGTAGTGGATCCTGCCATTTCACTTCCCAATTAGCACCTTACAGTTCCTATTGAGGATGTTCCCTCTTTTAAGGATTCTGTTGATAGGCATCTGGAAGCCCTCATTAAGCCCTTCTTTGCCCTTGCAGGTCCTACACGGCTTCTTGACAGAAGCAGAAAAATACTGTAATATTTGGATGACATGACTTTTAATGAAAATGCATAAAAGTGAATATTTTTAAACAATATAAACCTTCTGAATCCCATTCTTTCTCCATATCTTGGGTTTTCTTCTGCACAAAATTGAGAAGTTCCATGGAATTTGCCATCCATAGCATTAAGGGTCGAAGATCAGTGGCCACCTCCTCAATCCCCAATGTACTCAAGAAACTTCTGTCTTGTTGGCTGAAATAATCAACAAAAATGTGCTTATCGTTTTTATCAAGAAACTCAACCAGAAGCAATCTTTATTTCGGGAAAAAAAACAGTCAATCTACAGAAAAGTGTCAGGAAAAGAGAAATGCTTTTCATCAGTACACATACTGTAAAAGCCTTTAAACTCCAAACAATGAATGTCAACAATTACCATCTAACTCATATTATGTCACTGTAGCACGCAAGCTTTAGTGAACAAATAATACATTAAAGTAAAACATCAAAAAATGGTAAGGAAAATAAGGAAAGCATTGAAGTGGTAAAAATTTTTCATTATGTTTCATTATGTTTTGTAGATATGCCCACAGTCATAGATTTTGCTACAAAGTACATACTGTATATTGTAACAAGTACATATATATTTTTAAGATTTGGTAAAAAACTATTTGTGACTGGATAAAAACTTGTTCTAAAAGAAACAAATATGACTTTCCAACTGAGTCCTAGTGAATGTCCTTGACCAAGCTCTATTGCTTTATCTGCAGTGGAGAAAAGTGACTCAGGGCCTTGCTATGCCTTCTGTTAAGTAGACATGTGTGATTTGTTTCATTACAAATCAGATGCAGTTTTCATTATTCAGAGATTCATATGTATCCGAATCTCCAAATCATAATGTTAATGAATGTCAATAAATAAAAAAAAAAACTATAACAAAAACAACAAATTCATTCATATTAATTCTTTTTATTTGGATGACAGGATGCAATATTTTTGGCCTTTTGTTAATGTTGAAAGCATTCGAAATAACGTAACAACATAACAAATGATCCAAACTAATTCAGATACATTGTTTTATTCTAGTGGACGGAGGTGGAGCCCTAAGAATCTCTGAATCTGAAAACCCCCCAACCCCCCCTCCTTTTTCTTCCATATCCTTCCCCCCCCCCTTTCAACACAACCCCTTTTTACCCCTTTTTCCCCTCCTCCCCTTCCCCCCACCCTCCTTCCCTCCTCTTTCCCCCTCCTTCCCTCCTCTTTCCCCCCTCATTCCCTCCTCTCCCCCCCCTTTCCTTTTCCTTCCCCATGCACTATATACAATCTTTTAATGGTCATCACTCCACCAACTATTGTGTATATATTTATTCCTATCCCTATCTAGACTTTATTTGCGCACATTCTCCGATGCCCGTCATGGGGGGACCCTATTGAGTAGCTGGGTCCTGTTCCTGGTGGTTGACCTGTTGGGTAAGTAACTTTTCAGTGTTATCACTGAACTTTATGTATCTAATATGCTTTTGTAAAATTTTTTTACTTGTTTTTGTCTTATTTTATTATTTGTTATCTCCTGATGAAGCGGTCTATGTACCGTGAAACTAGTAGAGGATTGGTTATTCTATGAAAAACCTTGTAGGTCAGAGTGAATGTTTGGTCAGCCTCAGCAACTGTCCCTACGCTCCCATCCTCCTCCCTCTTCCCTTATATAAAATTTGGATGATGGCACTTTTTTTTATGCCTAGTTTTGGGCTTTGATATCTGAGGCTTTACTCAAAACATTTCTAGAATCATAATATAACGAATGAATCAGAATCCTCCAAAATAACTTTCAGAAATACAAGTTAATTCAAACAAGGAATATAATAAATTGATTCAAATATACAAAACAAATTCCAAAAATGAATCAACATAACAAATATGACTAAACAAACTGATTACCTTACTGAATGAATCCAAAACAAAACAAATGTTTCCGTCATACACATCTACACTGGTAAGGGTACAGGTGACTCAAAAATGGGTAAAAACTTTACAGGTCTTTGGCCTGGTGAAAAAAACCCACACATATGCATTCCAAGTAATTACTTGCCTATAGTTCTGCATGAGCATTAGATTGCTCCTGTCAGCTAGTTCTTAGTAAATTCACCAAGTACATGATGGTGTGTTAACTAGTAGCTAAGTAGAAAAATCAAGCCCATCTTAGAAATGCATTTTGGGTACATTTAGGATTACTATGTTCAAGTATAATTAGAATATTTGAGATATATACAAAACACAAAGAGTCTGGTGTGACTGTTTTGCAACACCTCAAGCCAGCCGTCCTCCAACTGTAAAGAGGGGCTCACTACTGAGACCTGCCTTCCAAACTGGCAAGGAAAGATAGGCTTTTATGAGAGCAGTATTTCCTACATTTTTCATAATAAAGCCAAGGATTAAGAGACACTAAACAATATATGAGATAATGATTTCTTACATTAGTTGTACTTTTTGCTGATTTGTAAAGCCCGCCATAGACAGTTTAATTCTCGTCTGGTTGCTGCTGAACCGAACGAGATTTGAACCATGTATGGTCAGGCTGAAGGTACCCAAGTTGATTAATCATTCAAGTTGGGTACAACCAGTCTGCTGCATTTTACATGTGATTATTGCTAGCAGCTATTATAGAAGCTAGCAATAATCATTGTGTTCTTCTGGCAGGGATGGCTTCCCCCGCCGGGAGAATACAATGGCTCCGCAGGAGGGATTCCCCCATCAACACTGACTATGGTTGCAGCACAATCCGTGTTTGCAAAAAAGAAATTTTATGGCCCGGCCTAAGTCTTGTGTGGGTGGGCACATGAAGCATGCTTTCAGCTTTCATTTGAGATCAGTTTGCGATTCTTCTGATATCTTGCTGAGTTTCTTCAAAGGTGGTTCTAGCCTCGTTCTGACCCGCTTCTAAGCTGCTTACCCACTTCAGCTCTTAAAGGTTTTACCCCCTTCCTGACCAGGCCATTTTTTGCGATACAGCACTGCATTGCTGTAACTAACAATTGCGCGGTTGTGCGACACTGTGCCTAAAATTGATGTCCTTTTTTTCCCACAAATAGAGCTTTATTTTGGTGGTATTTGATCAACTCTGCATTTTTATTTTTTGCGTTAAAAACAAAAAAAGACTGACAATTTTGAAAAAAAACCCAATATGTTTTAATTTTTGCTATGAAACATACCCAAAAAAATAAAGGAACAAATCAAATTTCTTCATCAATTTAGGCCAATATGTATTCTGCTACATATTTTTGGTAAAAAAAATCCCAATAAGCGTATATTGATTGGTTTGCGCAAAAGTTATCGCGTCTACTATGGGATACTTTTATTTATTTTATTTTTTTTTACTAGTGATGGCAGCAATCAACAATTTTTAGCAGGACTGTGACATTGTGGCAGACAAATTGGACACCTGACACTTTTTTGGGAACCAGTGACATTATTACAGGAATCAGTGCTAACAAAAATGCACTGTCACTGTACTGACACTGGCAGGAAAGGGGTTAACATCAGGGGCGATCAAAGGGTTAAGTGTGTCCCTGGGGGGTGCTTTCTAACTGTGGGGGATGTGCTTTGACTAAAGGAAAACAGAGATTCATGTTTCTAGCAGAAACATAAGATCTCCATTTTCCCCTCTGTCAGAACGGTGATCTGCCTTGTTTACATAGGCAGACCGCTGTTCTGCCTCTCCTCAGAATGACCAGCGGGTCCCGGCAGACATCACATCCGCTGGACCCACTGATTGGCTAATGCTGTGTCAAATCACAGCGGGAGTGGGGCTCCAGAGGCGCGCGCCACGGAGCCAAAGAACAAAATCGTGTACAGGTACGTGATTTTGCGCTTAAGGGCTGCCCAGCCGCAGTATATGTATATGGGGCGGTCCTAAATGGTTAAATCGGTGTTCGCCTTGCTACTGACTTGTGTGTGGAAAAAAAATCAGTTCCCAAATGCCAAAGTTCAAAGCCCTAAAATAGTTGATGCCCACAAACAAAGAAAAAAAAAAAGGAGTTGTAAAGCTTTCAGTCACCTGCCTGAAGCAGAATTAGTGGACTGGTGCAACTTTGCAAGCAATGCCCAAGTCGAAAGAAAAGAAAAAGCTCTCTTTTATGGCTCTTGAAGAGGAAATGAAAGCTGTGGCTAAATAAGGCAGTCAGAAGGCAAGGAATTGTCACTCGTTTTGCCTGTGGTCTTCCTGCAGCTGATCTTTCCCCATTACTAACATGCATTGTGTCTTTGTGTGAAAGGGGCCATCTTGGTAGAGACAGAGCTTTGTTTTTCCCATCAGAGATTTTATCCCTGTGAGCAGCACAGTAATAACATCACCAAATCTTACCCCAAATCTCATGCGACTAGCAGGCAGAAGCGGCAGTGCCTTAGATCTCACACTGCAGATACAATGTATCTGATGAAGATACGTCACTTCCCTTGTATCGACACGCGTAGGGGGGGGTACTGGACAGCTGGTCTGTCGGAAGGAGTAGGAAGGAGTAGGAGCACACGGTCTCATCTGCAGCTTGGCGTTTTGAAGGCATGTTATAGAGCGGGGCATTGCTGCACCAGACCCATGTAAGTACCCTAGACTAGGGTTGTGTTTGCATAAAAAAAATCGTTTTAAACTATATCACACTATGGAGTTTTGTTTTTGCTATTTATATGTGAGGAGGCAACATCATTGGGCTATTGAGCAGTTTGGGACCTTGCAACCTAACCTGGAATCCTTTAAGGTGATTCACAAGCGTGTATTGACCAAACTTGATTGTGAGGTCACACGCTCTGACGTGAGCAGCTATTACCTTGGGGTAGGGAGCACCCGAGTGAAATCACTATAAAAGATCGTTATTTTCACAGTCATCTATCAAATCACATTTACTACTATTTTTTAAGGACTTTGTTATATCAAAAACTGACCCTTTATGGTCAGAGTGTCACAGATTTTATGCACTTGAGCACTTTATGGATCACTTCTGTGTCATCATACATGTCACTTTATATGTTATATATATGGATTTATGATGTATATGTATATTTACAATATATGATGTGGAAAGCTGCATGGTAAGATCGGTTGCCTATACATTATCCCAGTCAATATTGTTTTTTTTCACAGATATTATTATAGTTTATTATTGGCATCCTTTTTATAATTTTGCTGCAGGTTCAGCAGATCAATAAGGGGATAGCGCAGCACACAATTCATTCTATTTGATTTTACACAATGGGATGTGGAGTGTGGGGCGTGATTGGTGCTAGCAGCTGTCAGCCTATCACTAAGAGATAAGGGATATTTAATTAGGTAGCTCGCAAGATTTTTACAATTGTTTGCAGATACATAGCTTTGGGGTTTTGGCACAAGAGAGTGCCCTGATATTTTTTCTGAGGAAAAGATAATGTTTTTTTTAGGGTACTGCTAAAGGACAATTTAGGGCTTTTTAGGGTACTGCTAAAGAACAATTGCTTTCCTAAAATTTCTCTATAACATAGCAAAGCTTCACTTTTTACGTTTAAAGGAGTTGTAAAGTCAGAAGGTTTTTCTATCTTAATGCAATCTATGCATTAAGATAAAAAGCCTTCTGTGTGCAGCAGCCCACCCCCCTCGCCCCCCTAATACTTACTGGAGCCCTATCTGAATAGAGTCCAGTGATGTTCACGAGTGTCTCGGCCATCCGGGACTCTCCTTTCTGATTGACTGCGACACAGCAGTGACGCCAGTGGCTCCCGCTGCTGTCAAAGTCAGTTAGCCAATCAGGAGAGAGATAGGGGGCGGGGCCGAACTGCAGCTCCATGTCTGAATGGGTGCCCCGATAGCTTGCTGTGGGGGCACTCCACAGGAGGGAGGGGCCAGGAGCACAAAAGAGGGACCCAAAAAGAGGAGGATCCAGGCTGCTCTTTGCAAAACCACTGTAGCGGTAAGTATACATTTGTTTGTTATTTTTATAGAAAAAAAAAGAGACTTTACAATCACTTTAATTCCACTAATTATAGAGCATAGCCCAGTGTCACCTACGAGCCTCATGTAAGACTTTGATGAAAAATGGCTTTGTTGAAAGACATACTGAGATTCACGACTGTAGACAAAGCAAATATTTTAGAGAAAGTGTCATTAATTATTTTGAGAAAACACTTTGTATTATGAATGATTAAGTGACATAAGGCGGCTAGGAACAAAAATAAATAGAGCAGAGGATCAAAAATGGTGTGAACTTTTACACACTAGGGAAACTAATAAACAGGATGGGCCCAGCGTCTCAAATTCTTGGTTCCATGTGTTTAAAGTACCATGAATAAAACATCTGAAACACAATGCATATTCATTGTGAAAGCCAGGACACAGTGAAATAATCATTCTATATACAAATAAAGAACAAACACTCATTTCTGTTTAAGGTCCAGCTGGGAATTCCATATAAGTTGTATAAAGACACAGATGTTACCGTGTTTTACTATATCAAATGGTATGAAGAAACACATAGCATGTCACATAATGGGACAATGCAACACTAAAAATGTTCATTGATTTCCGCTATCAAGCCGCATCACACATGGTCACAAAAGCCAATAAATGTATACATAATGCTTTTTTTTATTGCAAGACTTTGTAACATGCTGTGAAGGCAAGAAGGTTTATTCAATTGTTTTTCAAAATACACAAAATTTCCTGTAATTGCATATAAGCATTTGTATGGCATTTACCAGGCTAAGACTGCCAAGATTTAAAAAAAATATACAGAGTAACAAAAATTCTAAAATTTCCATTCATTTTGTTTATCCAAGATTAAGGGACCACTAAGCTTAAAATGAGAAAGTTATAAAAGAAAGACTATATGAAAATGCTACTATTATTATTCATAACTCTCCCAGGTATTCAGAAACAGATTGTAAAGTGTTTAAGTAGTAATAAGAGACTGTTGGGTATCGTGTCCCATGCAAATATTTCTATTACTCCAGTCTGTGCCTGTTGTACTTGATTTTAGTTTGCAATGGTGTTGTACACTAAAGCAGAACTACTGTAAACTCAAGCAAGTGAACATATTCACCAGCACACCATGGATCAACACTTCTGTGCAAGGATGTCTTTTATTGAGAGAGATCACAGAAATAAGTGCAACGTTTCGGGGCTGCGCATGCACGAAGGGGCCCTGCACGGCTCTGAAACTTTGCACTTATTTCTGTGATGTGATCTCTCTCAATAAAAGAAATCCTTGGACGGAAGTGTTGATCCATGGTGTGCTGGCAAATATGTTCACTTGCTTGATGTTTACAGGACCCAACTGGTAATCGCTACAGCACCCACCATTTTGCCACTTGCTTACTGGGCACTTAAACCCAACTCCTACCCAGACCAATTTTCATTTTTCAGCGTTGTCCCGTTTGAATGACAATTGCGCGGTCATGCAACACTGTACCCAAATGAAATTTTTAGCATTTTTTTCACACAAATAGAGCTTTCTTTTGGTGGTATTTCATCACCACTGGGGTTTTTATTTTTTGCTAAACAAAAAAAAGACAGAAAATTTTGAAAAAAAAAAAAAAAATCATGTTTCACAGTTTGTTATAAAATTTTGCAAACGGCTAATTTTTCTCCTTCATTGATATGCGCTGATGAGGCAGCACTGATAGGCACAGATAAGGGGGCACTGATGGGGACAGATAAGGCAGTACTGATGGGCACAGATAAGGCAGTACTGATGGCCACTGATAATATGGCATTGATAGGTAGCACTGCAAGGCACTGATAAATGTTACTGATAGGTACCACTGATAGATGGCACTGATGGGCACTGGTAGGTGACATTGAGGGGCAGCACTGTTGATGAGGCACTGATTGGTGACATTGATAGGTGGCACTGTGGGCACTGATAGGTGGCACTGTGGGCACTGGTAGGTGGCGCTGGTGGGAACTGGTAGACAGCACTGTTGTACACTGGTAGGTGGCACTGGCAGGTGGCACAAGTGGGCACAGATGAGCTGGCGGCTGCTCTCCTTGATCGGGACCAATGTCCCTCTGACAGCCGCCGGTGATTGGCTTTTTTTTCTTCTCCTCGCGCTATCAGCGTGAGGAAAAAAAATAGCAGATTACCGGCTCTGATTACATCACATGATCAGCTGTCATTGGCTGACAGCTGATCACATGGTAAGGGGTCGGGATCGACCCCTTACTCCGATCTGTGATCCAGCGAGTCTCATAAACATGCTGATCACAGAGCGTGCTGCACGCGCCCTGCAGGGGGCGCGCGGGCCGATCGAGCACTGGAGGAAGTCTATTGACATCCTCCCAGCAAAGTAGATCGGTGCTGTAGCCGTCATTCGGCTATAGTGCGCATCTGAATCGGTTAGGAGCCATACTTTCCAGGAACGTGTGCGATAGGAATATTGTCAAGACTACTGGCATAAAACTCAGGCATAAAAACCACAAAATTGATCCAGAGACAGTATGTGTTAATTAAAAACAACTCTTCAATAAGTATTATAACCTAGGTTTAAGCAAAGTGTTTTAAAAAAACATCAGCACAAGGGACAGTACTTACATTTAGTGTGAAGTGTTTTTCTTGCTAGTGCCAGCTGTCCTTGTTGAAATCTGAAGTCTTCAGCCCCCCTGCAGCCATAATCTTCCAGTGCTGTGGGGGTTCATATGAGTGCTGGACCTGTCAAGTCACAATTTTCAGGAGTGCCAACTATACCCACCCTTTCTTCCCCTTCCTTTATTCATAGAAGCTGTACTATAGTTTCAAGCAATGAAAAGCACTCTACAAATGGAGAATGGGTGGAGGAATGAAAAGCTTGTCTTCTCCATTCATAGAGCACTTTTCATTCATGGAAGCTATAGTACAGCTTCTATAAATGGATAAGTGGGTGGAAAGGGTGAGCATAGTCAACCCTCTTAATGAGGTCCAGGGCTCATATTAAAGCAGAACTCCACCAAAAGGGTTTACCTCATGTCCCCTTTCTCTGACATATTTGGCTTTTTTTTGGGGGGGGTGGGAGGAGCAGGTCCCTCGTTTTTACAGGTACGTGCTCCCAATTTCGTTTGGGTCACCTAGATCGCAAAGCTCTGCCCCTCCAGGTAGTCTTCAGAGACATGTCACGGGTCCCAGCAGACTGAAAGACTATTCCCAAACCACAGCATGGTTCGCGGATGTGCAGTGGACAGCCAGCTGTGAAGCTGAAAGCAGCATAGCTGGCTGTCCACAGTTGGAATGCTGGCACCTGGACCTGAAACCAATTGAAGAATCGGCTCAGGTGAGGACGGTACTGGAACCCATGGACAGGTGAGTGTCCTCTTATTAAAAGTCAGCAGCTACAGGATTTGTAGCTTTAACCCCTGCAGCAGAAAGATTATGGCTACAAGGGTACGAGGACGGGGAGTTCTTCGGATTTCAACTAGGACAGCGACCATAAGCAGAAACACTTTGCTTTAAATGTAAGTACTGTCTCTTGTGCTGATTTTGTTTTTTAACATTTTACTTAAGCCCAAACTTAGGCTTTGCTATACATTGAAAAGTTGTTTTATAATTAAGACATACCTAGGTTAAGTGTGGGTTTTTTATTCCTATGTAAAGTTTTGCCTTAGTTTTCATCACTATTGCACAGATATTAACCCCCGCAGCACCAGAACATTACAGCTGCAGGGGCATGGTGGGGGCAGAGGAATTCAAATAGGACAGCTGGCACCAGCACAAGGAACACTTTGCATTAAATGTAAGTTATGTCCCATGTGTTGATTTAAAAAAATAAAAATAAAACGTAGGCTTTAAATAGTTTCTCAGTCTGTCTTGATATCAATTTCCTGTAATCCTCCGCAAAGCTGCACAGGAAGGGGCAGAAATGTAAACCTATCTAGCTCAACTTAAAGAGTATGTAAACCCAACATTCCATATCCCTGATATGTGCCAGCTGTACCATGTACTCGTATGAAAAAGCCTCCTGTCCTGGTGTTCCTGCCAGTCCCTTTGCTATCCTATTAAAAACTGACCACACTAAGCATGCAAGCACAGCACAGTTAGCTAGCTATGCTGGGAACTCAGACTGCTCTCCTCCAATGATCAGACTTGTCTTGACACCCATCCTCCCCGCACAGCCTTTCACTGGGAAGAGCTCCTTGCCGACACAAATTTTATCTCATGTGTTGGGAAAACTTCTCAGAAGTGACTTATACTGATAACAAGGGAACGAACCACCAGAGAGAAATGACACAGAGCCAGGTGCTAACTATACATACAGCAGGCTAGTAACCTGCCTACATGCAGACAACCCTAAGTAATACTAGGTGTGAAGCGGTGCCTTAATGATTGAAAGAGCTGTAACCCAATCAATTAAGGAGCATGGCCGACTCATATGTAATTCGAACATATTTGCATACCAGAAAGACAAAGGGCAAAGCAGGATGGCATAGAGAATAAACGTTTTTTTTTTTTTTTTGATGCTTTGATAGATTATTTAGATGCACAGAACAAGGCTGTGCTTTTTCCTGATGCTTTTCTGCAATCTGTCATGTGTCATCACACGGTGTATGGTATATCATCCAATGCACTGAAATTTCTCAGATCCCTAATTCTTTCCCTTCGTCTTCTCTTTTTTGTCTTAAAAAATTAAAAAGGGTAGATGGAAGTTTGCCTGGGCATCATAAAATAATTATTAAGGACATTCTTGCAAAAAAATAGAAAATGAATATAAAAAAAAAATTAAAGAGCATGGCCACAGATAATAAGGCTGGAAGAGTAGAGGGGTAGATGATGCAGGACATCTTCCAACTAGAAAATGAGGTGGGCTCTATCTGACTTGTGTCAGCTTCTAATTCACACTGTGAGAAGCTAAATGTGTGCAGTGAAATCTGAGTAAGCAACTTCAGTATAGCAGAGGAACCTATACAACTGTGCACGAATGAAGGCAAGGCTGGTGTTCATCTTTAGATGACAGTCCCATAAGCTATAATGGCACAGATCTCACAAATAGTCAGACCAATTGGCTTAAGTAAACTTGTGCAAGGCACAGTAACATGGTCACTTTAATGCGGATTCTCCTACCCCCATTTGCTTACAATGTCACTGTATTGGAAAAGTAACACGTACACACGAGCGGAATTTCCGACAGAAAGAGTCCGATGGGAGATCTTCATCGTATATTCCGACCGTGTGTATGCCCCATCGGACTTTTTTCGTCGAAAATTCAGACGGACTTAGATAGAGAACATGTTCTATATTTTTCCGACGGAACAACCGCTCGTCTGTATGCTGTTCCAACGCACCAAAAACGACGCATGCTCTGAAGCAAGTATGAGACGGAAGCTATTGGCTACTGGCTATTGAACTTCCGTTTTCTAGTCCCGTCATACGTGTTGTACCTCACCGTGTTCTGGACGGTCGGAATTTGGTGAGACCGTGTGTATGCAAGACAGCTTGAGCAGAATTCCGTCGGAACTCCCTCGGAAAAACCTTCAGAGTTTATTCCGACGGTAAAACCGGTTGTTTGTACAGGGCATAAAATACTAATACCTGGGAAGGTGGAGCACATAGCTCCGTTTCCTTTTTCCCATGATGCAATGTTGGATACACTGTCATTTGGGGGCAGGGAGATAGCTACAACTAGATCAATATTAAGTTTGATCTTTTTTGTTCCTGTAGTTTGAACAGAAAGGTATGGATAATCAGCACATAGGCTAATGAACCTGTTGCTTAGCCCTGCATAAGCGAAGCACAGGTTCACTTTAAATGCATCAGTTAAATAAATCCAGCAGTTAGGAGAATCTTACAATGACAACTTTCTCTACACTAGCAGTAGATATTGTCAGGTTGATACTGACATTAATAGATGGTGGCAGACGAGCTATAATTTCAGTGAGAAAGGATATACAACTTTCTAAAAAACTATATTTCTTGTTTATCACCAGAGCTTCAAGTGGCATAGGCTCCTCTTTCCCAGGTCTTCTGGAGAGCCATAAATACAATAACTTTATCATGAACACATCTGACTGAAACAGCAAACATAGCAGCATGAGTTGAGACAGTAATGCATCACTGAAATGTCCCTTATCTATCAATTCAGGGAAGATATGACTCCTGCCACAGGAAAATAAAGAGAAAACTCAGAAAATGATCACTACTCACTTTTCTGGTTGTTTGTCTCCAATTTCTTTAATCTTCTCCTGCATGGACAAAGCATTATTAATATTATTAGTATTATGGCTTTGTGAAAAAAGCATGTTCACACATTTGAAGATGTCTATCTTATTAAAAAATACCATTATGGAAAGGAGATGTTGGTGTGGGTAAACATCAAGAGTAGACCTTAAACTGTAGATTAATTATAAGACACGATCCCACCACCCCCAACTGTTCCATAACCTAAACTAGAAAGACTGCTAAATCGGGTTGGAAGTGCTCCATGTTTGCTAGATATGGCTCCAGAGTGACATCATCAAACTCCTAGCTTAAAGTGGATGTAAACCCGAAAAAACATTTTTTAATTAACTATTGTACCTTGTAGAGTATAAGATGTCATGTCATCTGTGCCCAGTCTTGCCACAAAGAGTTAATCAAGCTCTGAGCAATCCTTTTATCTTTTTTCAGTAAGAAAAAAAAAGGACACACACAGAGAAATAGGTGTCTGTGTCTTCCCCCCATGCAGTGAGTGACAGGTAATTTCCTTATCTCATGCACTTCTATACACACCTCTCCCCTCCCCTCTCTCAGCGTCTCAGAGCTGTGCTAGCTATACCAAAAACTCCTCTCCACTACAGTCTATGTAGCACATGTGCAGGAGTCACAAGGGGGTCGTGAGCGCACTCTGCTTCTGTCAAGAACACGCTCTATGTCCCCTGTGCACACACTTCTAGTATACAAGCGCGTGGTTCGTACTTGCGCCGCTGCCAGCACAAGGGGAGTGTAGAGATTGGTCAGGAGTCTAGTGGCATCATGGCTCCACCCACCGAGCACCACAGCATAGACCCGCCCATGGATTCCGGAGTTCTGCGGGGCTCGATGTAGGAAAGGGGGTGAGTTGTGGAAGGTAGGATCATAAATAGAAGCCATATACAGATACATACTTTATTATCCTGACAAAAGTTTATATTCACGTGTGGTGGGTTTACGGCCACTTTAAGCTCCAGAGACACTAACTCCAGCTTCAGACCTGCTCTATGACCCCCTGCATTTGACTTGCTCCAGACACTAGTCTTCTAGTTCAAACATATTTTGGAGCAGTTTTTCTCAGCTACAGCTACCAAACAAATACAAACAAAAGTACCTACAAGTCCTTAAATAAAAATGAATTGGAAGAATACTCTGGAATTCATCCATATGCTTTATTCATGCTTATATTAAATTGACTGTAATCACTCCCATTAGTTAATTGGTATAATTAGCAGTAAATGAGAAATCACCGCTGCAAAGACGACTCCCTAGGAATGGGGACTTGACACAAATATATAATGATATATATAATGATACATGGACAATAATATGCACAAAAAAAAGAAAATGTTACTATTTAATGAACACAAATACTAGTTTAAAATTATTAAACAAAACCTTGATCTACATGCGTGGATCAAAACTAAGATTTCAATACTACCAAGGATCTCATTGCAAGGAATATCAGAGAGATTGAAATAGGTGGGAAAAAAAACGACTGCAGGCTAATGATAATAATAGCTGGTGTCACTAACTAACCTAAAAACAGATCCACATCATATCTGTAAATCATTCCAAATGGTATTCTCGTTTTTAAATTGAATATCCACCAGACTTCTCCTTCTAGAAGCTTAAGAAGTTTGAAGCACCTAAAAATTTATTCCAGCAGTCCTTAGTGATCTTAATACTGGTGTGGATGAAAAGCTAAAGATCAATCCAGAATTGAACTCTGCTTTAGATTAAGCCTGTGAGGATGAAAATATGGGAACTAAAAAAAAATAAAAAAAATATGGGAACTGCTACTGCTGGGTTATTTGTAAAGGTGCAGAGTTCAAGTATGTTATCCTGCTCATGCCTCCTCAGTAATCTCGAAAAACCACCTTTAATTACCCAATCCACTTGTTTGTGATTCAAAGATGTTCCATTTGCATCCATTATCCTATGAAATAATATGAGGAATTAATTTGTTCATAAACCACCTGGAGGATGGGGTAAACAGTTCAATCTCTGTATATGCGGATGATACTAAGCTAAGCAGGGCAATAACTTCTCCGCAGGATGTAGAAACCTTGCAAAAAGATCTGAACAAACTAATAGGGTGGGCAACTACATGGCAAATGAGGTCCAATGTAGAAAAAATGTAAAATAATGCATTTGGGTGGCAAAAATATGAATGCGATCTATATACTGGGGGGGGGGGGGGACCTCTGGAGGGATCTAGGATGGAAAAGGACCTGGGGGTCCTAGTAGATGATAGGCTCAGCAATGGCATGCAATGCCAAGCTGCTGCTAACAAAGCAAACAGAATATTGGCATGCATTAAAAAGGGGATTAATTCCAGAGATAAAACGATAATTCTCCCGCTCTACCAGATTCTGGTCCGGCCGCACCTAGAGTATGCTGTCCAGTTTTGGGCTCCAGTCCTCAGGAAGGATGTACTGGAAATGGAGCGAGTACAAAGAAGGGCAACAAAGCTAATAAAGGGTCTGGAGGATCTTAGTTATGAAGAAAGGTTGCGAGCACTGAACTTATTCTCTCTGGAGAAGAGACGCTTGAGAGGGGATATGATTTCAATATACAAATACCATCTTGGTGACCCCAAAATAGGGATAAAACTTTTTCGTGGCCACTCATTAAAATTAGAAGAAAAGAGGTTTAACCTTAAACTACGTAGAGGGTTCTTTACTGTAAGAGCGGCAAGGATGTGGAATTCCCTTTCACAGGCTGTGGTCTCAGCGGGGGGCATCGATAGTTTAAAAAAACTATTAGATAAGCACCTGAACGACTGCAACATACAGGGATATACAATGTAATACTGACATATAATCACACACATAGGTTGGACTTGATGGACTTGTGTCTTTTTTCAACCTCACCTACTATGTAACTATGTAAGGAAGCTGTTGATGGCCATGTTTGTTCTGTCACAAATTGCCAATAAGCTAATAGGTGTTTATTGTTATCATGATTGACATGTGAAGAACAGGATAAAGTAAGTATCCATTGACTGAGCCACAAAGAGGCAGGGTGTTTTTCTTGTCCCTGATTTAGCACACCCAACAACTGCACATAAAGAACAAAAAGTGGTCCCACATTTTTTCTTTTCCAGTGAGCAGGTTGAATAGCTGTGTTATGGACATAAAACAGAGGAAGAGATATTGCTCTCATTATAAGAGTAGATTCCAGCTACTAATACGCCTAATATTCTAAGCAATAATATACGCACTGGTAATAGCAGGCAACTGTCATTAAACTTTAGTGCAGGGGTGTCAGACTCAATTTCATCATGGGCCACATCAGCATTATGGTTGCCCTCAAAGGGCCGGTTGTATCTGTAAGACTACATAAATTTATACAGGGCTTTTTTTTCCTCAGAGAATAGGTGTAGGAACTTAAACATAAACCCCGCGCCAAACCGCATTGAACGGTGAGTTTGACCAAATAGCAGCGGGAGGGGCAATAAATACAAGGAGTACATTATGTGCAGAGTTCAGGGATTTGCTAAGTACAGAGTGGGTTCAGGGGTGCGTTAAGTACATAGTGCAGAGTTCAGGGGTACGTGCGCTATGTATAGTGCAGTTTCAGGGATCCCCTTTGGACAGCCTATGTCCCTTTACTAAATCAAGCCCAAAAAGTCTGATCTTTTCCCCCATATGGTCAGCTATGCACCCAGAACCATTGGTTACAAAACAAACACAGACAGAACACTAGGTATAGGTACATGTCATGCTTGCATACCACCATTTCTAAAATTGCTAAGTCTCGCCAGTACAAGATACAGCTGGGGTTCTAGTTTCCCTATTGCTGAAAATTAATGATTTGCATATCTTTGCGCTCATTTCCTTAAATGAAAAGTAAACCAGTTCATGAATGATGGTAGAAGGCTACTGGTCAGAAGTAGGGAGTTTGTAAAATCCTTGAACAGGAACTTTGTCATTGCGTGCAAAACATGTCAGTAAAAAGAAGCGATATCAAGGGTAAACCTGAGGGTTGAGAGTCAGAGAGGTGACTGTCAGCAAAAGCAAAAGTCACAATCAATCATGAGATCAATTAGACACAAGACCGCGTAAAAAGAGAACTTGTGTTGCCTATAGGTGGGAGCTGGAAGTATGCTCTCCTTACTATAGCCAGGTAAGGTACATTGAATTACAGGTTTGGACCCACTGGAGTACTTCAATAAACATGAAAAAGGAGTAACAAATGGAAACTAGATACAGACAGTGATGGTAAATGACTGAAGTACATGGGTAGGGAACATGGATAGTTACCAAAAGAATCTCAGGAAAAACAGCTTACAACATACATGAAAAAAGAGCTAGGAGTGCAGAAATGTGAAACCACAAACAAAAAAGGGCCCGCAAAGGGAAGGGATAGACAAGATAGTGGGTGAAAGCAGATAAAGATAACGTACAAAACAGGAAACCAGGTATGGATCAGAGAAGACATAAACCACATCAAACAATAAACATGTCAGAACCAAAGTAAGACAAGTCCAGCAAGACAAGAGTTCAAAGTATCAAGACATAAAGATGCAAGGGACGAGAAACACTATACCACCAAAAGTTTTGGGACACCTGCCTTTACACACAAATGAACTTCAATGGCATCCTAGTTTTAGTCCGTATGGTTCAATATTGAGTTGGCCCACCCTTTGCAGCATAACAGCTTCAAATCTTGTGGGAAGGCTGTCCACAAGATTTAGGAGTGTGTCTATGGGAATGTTTGACCATTCTTCTAGAAGCGCATTTGTGAGGTCAGGTACTGATGTGGGAGAGCCCAAACTCGCTCATTCATGTCTTTATGGACCTTGCTTTGTGCACTGGTCCAAATCATTTGGTGGAAGGGGGATTATGGTGCGAGGTTGTTTTTCAGGGGTTGGGCTTGGCCCCTTAGTTCCAGTGAAGGGAACTCTTAAGGTGTCAGCATACCAAGACATTTTGGACAATTTCATGCTCTTAACTTTGTGGAAACAGTTTGGGGATAGCCCCTTCCTGTTTCAACATGACTGCTCACCAGTGCACAAACAAGGCCCATTAAGACATGGATGAGTGAGTTTGGGGTGGAGGAACTTAAGGCCTGCACAGAGTCCTGACCTCAACCCGATAGAACACCTTTGGGATAAATTAGAGCGAAGACTGTGAGCCAGGCCTTCTCATCCACATCAGTGCCTGACTTCACAAATGCGCTTCTGGAAGAAAGGTCAAACAATCCCATAGACATACTCCTAAACCTTTTGGATAGCCTTCCCAGAAGAGTTGAAGCTGTTATAGCTGCAAAGGTTGGGCCAACAAAATATTGAACACTATGGACTAAGACGCCATTAAAGTTTATGTGTGTATAAAGGCAGGTGTCCCAATACTTTTGGTAATATAGTGTAGCTATAACAGAAGGCAAGGGATTGGAATTTTAGAACACTGTGTATATCAATGATCCAGCACCATGCTGATGGGAAGGCATTCCAAAAGTCCCAGAGGCAAAGTATGGATGATGCACTGGTGTACTGTAGCTTCAGCAAGGTAGCACAGCGCAGAGACATAACCTGAGGAACAGTAGAGATACAACTAAAATAAGGGAGCCAGAGGAGGAGTGTACTTAAAGAATAGCATAACAGACAGGGAAAATTCACAGAAAGATAAAGAATAAAGGATCAGAACGAGAATTTTGTTATTGTTTGGTTTTATGAGGGAATTTTGACATGTGTGTACCTTTAGTCGTAAAAAAATGTATAATGACTCTGGGATGTTTGGTTCTTTAGGTGTACCTACTCAGTCCCTTCTCATAAAACAATGGTCGTTACTGTTAATGTACACACATTTAATTAATTTTTCTAAAAAAAACATTTATTTACAGCAACACACCAATATATATATATATATATATATACATATATATATATATTGGTGTGTTGCTGTAAATAAATGTTTTTTTTAGAAAAATTTATTAAATGTGTGTACATTAACAGTTCCAGTTCCTCAGGTATATATATATATATATATATATATATATATATATATATATATATATATATATATATATATATATATATATGTCTCCATAAAAGGGAAATACAATCAAACAACTGTACAAGTAGCTGAAATATTTCCAAAGTATTTTTTACCCTTTTCAATGGCTTTTACAGTACAAGCCTACACCCTGGATGTCCCATTAATGGCTGTATAACATAATGAGGGTAGAAAAAAATATTTTAAGAGTCTGCAATTGTACACCTCTGCGTCTGGTAACAACCACCAAAGTTCTCTACATACTTTAAACCCTGTTAGGTAGTTAGGCATCCACCCTTCTGTTTATAAAGCTGTCACTTCTACTGCAAGCGTAGCTACATATTTTAGCTGGAATGTAACAGAATTTGGGGAATTACAGCAGTTGAATGGCAAAATTAATTAATTAACAAAATACATTAAAAAAAACCTAAAACATAATTTGTATATGTGTATCACATGGCTTCCACACAGGTACAGACAGGACAAAATCTGTACAATTAAATTAGTAAAAACTGAAGAAAATTAAAGGTATCATTACAACAAGCAACCAATCAAATACTTGCTTTCATTTTTTAACTTGCACTATAAAATCTCCATAATGTGCCTGTTTGCTTTTACCATTACCCCTCCTTCATCCTGCAGAGAATCGCTTTTTTTAAATCATTGAAACAAGTAAAAATAAATACAATCCTAGAGAATTCTACAAAATACTGGAAAATAAATATTGCAAACAAAAGAAATGGAAATGACCTTACCCAGACAACTTCCTTAATCATTGTGGCAATCTTCATTAACAGTTTAGGAAAGTGTCCAGGATCCAGGGCCCTTGTGGAGTGCTCAATGCAGAGGCTGAAGAGGTAGGCGGGGGACAGTTTGAATTCAGTGCTTGGGTTGCCGTTTTTCTCAATAATCTCTTTTAATACAGCATCCTCTTCCTGAGAGCGGTATTGTAGCAACAAATCCTTGCTCTCTATGTATGCTTGGACAGCCTCTTGTCGTTCCTGGAGTGATCTCCCACACATTTGACATGAAAAGGCCCCACTCAGGCCAGGAGAGGACCAGGACTGAGGAAGCCAGGCAGGTCTGGACTGTGGCACTCTAGGGTCCTTGTACATAAAGAGAAAATGCTCTCCAAGCCCCAGTAAATCACCAGTGTGGAGTTCAGCTTCTCTCTGAAGTACTGCCCCATTGTGAGTAACAAGGGCTCCCCGGTAAGGTCTTACACGGACTAGGTTCTTTTGAGTTGAGGAATCTAACCTCCATACACAGCAGTGACGGGGCAGTATATCTGGAGCTGACAGGAAAGTATCAACGTAAGGTCCTTTGTCCCTTGAAGCTTTTTCTGCTCTTCCAAACAGATGTTTCTTTCGGGTCATCACATAAATCACAAAGTCCTGATACAAAAACACAAATCGAGAATGTTTTATCCAAATTAAGCTACGTTAATTAAATTAAGATACATTTTAAGAGGTTGATTTTCTATTTTCTATTGCAGTAAACATAAAAGCTCTGTACTCTTAAAATCATATTTAGCTTTTGATAGATGCTGCTGGGATAGATGAATAGACTTTACCAAATGAAAACCACATACACTGTTCGAAATGTATTCGTTGAACAAAAATTTTCCATCCTACCCCATTGAATTTTCTTGTCACTGCGGTCAAAAGCAAACATTAATTTGACCCACTTATGATTACAAGAATTAAACATACCTTCTTGGAACCTTCCTTTTCTATGAAATGTTGTTTGAAATGCTACCCATCTACAGCATGGCCAGCTATATTTAGCTTTATTTTCTTTAGGCTCAATTTACAAAAGGACAAATATATAGTTATACATATATTTTATAAATATATATTTTTTAATTGACAGTTATTTTCAGTCCAATAAAATTGAAAGTTACAGTCACACAAGTGCCTTGGACTGGTGTTAAAGCTTTGTGAATTAGGTAGCTTTGTGACTTTAGCTACTATGTCAGCCTGATAATTTACGTGAAGTGTCAGGAATAGGGATGAGCCGAACACCCCCCGGTTCGGTTCGCACCAGAACCCGCGAACGGACCGCAAGTTCGCACGAACGTTAGAACCCCATTGACGTCTATGGGACTCGAACGTTCGAAATCAAAAGTGCTCATTTTAAAGGCTAATTTGCATGGTATTGTCCTAAAAAGGGTTTGGGGACCCGGGTCCTACCCCAGGGGACATGTATCAATGCAAAAAAAACTTTTAAAAACGGCCGTTTTTTCGGGAGCAGTGATTTTAATGATGCTTAAAGTAAAAAAAAAAAAGTGAAATATTCCTTTAAATATCGTACCTGGGGGGTGTCTATAGTATGCCTGTAAAGTGACGCGTGTTTCCCATGTTTAGAACAGTCCCTGCACCAAATGTCATTTTTAAAGGAAAAAATCTCATTTAAAACTGCTTGCGGGTTTAATGTCATGTCGGGTCATGGCAATATGGATGAAAATCAGTGAGACAAACGGCATGGGTACCCCCCAGTCCATTACCAGGCCCTTTGGGTCTTGTATGGATATTAAGGGGAACCCCGCACCCAAATTAAAATAAGGAAAGGTCCCTATATACTCTGAACAGCAGTATACAGGCGGTGCAAACAAGACAGGGACTGTAGGTTTGTTGTTAAGTAGAATCTGTTTGTAATTTTGAACATTTTTAATGTGTTTAGCTCCAGCCAAAAAATCTTTTCTAAGCTTTTTGGAAAACATAGGGAAGGGTTATCACCCCTGTGACATTTGTTTTGCGTCTTTCCTCCTCTTCAGAAGATTTCACCTCACTTTTTTGTCCCAATGAAAAATGTTTTTTGAAAATTTGTGTTTTTTTGTGGAACAAGGATTGGAAAGCATCAGTGGAAAGGAAAAATTGTTTTCCCATATTAACTCTTACAGGAGAGAATTTCCCTTCCTTAGGGGTAGATTTCATCTCACTTCCTGTTGTCTCCTTCCGTTTGCAAGTAGGAGTCGTTTGTAAGTTAGATGTTTGAAAGTAGGGTCCTGCCCTATATACTCAGCAGAAATTTGGGCCTTAGGTGTTGCTGTGGCCAAAACACTGTAAGCCCTCACAGGGCCCTGCTGTGAAATATTAGATCAAGAATTGTAATTACATGCCCCTGTTGAACAGGAGCTGAAAAATTAGGCCTTAGGCACTGGTGCTGGTGCCACAACACTGCAACCCCTCACAGACACTCTAGTTGGAACGCAGGAACGAGCCCTGCTGCAAAGTATTGCATCAAAAATTGTAATTACACGCCCCTGTTAGACAGGGGCAGAAAAATTGGGTCTTAGGCACTGGTGCTGGTGCCACAACACTGCAACCCCTCACAGACACTCTAGTTGAAACGCAGGAACAAGCCCTGCTGCAAAGTATTGCATCAAAAATTGTAATTACACGCCCCTGTTAGACAGGGGCTGAAAAATTGGGTCTTAGGCACTGGTGCTGGTGCCACAACACTGCAACCCCTCACAGACACTCTAGTTGGAATGCAGGAACGAGCCCTGCTGCAAAGTATTACATCAAAAATTGTAATTACACGCCCCTGTTAAACAGGGGCTGAAAAATTGTGCCTTAGGCACTGGTGGTGGCGCCCAGAACCAAAAATGTTCTTACAAGCTATCAGCGTGATGATTGAGGAGGAAGAGGATAATTACTCAGGGATAGTCACTCAGCATCAGCATAGGCAGTCTTTGAAGGGATCTGAGATTTCAAAAAAAATTATTCGGTTACATCTGCATCAGGTGCTTGGTAGCTGGTGGTGATCCAAGACTGATTCATTTTTATGAAGGTCAGCCGATCGACCGAGTCGGTGGACAGACGCACCCTGTGATCGGTTACCACGCCTCCAGCAGCACTGAATGTGCGTTCCGAAAGAACGCTGGATGCAGGACAGGCCAGTAGCTCAATTGCATACTGTGCAAGCTCTGGCCAGTGATCCATCCTCAAGACCCAGTAACCCAGAGGATTTTCGGTGGGAAAGGTGTCCAAGTCTGATCTTGCCCCTAGGTATTCCTGCACCATGTAAAACAGACGCTGGCGATGGTTGCTGGAACCGATCATACCTTGGGGCTGCGGACCAAAAAATTGTCTGAACGCATCGGTCAGACGGCCACCTTCTCCACCGCTCCTTCTTTGACTGACCGAAGCCTCAGCAACACGTTGTCCAGAAACAGGAGTTTGTAACCTCCCAGTCTCTGGGAACGCGTTGCACAGACCTTTCTGCAAGGCCTCCCGAAGATGTTTCATCCTCTGCTCCCTCTGCGATGGCAAGATAAGGTCCGCAACCTTACCCTTGTAACGTGGATCAAGGAGGGTTGCCAGCCAGTATTGGTCCTTCTCCTTGATACCACGAATACGAGGATCCTTACGCAGGCTTTGCAGGATCAGGGAGGCCATGCAGCGTAGGTTTGCTGAGGCATTCGGTCCGGAGTCCTCTGGGTCACTAAGGACAACAACGTCCGCAGCCACCTCCTCCCAGCCACGTACAAGTCCATGTGTTCCTTGGGACTGATCCCTTAAAGACTGCTGATGCTGAGTGCCAGGCTCCACCTCCATACTGACACAATCTTCCTCCTCCTCCTCCTCCTCCTCCTCGTCCTCTTCCTGTGTGATCGGCGGGCACGCAGGAACACTGTCTGGATAAAGGGGGCCTTGAGAGCTAAGGAAGTCCTCCTCTTCCTGCCTCTGTTCTGCCTCAAGTGCCCTGTCCATTATTCCACGCAGCGTGTGCTCCAACAGGTGGACAAGGGGGACAGTGTCACTGATGCATGCACTGTCAGTGCTCACCATCCTCGTGGCCTCCTCGAATGGTGACAGGACAGTGCATGCATCCCTGATCATGGCCCACTGGCGTGGGGAAAAAAAAACAAGGTCCCCTGACCCTGTCCTGGTGCCATAGTCGCACAGGTACTCATTGATGGCCCTCTGCTGCGTGTGCAGCCGCTGCAGCATGGCCAACGTCGAGTTCCACCTGGTGGGCATGTCACAGATTAGGCGGTTCTTGGGCAGGTTAAACTCCTTTTGGAGGTCCGTCAGCCGAGCACTGGCATTATATGACCGGCGGAAATGCACACAGACTTTCCTGGCCTGCCTCAGGACATCCTGTAAGCCCGGGTACCTGCCCAAGAACCGCTGCACCACCAAGTTAAGGACGTGAGCCAAACAGGGCACATGGGTCAGTTGTCCCTGTCGGAGGGCAGAGAGGAGGTTGGTGCCATTGTCGCAAACCACCATTCCTGCCTTAAGTTGGCGTGGCGTCAACCACCTCTGAACCTGCCCCTGCAGAGCTGACAGAACCTCTGCCCCAGTGTGGCTCCTGTCCCCCAAGCACACCAGCTCAAGCACCGCATGGCATCTTTTGGCCTGCGTACTTGCGTAGCCCCTTGAACGCCTACGGAGCACCGCTGGTTCCGAGGAAGAGGCCATGGAGGAAGAAGAAGAGGAGGGGGTGGAGGAGAGAGGTGTGTCACAATCAGCATTTTGGAGGCGTGGTGGCGGAACAACCTCCAACACTACTGCACCTTGTCCTGCATCCTTCCCAGCTGCCAGCAGAGTCACCCAATGCGCCGTGAAACTTAAGTAACGTCCCTGTCCATGCCTGCTGGACCATGAGTCAGCGGTAATATGCACCTTACCGCTGACCGCCCTGTCCAGCGAGGCATGGACATTGCCTTCCACATGCCGGTAGAGAGCCGGAATCGCCTTCCGTGAGAAAAAGTGGCGTTTGGGTACCTGCCACTGAGGAACCGCACATTCCACAAACTCACGGAAGGGGGCAGAGTCTACCAACTGAAAAGGCAGCAGTTGAAGTGCTAGCAATTTTGCCAAGCTAGCATTCAACCGCTGGGCATGTGGATGGCTGGGAGCAAACTTCTTTCGGCGGTGCAGCAGCTGGGGCAGGGAAATTTGCCTGGTACAATCTGACGTCGGTGTACCAAAAGCAGATTGCCCATAAGTACTTGGCTGTGACACACCTAATTCTACACCTTCATTCCTCTCACTGCAGGTCGCAGAGAGGACTGAAGGTCTAGTGGGGTTGGAAATCTCAGCTGATGAGGAGCAAGGAGAGATCGTCTTTGTTCTTTGGTGTGGGTCTTTTAGATACGCTTGCCAACGAACTGCATGGCAGGTCAACATATGTCTGGTCAAGCATGTGGTACCCAAGCGGGAGATGTTTTGGCCACGCGAGATACGCTTGAGACATATATTGCAAATAGCAGCGGTGCGATCTGATGCACTCGTCTCAAAAAAGGCCCACACCAAAGAACTTTTTGAATAACGCGCAGAGACTGCAGCGCCCTGCACATGTGGAGCTTTGGGGTGTGATGCAGTCAATGTGCTGCCCTTAGGCTGGCCCCTGGAGGGCATCCTGCCTAGTTGGTGATGTGCCACCTCCTCCTCCTCCTCCTCCTCCTCCTCCTCCTCTCTCCTATCAGGCACCCACGTTGAGTCAGTGACCTCATCATCCCCTCCCTCCTCATCACTGGAGCAAACCTGGCAGTATGCTGCAGCAGGGGGAGCATGACTGCCAGATTGCTGTCCTTCTTGGGCACCCCCTCTGTCCGTGCTCATGTTACTGCCTTCATTGAGCTCAGTATCATCATCAGAGCCTTCCAAACGCTGGGCATCCTCCTGGAGCATGTACCCAACACTGTGGTCAAACAGTTCGAGGGAATCCTCATGAGGACATGGTGGAGCTAGGGAAGGAGTCACTGATGACATTGAGCTGAGGGAAGAGGCCGCTGCTTTGCCAGACAAAGCACCCTGGGCATGGGTGAGAGAGGATGAGGAGGATGAGGACGGCTTGGTCATCCACTCGACCAAGTCTTCCGCATGTTGCGGCTCAACACGGCCAGCTGCCGAAAAAAAGGCCAAGCGTGTCCCATGGCCACGTGCTGATGAGGATGCACCGTCTCCACGACCAGCACTAGACACAGAGCCTGCTTGCCCTCTCTTATTGGCTTGTGACTGTCTGCCTCTCCTTCTTGGCCTTCCAGACATACTAATGGCCTGTAGCTGCACTAAGCTGGGATAGAACACCTGTAATTTTCTTCAGGTAGCTTTATATACTGTAACCAGACAAGCCTGCCTGTCAGTAGGAAGATAACAGGAACGGATCTAGCTGAACACTGTGAGCAGGACGTACTGCACTAAATGTATATAGCAGGAACGGATCTAGCTGAACACTGTGAGCAGGACGCACTGCACTGAATGTAAATAGCAGGAACGGATCTAGCTGAACACTGTGAGCAGGACGCACTGCACTGAATGTAAACAGCAGGAACGGATGTAGCTAAACACTGTGAGCAGGACGCACTGCACTGAATGTAAATAGCAGGAACGGATCTAGCTGAACACTGTGAGCAGGACGCACTGCACTGAATGTAAATAACAGGAACGGATCTAGCTGAACACTGTGAGCAGGACGCACTGCACTGAATGTAAATAGCAGGAACGGATCTAGCTGAACACTGTGAGCAGGACGCACTGCACTGAATGTAAATAACAGGAACGGATCTAGCTGAACACTGTGAGCAGGACACACTGTACTAAATGTAAATAGTCTAGCTGCCTGACCGTGGTACTAATAGGATCAAAAAGAACACCTGTAATTTTCTTCAGGTAGCTTTATATACTGTAACCAGACAAGCCTGCCTGTCAGTAGGAAGATAACAGGAACGGATCTAGCTGAACACTGTGAGCAGGACGTACTGCACTAAATGTATATAGCAGGAACGGATCTAGCTGAACACTGTGAGCAGGACGCACTGCACTGAATGTAAATAGCAGGAACGGATCTAGCTGAACACTGTGAGCAGGACGCACTGCACTGAATGTAAATAGCAGGAACGGATCTAGCTGAACACTGTGAGCAGGACGCACTGCACTGAATGTAAATAACAGGAACGGATCTAGCTGAACACTGTGAGCAGGACACACTGTACTAAATGTAAATAGTCTAGCTGCCTGACCGTGGTACTAATAGGATCAAAAAGAACACCTGTAATTTTCTTCAGGTAGCTTTATATACTGTAACCAGACAAGCCTGCCTGTCAGTAGGAAGATAACAGGAACGGATCTAGCTGAACACTGTGAGCAGGACGTACTGCACTAAATGTATATAGCAGGAACGGATCTAGCTGAACACTGTGAGCAGGACGCACTGCACTGAATGTAAATAGCAGGAACGGATCTGGCTGAACACTGTGAGCAGGACGCACTGCACTGAATGTAAATAGCAGGAACGGATCTAGCTGAACACTGTGAGCAGGACGCACTGCACTGAATGTAAACAGCAGGAACGGATGTAGCTAAACACTGTGAGCAGGACGCACTGCACTGAATGTAAATAGCAGGAACGGATCTAGCTGAACACTGTGAGCAGGACGCACTGCACTGAATGTAAATAGCAGGAACGGATCTAGCTGAACACTGTGAGCAGGACGCACTGCACTGAATGTAAATAGCAGGAACGGATCTAGCTGAACACTGTGTGCAGGACGCACTGCACTGAATGTAAATAGCAGGAACGGATCTAGCTGAACACTGTGAGCAGGACGCACTGCACTGAATGTAAACAGCAGGAACGGATGTAGCTAAACACTGTGAGCAGGACGCACTGCACTGAATGTAAATAGCAGGAACGGATCTAGCTGAACACTGTGAGCAGGACGCACTGCACTGAATGTAAACAGCAGGAACGGATGTAGCTAAACACTGTGAGCAGGACGCACTGCACTGAATGTAAATAGCAGGAACGGATCTAGCTGAACACTGTGAGCAGGACGCACTGCACTGAATGTAAATAGCAGGAAAGGATCTAGCTGAACACTGTGAGCAGGACGCACTGCACTGAATGTAAATAGCAGGAACGGATCTAGCTGAACACTGTGAGCAGGACGCACTGCACTGAATGTAAATAGCAGGAACGGATCTAGCTGAACACTGTGAGCAGGACGCACTGCACTGAATGTAAACAGCAGGAACGGATGTAGCTAAACACTGTGAGCAGGACGCACTGCACTGAATGTAAATAGCAGGAACGGATCTAGCTGAACACTGTGAGCAGGACGCACTGCACTGAATGTAAATAGCAGGAACGGATCTAGCTGAACACTGTGAGCAGGACGCACTGCACTGAATGTAAATAGCAGGAACGGATCTAGCTGAACACTGTGAGCAGCACGCACTGCACTGAATGTAAATAGCAGGAACGGATCTAGCTGAACACTGTGAGCAGGACGCACTGCACTAAATGTAAATACCAGGAACGGATCTAGCTGAACACTGTGAGCAGGACGCACTGCACTGAATGTAAATAGCAGGAACGGATCTAGCTGAACACTGTGAGCAGGACGCACTGCACTGAATGTAAATAGCAGGAACGGATCTAGCTGAACACTGTGAGCAGCACGCACTGCACTGAATGTAAATAGCAGGAACGGATCTAGCTGAACACTGTGAGCAGGAAGCACTGTACTGAATGTAAATAGCAGGAACGGATCTAGCTGAACACTGTGAGCAGGACACACTGCACTGAATGTAAATAGCAGGAACGGATCTAGCTGAACACTGTGAGCAGCACGCACTGCACTGAATGTAAATAGCAGGAACGGATCTAGCTGAACACTGTGAGCAGGAAGCACTGTACTGAATGTAAATAGCAGGAACGGATCTAGCTGAACACTGTGAGCAGGACACACTGCACTGAATGTAAATAGTCTAGATAGAAGATAACAGGAACGGATCTAGCTAAACTGAATACAGTGTATATATATATATGCAACACCTGGGATGCATATATATACACAATACACTGTAAGTGCAGCTAACTGACTGACTGTTCTGCCTAATCTATCTAACTCAAATCAAATGACACTGTCTCTCTCTCTCTCTATCGCTCAGCACACCGGAACACACACTACACAGGGCCGCCGTGCAGGCGGCCTTATATAGTGTGGGGTGTGTACTAAATCCCCTGAGCCATAATTGGCCAAAGCCACCCTGGCTTTGGCCAATTACAGCTCTCTCTACTGACGGCGCTGTGATTGGCCAAGCATGCGGGTCATAGTGCATGCTTGGCCAATCATCAGCCAGCAATGCACTGCGATGCCGCAGTGAATTATGGGCCGTGACGCGCCACACGAATTTGGCGCGAACGGCCCATATCGTTCGCAATTCGACGGACGGTCGAACAGCCGATGTTCGAGTCGAACATGGGTTCGACTCGAACACGAAGCTCATCCCTAGTCAGGAACAACTGCTGCCTCCTAATTGCTTCATCTCACACACTACACATTCTGAGAATGGGAGATGAGAGGTCAGGCAGCTGACAGATCAGCAACTCTGTCAGACTTTAAGTGATCTCTGATGCTCTTATTACTTAAGATTCTTCAGTCTCTGGATTTCCATCCTAACAGGTCCTTTTGTGAGGCAGTGAAATGAAGGGAGCATGACAAGAGGGGGCAATTTCTTTCAGTGAAATATCACAATTGTACATAACATAAATATGGCAACTGTACGCAATATAATGCATCGTAGCCAGTACTTAAAATGATATTAAACCTTTATTGTTTTTTAAATAACAAACATGTTATATTATACTTACTTGCTCTGTGCAATGGTTATGCACACAGCAGCTCTGATCCTTGTCTTCTGCGGTTCTCCGCTGCTGCTCCTGGCGCCTCCCCCCTTCTGAGTACCCCTCCTAGCAGGCTGCTTGCGAAAGTAGGCCCTTGAGCCCTGCTGCCTTTGTCTATTGACATAGATAGCTGGGCTTCGCCCTGTCTCCCTCTTCTTAGGATTTGATTGACAGCAGCACGAGCCAATGGCTCCCGCTGATATCAATCTGCACTGTGAGGAGGGAGAGAGCAGAGAGAGACACTGCTCTCATGCACAGTGCTGGATCGAAATCAGACTCAGGTAAAACTTAGGACTTTAGAACCACGTGAGGTGAATATTGAGGGCAATACAATATGGCTTACCGTAAAATCCTTTTCTTGGAGTTCATTAAGGGACAAAGGGTCAGAAGGAATTCTAAAGCATCTGGGTTATGCTGCTACCTACTACAGAATTGGAAACTGGTAAATAAAAAGCTGTTAATCAATTAGGTATAACCTTTCCCACTCCTATCTTGTTTGTGTTGTAGAAAAGCAGTATTAGAAGTCCATCATAAAGACATATGGCTAGCACCTGCATCTCTTAATGAACACCAAAAAAAGGATTTTACAGTAAATCCAAAATATTTTTTTCCTTAGATGGAATTCTCAGACATCTGGGAACACCAAAAAGCAGTCCAACTGAGGGGTGGGAAACATAGCAAACAAAACACCACAAAAACCAACTAGATGAAAAAGAGCTACTTACAGCTTAATAAAGAGCTGCCTAAAACATTATGCCAGAAGCTGGCATCAATTGAAGTCTGAAAATCAACCTGATAAAGCTTAGACAACATGTAAACAGATGACCAGGTAGCAGCCTTGCAAACCTGGGAAACAGTTGCCTGATGATGAAGAGCCCAAGATGAATGTACTGATCTATTAGAGTGCGCTTTGGAAAGCTTAGAACCTTATCCCTAAGCCCATTAGCTTGAATAATGAGCTGCCTGTCCCTAATATGGTTCTTCCAAAATTACAAAAACAGAGTCAGTCTGAAAGTGGAGGTAGCTATATACACCTCACAGAGGTAATGGCCACCTTGTAAGTGATAGGAACCAGGTTGATATCCCATGGAGTAAGAGTTGGACATATAGGTTGAACTACATGAACCACACCCTATAAAAAGGCCTTCACCAAGGCATAAGGGGTGGATAAAAAAAAATATTGCTAGAGCCAAGATTTGACCCTAGATAGTACTCAGGGCGGTGATCCAAACTAGAGTGAAGAAAGATCATGATGTGTCCCTCTTTTCAAGTGAGGTAGCCCCCCACCTTTTTAGAGAACGGTTTCCTAGCCTTTAAGACCATAAGAATAACCAGATCATGTAGGCCCCTACCCTTTAGAATCTGCACTTCAAAAGCTAAGCCATCAAAGCCAGTAACCTTAAAGCAGGGTGGTAAACCAATTTCTGAGACAGAAAATCTGGATGATCTGGAATAGCCCATGGGGTCTGATGAGGTCTGAGTATCATATACATCTGGGTGTATTGAGAATCACCAGTATCCTCCACCTCAATCCTGCGAGACAGACAGGGCAGGTCCTTAAAGTGGTTGTAAAGGTCATTAAAAAATATTAAATATGTTATACTTATATGCTGTGAGTGGCCCCAAGCCTCCATTTCTGGGGTCCCCCACTGGCCCTTTTGGTTCCTCCTCTTATGTATGTGCCCCCATAGCAAGCGCTGTGCCCATCTGTAGAGGATTTTCCCTGCTCTCATTGACTTTGCTGAGACAGTGGGAGCCATTGGCTCCCTTTGCTGTCAGTCAAATCCTATGACTAGGGAACAGGGGGGCAGGGCTGAGCAGCTCTGTCTGTGTCTATGAATGCAGGCAGTGCAGCTCTAGATAGAGCTTGCAGGTTTGCCAAAATAGGACGTGGCTTCTTATGGTTGCACACCAATAAGAGGAGGAGCCAGAACTGACCCAACAGGATGAGGATCGGGCCTGCTCTGTGCAAGTTCATTGCACAAAACAGGTAAGTATATCATGTTTATTTAAAAAAAAAATACTTTACAGTCATTTTAAAGCTGACCTGTCACTATATATACAGTATCTCACAAAAGTGAGTACACTACTTACATTTTTGTATATATTTTATTATATCTTTTCATGTGACAACACTGAAGAAATGACACGCTACAATGTAATGAGTGTACAGCTTGTATAACAGTGTGAATTTGCTGTCCCCTCAAAATAACTCAACACACAGCCATTAATGTCTAAACCGTTGGCAACAAAAGTAAGTAGACCCCTAAGTGAAAATGTCCAAATTGGGCCCAAAGTGTCAATATTTTGTGTGGCCATCATTATTTTCCAGCACTGCCTTAACCCCCTTTGGGCATAGAGCTCACCAGAGCTTCACAGGTTGCCACTAGAGTCCTCTTCCACTCCTCCATGACAACATCACGGAGCTGGTGGATGTTAGAGACCTTGCGCTTCTCCACCTTCAAATGGAGGATGGACTGTTTTGGCATTATTTTCATGGTATATGTGTTGTTAAAATATTACACTCACACTTTGTGGGTGATGTTATGTATATATATGGTTTTGCACCCAATTTTGCATTATTTATGCTTTATTAGTTTTCACAAATTTTTGGTGTGGCATCACAATATTGTTTTGTATATAATTTTTTTTGGCGCCGTTTCTCATTTTATTTTTCACTACTACCCTGGGCTGCCCAACCCCCCAGTGAGTTGGTTACCCCCATATGGTTACTGGGGGTCCCTCACTCACTGTGGACTGAGGGGCACAGCCCTTTGCACTCAGGCTGTGGCCCGGAGGCCCCCGGGCTTCGGAGTTCAGTATTATTGCTGACCCAAGACCATCATTTTACTGTTATGTTTGCTTCTACTAGATTTGGTCACCATTGATGGTTCACCCGAGGCTCGTTGGCCTCCCGCCTTGGGTCCCCTTCACTTATACGGGAACGCCCCTGGGCGCTGGCATCCAACTTTAGCAGCACAGTTGCACCTTTATATTTGATAGGCGGTTCTTCTTTTGTTTTGGTTGTGTCATTTAAATGTTTTTAATATGCTACGTGCCTACCTTTTTATATCTTACTGATATCTTTATTTTAGAAAGTTGCCGAACGGTTACGACGGATCACTGCTCCCCCAAATGTGCCGGAACTTGACCGGGATATTAGTCTCAACCAACCTCCGACCCACCAGTGGGCCTTTCGTCTCACTAACCAATGCTACTTTTTTACATGGATCTTCACTGCTCCGAGTATTACTCAGCCTTCTTATGCTGCTTTATGTAAGCTTCTCTTCTAGTCTACTGTCGGACTCTGTCTCCCTCTCTCCTTTCTGAGTCCATGGAATCTGTACTCGGGGTATAAATTTAGGTTCCTTTCTATTTTTCCTATGATGCTTAATTGGTTGTCCCTGAACGTTCAGGGCATGAACTCCCCCCAAAAACGAGTGAAAGTCTTCAAATACCTTAAAATACAGCAGGTAGATATAGCGTGTTTGCAGGAAACCCACCTTTCAACCACCTCCTGCACGAAATATTTTGATGCTCAATACCCTCAGGTTTTTTTTGCCAACATCCCAACTAAGCAAAAAGGGGTGCTCATTGCTTTTCGAAAGATGGTCCCTTTTAGTTGCACTAAACTGATAGCGGATCCAGATGGCAGATATTTGTTGCTACAAGGTACCATTCAGGACACAGAGGTTACTATCATGACTTATTATACCCCGGGACCCTTTCTGACCCATCTCTGTGGCCTTCTAACATCTCAACACAAGGGCACCCTCCTTCTTGTGGGCGACTCGAACCTGGCTTTAAACCCTTCCTTAGACAAATATCCCTCAGATTGTGTTGCTCCTTCCCCTAATGCTAGGAAATTTGCTCGCGCCCTACAAGTCCATGACCCGGTTGACCTTTGGAGGGAACTCCATTCCCTAGGCAAAGATTACAAGCACTATTGTCACCCCCACCATTCTCAGTCTAGAATAGACCATGTGTTTATGTTAAGGAAACATCTCCCTCTGGTAGTATTTAGTTCTATTTTAGCTGCCCCATGGTCAGATCATGACCCTGTTCTGGTAGTATGTCACTCTATTCTCAGTAGACAACCCTGTTCCCCCTGGATAATGAACGACTTGCTTCCATCTTTCAAGAAGATTTGGGATGATATTCTGAAAGCTTCTGAGGATTACTTCCGTACCAACATAGGCTCGGTTTCAGCTCCTGTAACTCTATGGGAGGCGTACAAAGCGGTTCTTAGGGGCCACATCATACAGATAGCTTCTAAACGTAAATGAAAAAGGGGCCTTCGACAAAGCGATTTAGAGGCCCACCTGGAATTACTCTCTACTGCATTTAAACAATCCCCCACTCTCGCTAACCGTAAACTCCTGGATCAGGCTCGCTCAGAGTTAGACCTATGCCTCACGGATGGAGCTAAACGCGTTCTGCGTGGGTCATCCCAGAAGTTGTATGCCAAAGCGAATAGACCAAACCAGATGCTGGCCCACAGGCTTTGTACCTTTACTCCTAAATTTACCCCTATCACTCTGCATACTAGGCATAATGTAATCACCGGTAATCCAGTAAAGGTTCTGGAAGAATTCCGTTATTGTTTAACCAAACTGTAGTTGGCCTCTGATCATTCGGGTAGTCAGGACACAGACAGTTTCCTTGACTGTCTTTTACTACCTACGTTGACGGAGACTCACAAGGCCCTCATGGACCGGGACATTCAAGTCTCGGAAGTCCTTCACAGTATCAAAGTGGGTAAGCGACCAGGACCGGAGGGCTACACAGCGCTTTATTATAGGAAACTGGCCGACGTTATAGCCCCACACCTGACAGCTATGTATAACTCTGTTAAACAGGGCCAGAATTTCACCTCGGACCTGTTAATCGCTAATATTGTCATGCTTCCCAAACCTGACCGTGACCATTCCTCTTGGGCTAACTTCCAACCCATTTCTCTAATCAACATAGATATGAAGGTTTTTACCAAAATCCTGGCTAACAGATTGAACTCTTTCCTTCCCTGCTTAATAAAGAAAGATCAAGTCGGCTTCATACCACAGAGGCAAGCGGGGGATGCGACTTTACAGTTGCAACACATAGCTCAGAATTGTTCGTTAGAATCAAGGCTTCTATCCTTAGACGTGAATAAGGCCTTTGACACGCTATCATGGCCTTATCTCATGTCTGTACTTTGCCATTATGGATTCGGCACCTCCTTCCTGCGATGGATGGCAGCCCTCTATGATTCCCCTCAAGGTAAATTTAAGTACTATGGATTTGAGTCGCCTCTGTTCAACACTGGGAGGGGTACACGTCAAGGGTGCCCACTCTCACCGCTGCTGTTCATTTTAGCTTTGGAGCCATTGGCAGAGGCGGTTCGCTCTCATCCCGATATCAGTGGTATTGATGTTGCAGGTTCTTCCCATAAAATATCTTTATTTGCCGACAATATCTTGTTAACTTTCACCTCCCCCAGGATCTCTCTACCAAATTTATTCTCGCTTCTAGATTCTTTTGCTTCCCTCTCGGGCCTTAGTGTTAACCCCTCCAAATCTAAAGCCCTGTCGGTTAACCTCCCTCATCCAGTATTGATGAATTTGAAATTATCCTTTCCCTTTCAGTGGCACTTCTCTCTACCCTACCTTGGAATCCGCCTTACTCCTACGTACGCGGTAATGTTTCAGGCCAATTATCCATCCCTGCTCAAACGTCTATTGGACACGCTGCCATCCTGGTCACACATACCATTGTCTTGGTTTGGTAGTAAAACTGCAATCCGAATGTCTTACCTCCGTAAATTACTTTACTATTTTGGGTCTTACCTGTCCCCATCCCCTCGTATATCTTACGCATTCATCAACGCAAGCTCTTACATTGTATATGGGGATCTACCCACCCTTGAATCAATAAACATGTCTTGTACGCCCGACAGATGAATGGCAGCCTCTCGGTCCCTAACTTGCAGTCTTACTATATGGCAGCAGGCATTGCTCCACTCTCCCATCTCCATGAAACATACCAGATGCTGCTATGGGCCACAATAGACCTTGTCGACTCTATGCCCGTCTCCTCTCTACCATGGCTCCCTCCTACCCATCGTCCGAAATCCAATCCTTACAGTTATGGCACTCAGTAAAATACTCCGCGGGCTTGATCTCCCTTCATCTCCCACTATTGAAACTCCTACATTGCCCATTGTTCCTTCCCGGATGTGAAAACCCGGCAAATTCTCCTGGTGGACTACACATGGGTTAACAGACGTTCACTCTTTGTTTTCCCCCACTAGGATATTAACATTTGATGCCTTACACTATATCTACCTACAATTGAGACACTTTCTCCAACAATTTATCAAATCCCATCCCACTCCATACACCCTGACTCCTTTGAGAGCCTATGTAGAGCCAGACCCCATTCCCCAGGCATGATATCATTAATATACTCGGCCATAATTTCTACAAAAAAACCTCTGTTGAGGCCCTATCAACTTCAATAGGAAAGAAAATTGGGGGGACAGTTAGACCCAGAAGACTGGCAGACTATGAACATGGCCCTTTCCAAATGCTCAAGAAATGTCCTTATATTGGAGAATGCCTATAAAGTGTTATATCGGTGGTACTACACACCAGCTAAATTGGCCCGTTTCATTACAACTTACTTGCCTCTTTGTCTTCGAGGATGCTCACAAGAAGGCTATGGCACATATATGGTGGTCATGCCTGAAGGCGTGCAGGTTATGGGTCAGGGTTTATACCATTCTTCGTAACTTATTTCACATAAACCTTAAAAGGGACCCCTACGAAGCCCTTCTTGGTAAACCAATTGTAGAGTTGTCACGCCCAGAGCGGTAGCTAGCTCAACATCTCTTTACTGCAACTAAATTGACCATCTCAAAAGCCTGGAAATCCTCTGCACTCGGTGTTGAAGCAGTTAAAAATCATATAAATCAGGTCATGGTAAACAAGAAGCTGACTGCCATTCTATTAGACACGCATGAAAAATTACTCAGAGTCTGGCAAGCATGGATCACGTACTTTCAACCCTCTCGATTGGACGACACACTTCTGATCTGATACACCCCTGACGCACATCCCGGGGACTCTCCTCCTACCTCCTTTTTTCTTTCCTCACTCTCCTCTTTTTTACTGGACTTTCCTTCTTTTCTCCTTTTAAACGTTTCCTTCTCTTCTCTTTGGTATGTTCTATGCATTTAATCCATACCTTTATTAGGACGCCAGGTATAGACCGGGCCAAGATGGTTATCATTGAAACATTATGTTTTCCACGTTACTTTTCATTTCTGTCGACTTTAAACAATGTATCCTGCCTGATAGGGAAACTCCTGACCATAAAATTTTGTTGGCATATGTCCATGCAATATAAGTGGACATTTTGATTATAGACACCCTATCTGCCCAGGGACACTTCGGAAGGCAAATTTTGGCCTTCCATCTTTTTGTTAAGTTTCATGGGACATTAGGTTTGTTATCTGTATGTTTATATTACTCATGCCTCTATATACCATTATGTATTTTCTGCCTTGTTTCTCTGCTTGCCCATCATGCAAAGTAACCACCTAAAAACTGTTGTGTTATGTTGGGTTACATGCTAATAAACCCTTTGTAAAAGAAAACAGTTGGTAACACACTACGCCATAAAGGACTGAAATCCTGCAGGGCCTGCAAGGTCCCCCTGCTCAAGAAAACACATGTACAGGCCCATCTGAAGTTTTCTAATGAACATCTGAATGATTCAGAGGAGAACTGGGTGAAAGTGTTGTGGTCAGATGAGACCAAAATTGAGCTCTTTGGCAACAACTCAACTCCCCGTGTTTGGAGGAGGAGGAATGCTGCCTATGACCCTAAGAACACCATCAGGTGGAAATATTATGCTTTGGGGGGGGGGGTTCTGCTAAGGGGACAGAACAACATCATCGCATCAAATGGACGATGGACGGGGCCATGTACCGTCAAATCTTGGGTGAGAACCTCCTTCCCTTAGCCAGGGCATTGAAAATGGGTCGTGGATGGGTATTCTAGCATGAAAATGACCCAAAACACACGGCCAAGGCAACAAAGGAGTGGCTCAAGAAGAAGCACATTAAGGTCCTGGAGTGACCTAGCCAGTCTCCAGACTTTAATCCCATAGAAAACATGTGGAGGGAGCTGAAGGTTCGAGTTACCAAATGTCAGCCTCGAAACCTTAATGACTTGGAGAGAATCTGCAAGGAGGACTGGGACAAAATACCTCCTGAGATGTTGGCAATCACAGAGGTCAGACGTTTCTTGTAGTTAGCCATCAGGTTTGTACACAAGGGTTTTGCCATCAAGTACTAAGTCATGTTTTGCGAAGGGGTCAGATACTTATTTCACTTATTAGATTTGGACCAACCTAACTCTTGCATGTTGTAACTTCACAATACATATATTTTTATTTCTTTTTATATCCTACAAGCTAAGCATAGATAATGTGTTTTGTATTATATTATATGTCAACCAGCTGCTTCTGGAACTTCCAAACTAGCCACTAACTTAAACTCAAAGAAACCTTAACCTTGGGTTTCTATATGGCCAATATCCCTACCAAAAAATAAATAAAAATCTGTATTTTTTTAATCATAGTTAAAATGTAAACATCTACACAGTGGAAAGTCTGAGTACAAGATTATACGACGGGATTGACAGATAACATTTTCAGAAGGAGAGCTCGGCAATGGCATCTTCCATGTGTCAGTCTTGATTGCTGTGTGCCTTATATTCATTGGGCTCTTCCCAAGAAAAGGGCGCATTTATTTACATCTCCATTGTTGAAGAGCTAGGAGCTTTCTATACTGCATACACCGACATTTCTGTTCTAGGTGTTCTGCACCTAGAAAGCATTTTTATCATGCTATACCAATAATATGGATACATGATGGTGTCATTATGCAAATGATTTTGAGATATCATGTGAAAGGTAAGCTTAGTTATAAATACAGGAGTACAAGAATTAAAAGTGGTAGTTTTATTTACTATACCATTATTAAGCACAGCACACGTCTCCACTTACTAAACTATAATATTTGTGCTCTTGCAAAAAAAAAAAAAAAAGCTGTAAACCTTAGTGACAAAACACTAAGTAAAAAAAAAAAAAAACAATAAAAATTTGATTAAACTAAATCACCAATCTGAGTAGGATGTGTAATAAGCTCCAACCAAACAATAAAAAGTGCGCTATCCTTGTGCTAGGTATAAGTTAATAAATCACATAAGAGACACAATAAAAGTGCATTAAACATATGATGAACTCATCCTAAATTGACATATCTGTGCAAATAAAGTCCATATAAAATGTGCAAACACTGGGCACAAAAATATATTATAATAAAATATATATATAAGGTGCAAAAAGGTGCTCAGATTTTCTAAACTTTAATAGTCCCTCTTTCTTTGCCACGAAGGAACGTTGATAATGTGCACCAAAGAAAGAGTGCTCCCAAAAGGAATCACCACAAGCGATTAAATGAGCTCCTTACCAGCTGCTCTGATCCAACAAGGAGACCATCAGACGCCTTGCTGCATAGCAGCCATATATACCACAATCTGCATGCAAAGGCTCCATCTTGGCTTAGGAGATCGTGGAACCTTTGCATGTAAGATTGTGGTATATATGGCTGAGCACCCTTTTGCATGTTATTTTTATATATATTTATATATATATATATATATATATATATATATATATATATATATATATATATATAACTATTTATATATATTTATTTTTGCAAGATAATTTTAAATAGATACAGGTGTACAGGTGACTGTGAGGTAACATTTTACATTTAAACAAAAAAGTAAAGAAAATCATCAGTGTCACACTAATAATACTCCACAATAGCGCTACTGTGGATTATTATTAGTGTGACAATGGTGATTTTTTTCACCTTTTTGATTACATTTTATTATTAGGTAGCAGCACAGATAGATATATCACGGAATATTTGTATTTAGTCACTTTAAGAGCACGGTGTACTTTTGTTATTATTAGCATTTTATATTTACATTTTAATGGATGAAATAAAATCTATGTTTTCTCCATAAAGACTGAGTTTATGTAAAGTGTATATTGGGAAAAATTTTTTATTAAAAAAATCTCCAAAAAGAAAAAAGAATCTAACAACATTTCAAGCCCCTATTGTGTTGATGTCGTGTTGATGTTCTGAAGGAGATTTTTCAAGCAAGATGTTCCTAAAATATACAGTGCCTTGCAAAAGTATTCACCCCCCTTGGCTTTTTACCTGTTTTGTTACATTACAGCTATTAGTTCAATGTTTTTTTAATCTGAATTATATGTGATGGATCAGAACACAATAATCTAAGTTGAAGTAAAATTAGAAAAATATATACATAAAACAATTTTTCAGAAATAAAAAACTGATAATTGGCATGTGCGTATGTATTCACCCTCTTTGTTCTGAAGCCCATAAAAAGCTCTGGTGCAAACAATTACCTTCAGAAGTCACATAATTAGTGAAATGATGTTCACCTGTGTGCAATCTAAGAGTCACATGATCTGTCATTACATATACACACCTTTTTGAAAGGCCCCAGAGGCTGCAACATCTAAGCAAGAGGCACCACTAACCAAACACTGCCATGAAGACCAAGGAACTCTCCAAACAAGTAAGGGACAATGTTGTTGAGAAGAACAAGTCAGGGTTGGGTTATAAAAAAAATCCAAATCTTTGATGATCCCTAGGAGCCCCATAAAATCTATTGTAACCAAATGGAAAGAACATGGCACAACAGCAAACCTGCCAAGAGACGGCCGCACACCAAAACTCATGGACCGGGCAAGGAGGGCATTAATCAGAGAGGCAGCACAGAGACTTAAGGTAACCCTGGAGGAGCTGCAGAGTTCCACAGCAGAGACTGGAGTATCTGTACATAGGACGACAATAAGCCGTACGCTCCATAGAGTTGGGCTTTATGGCAGAGTGGCCAGAAGAAAGCCATTACTTTCAGCAAAAAACAAAATGGCAGGTTTTGAGTTTGCGAAAAGGCATGTGGGAGACTCCCAAAATGTATGGAGGAAGGTGCTCTGAACTGATGAGACTAAAATTTAACTTTTTGGCCATCAAAGAAAATGCTATGTCTGGCGCAAACCCAACACATCACATCAGCAAAAGAACACCATCCCCACTGTGAAACATAGTGGTGGCAGCATCATGCTGTGGGGATGTTTTTCAGCAGTCAGGACTGGAAAACTGGTCAGGGTTGAGGGAAAGATGGATGGTGCTAAATACAGGGATATTCTTGAGCAAAACCTGTACCACTCTGTGTGGGATTTGAGGCTAGGTCAGAGGTTCACCTTCCAGCAGGACAATGACCCCAAACACTGCTAAAGCAACACTTGAGTGGTTTAAGAGGAAACATTGTAAATGTGTTGGAATGGCCTAGTCAAAGCCCAGACCTCAATCCAATAGAAAATCTGTGGTCAGACTTAAAGATTGCTGTTCACAAGTGCAAACCATCAAACTTGAAGGAGCTGGAGCAGTTTTGCAAGGAGGAATGGGCAAAAATCCCAGTGGTAAGATGTGGCAAGCTCATAGAGACTTATCCAAAGCGACTTGGAGCTGTGATAACCGCAAAAGGTGGCTCTACAAAGTATTGACTTTAGGGGCGTAAATAGTTATGCACATTTTTTTAAGACTTTTTCTGTTATTTTGTCCTATTTGTTGTTTGCTTCACAATAATAATGATAAAAAAATTTTCAAAGTTGTGGCCATGTTCTGTAAATTAAATGATGCAAATCCTCAAACAATCCATGTTAATTCCAGGTTGTGAGGCAACAAAACACGAAAAATGCCAAGGGGGTGAATACTTTTGCAAGGCACTGTACATAAGCTAAAGCGAAGAAAGTATTTACTTATTATAACGGTTTCCATTAGTTACCTTAAATTGATACAAAACACACACTGTTTGATTTACATTGTCAATTCTATTTCTGTATATGGATGATGGCACTGTAATTATTTCAATTGAAAAAAAAAAAAATCTACTGTAAGTACCTTTTTCCTAATGAATAGACAGCTGTCACATGACCCAGCTCTTTCCCAGTCTGCAGGGAAACATAAGCAGGAGGAGCTTCTAGTCCTCTGCTGCTGGTCACATGTTCAAAATAAAAAAAGAACAGCCTTTGGAATAGAGTAAGAATAAAGATTTACTATCAATAAACGGTTTTAAAATATCATAAAAATATATATTTGAAATTAAATCTTTTTTATTTTTCCGCAATAACATGGTGTGGGTGGACTTCTGCCAGTCACAGGCTGTGTCCCGCCCCTCCAGCCTGTGTCTTAGAATAAGAGGGAGGTGAAGCCTCCATCAATCTACATGTAATCTCCCAACCCCATTGTGTTTAGCTGGTTAGTGGGCATGAAGGAGGGAGGGAGTGGGCTGGTGTGTATACGCCTACATGTGTGACTCTATAGTCACATGGGCTGCTCAGATGTGATAAGGAGGAAATGCTCAACATAGAAACTAGCACGTGCAGAGCTGCCAACAGTGTGCTGCAAAATCTCTAGCTGAATTGGAAATTGGACAGAAGGGGGAGTTTGGTAACAGCAGGATAAACTAGGTTTTTTGCAGAATACAGAAAATGAACCTTGTGACTGAGTATGAACAACATGTAATACACCATTTATTGATAGTTTTTTTTTTTTATCATGTTGGTTTAGTGACACTTTGAATAAGCTTTTCTCAATCTTTTAAACATGGAGGAACCCTTGAAATAACTTTCCAGTCTCAGGGAACCCCAGCTAATAATTACTGTATCTATACCTCACTGTATCTTAGTTGGATAGTCAGTGAGTGGGCTGCTCCTTACATCTGTAATCAGTGGGAGCCATTCCCCTCTTACAGATTGCCAAAAAAAATATTGGTGTCAATAGGAGCGTATCTTTGAAGCAAAATATGCTCCTTGGTTAAAGACCCCCTAGCAATCTCGGGAGGAGCCCTGGTTGAGAAAGGCTGTCTTAAGGCTCCATTCACACTTGTGCGACTCCAAAGTTGCACAATTTCCAGTGCGACTTTGGAGTGCAAGTTTGATTTGACTTTACACTCTCTGGCACCAAGCCGCAGCCAAAGTTGCATCAAAATAGTGCAGGTACCTTTTCAAAGTGGCTGTGACTTTAAGTTGCACTGATCTAAATGAGTGCCATTGAAAACAATAGGCTGCAACTTGTCGACTTGTAGAAAAGAAAAAAATAAGTTCTCACCAGATCTATGTTGTAGCCTTGCAGTAGAAGAAAGTATGGGTGCTCTGATGGGGGCTGAATCAAATATTGAGTAAAACGTTCAAAGTCCAAATCAGGTTGGTCCGTAGGGTCATCTGTACCATGAACATTGCTATTCCTTTCAGCTGAATTCTGCGTTCCGTCCTTTTGATTTGGAGCTCCATCTTGCCCAGCATCCGTGTCACTGGATACCATGCTCTTTATGCTCTTCCGCTCCCTTCGCTTCTTGCTGTTTAAGTTGATGTCACTTATGCTGCGACGCAGGGAGATGCTCTCTTCTCTCTCTCTTAGTGGGGCATTTCCACCAGAAGCTGCCCGGGAGCGACTCTTCTGTAGTCTACGAGCTTGAGCATTGATTCCTGGGAGTAGAAATGACAGAGTAATTTGAATATTGGTAATATGAAGATAACTTTCATTAAAAACATACCCAGCCCATCCTTAGTCCTCTTCCTAACTAAAAGATAGGACTGCTAGTTCTAGCAAGTTTTAGGTTTTTATGTAATTAGTAATTACTTTGAAAAGCAATTTCATATCATGAAATTGGACTTTAGTGGTATCATCAGTATACAAATAGGCCATAGACAAAAAGTCCTTTAGTTCTTAAAAAAAAAAGTAAAAATTTTATTTCAGATAGATTAAAATCATCAATCTTACATATGCATTTGTGCTGTTTATTACATCAGGAGAGATCAGTTCTTCAGTTGTTACATAATGAATACATCAATATTCTATGAAAGCTGTACAGACTTCCATTACATAAGGTGATGTATAGAGATTACTTTTTCATTCTGGATAGAGATTTTCTGGCACATTTTGCTGGAACAGAGTACCACTTCTTCAGAAGAAAGCAATAATACTTGAGGATTTTTATCTCTGTTCAAATGAAATACAGATTTTCACTAGTGTGTATATTGATATGTGTGGGTGTGGGTGTATTTATAGTACATACTGTATGTTTTTAGATATACAGTACAATTAATATTTATCAGTCATGCTGTGGCTTAAAGGAAAACTATAATAGTTTAGAATCAGTTTTACTTTAGGTGATTTTCATAAAATTCATTTTTTTTTTTAAACTGGTGTTCTATATTTTTTTTTTTTTTACTATATACCATGTATAGTAAATAAAGTTGCAATAAACCCCATACTAACTTCTGCAGCCTTCACATTGTGGAGCAATCAATCTTTGAATTTGAAGGTATCCTACTGAAGTCGATTGTATTCAAGTTCACCCTGTTTTGCTTCTCTCTCCCAATAGCCTTTCAGCCATTTAAGGCAGACTTTCTCCACCTTTTCAACACAGAGGAACCCTTGAAATAACTTCCTGGTCTCAGGGAACCCCTGCTAAAAAATTCTATATCTACAACTCATGATACGTTGATGTGATGGTCAATTGAAGAATAGCCAAAAGAACGATGATGTCAGTGGGAACTTATCTGAGAGACAGAAATTGTTTATTCTTTGGAGGAACCCTGGTTGAGAAACCCAGATCTAAGGTAAACACAGAGCATATGCTCAGCTCACCCTGCTCCTTCCTCACAGCAGCCATCATATTATATACAATCAGATCTCAAACATGTGCTTTTAGGTGCTTTTAGCATTTTAAGGGTTATGCCACGTACACATGATCGTAATTTCCGTCAGAAAAAACTTGGATGGTTTTTCCAACGGAATTCCGCTCAAGCTTGCCTTGCATACACACGGTCACGCAAAAGTTCTCTGAACTTTCGATCCGAGTGACATACAAAACTACGACGAGCTGAGTAAATGAAGTTCAATGCTTCCGAGCGTGCGTCAAATTGTTTCCAAGCATGCGTGATGTTTTGCGCTTCCGAATTGCATACAGACCAACGCATTTTCGGATAGGAACTTTTATCGACCGAAAAATAGAGAACATGCTCCCAATCTTTTGCTGGCTGGAATTCCACCAGCAAAAGACCGATGCAGCATACACACGGTCGCATTTTACAATAAAAAGCTCTCGTCAGAGTTTTGCTGGCAGCATTTCCGATAGTGTGTACGCAGCATAACACTCGTGAACCACACTAGTATAAGAAAGCTGCATTATTAGTATGCCTGCAGACCTCAAGCCATGAGAAGCCTGTATGCCTGTGGTATGTTTAGGTGGAAAAACTATAAACTGGCAATTCCATAGTTTAACTTTTAAACATTTAATCTATTATCATCTTATTGTATTACTTTTTTTCAATATTTAAAATTCTAAAGAAAGGAATCCTAAAAGGTTGTACCATATTTGTAATATTTTTAGTTAGCCACTAAAAGGTATCACTTGACAATACTTTTGCCTTCTTCTTATTTCTAGCTAACACACTATACCACTCTAGTTTTAAAACGTTATTTTTGAAAACTGACAAAAGATCTAAAAAGACATGAGTATAATTAGGCCATCCTTTTAGTTTTGCAGCAACAGTAGAAAATCTAGGTACGTTGTGGTCCAAAAAAATAAATAGGATATGCAGGCAAGTCCATGATGTAGAAAGAATACAGCCAAGATTTTATTAAAAGAAGTGACATAAGTAAAGTACGATCTGAGATCATGGGCATGGCTTTTACTGTCTGCTGCCTGGCGGATTCTCCTATGCACATCAGGAATTAAGAAGGAATTCCACAGACATAACTTTACTGAGTAATTTCCTGAGTAACTCATTTCTATAGAGCCTGCTTCCCATACATTACAATAAAGAAGGTGATGCTAGTATGAAGCAATTCAGCTGAAAAAGTTTGCTATGACTAAGACTTCAGACAAAAATGTATAATGGAGTTTGATAATTACAAACACGTAGAAGAATGACGTATGTTCTCTTCCTATGTTCCTGCAATGACACCTCCCATAATCACTGCTATAATCTACAAATACTGCAGCTACTGGGTTCACTATGTGGTGTTCATAGTTGCGGAGTGTCCTGGTTCCTGCGGGACAGTCCTGGGAATTGTCTGTGCCCTGCAGGCTGTCCCAAAAGATCCTCAACACTTGTCACTTGCAAACTGGCAGTAGGGGCCGCATGCTAAGGCACTCTGACACCAACTATTTCAAGTTCATTTTGCTCCCCTTAACACAGATTTCACTTGACTTGTGCTAATGCTCACGCCAGTGATTTGAGCCTTTTTGGGATTTGAGATATTGCTCCCACTGACCCCTGCTAAATTTCTCAATGTTGGCAACTATGAGTTGTCCACAAATGACATAACTATTCTATGGCTATACGTCTAGTTTGTTATATTGCACATTGTACACTCTTAGCAGACACTGCACAACTTAGACCAAATTTTCACAGACCTGCTTTTTTTGCTAAACTATTTTAGCATTTAGTCCTCCCTGAACATTTTTACTTGTATTCCTGATTTTTTTAACTCTGGGTTGCAAGATTTTGCTAGTATTTCTGCAGATTGACACCAGAGGTCTTCAGCTGCCATTTGAGCTGTGCTGGGCTTCTGCTGTGTTGTCCACCTTTAAGCCCTGGTTCACATTGATGCGATTTGGCATGCAATTTGACATGCCAAATCGCATGCAAAATCGGCGGCAATGGCAGCGTCCGAAGCAGCGCAACCCAGTATTTGCGGTGTTGCACCGATTAGTGGTAGTAGTTTCTGTACTACTTTTGGAGATTTCGGGGTGCGATTTCCATTGACATCTGTGCAGAAACCCACACTTATGTCTCTGAAATCACCCCCGAAGTCGGGACTGGCATGCGGAAATTAAATTGTGCGAGTTCAGCTGAACCCGCAAGATTTCATTCCCATAGTCAGTGTAAACCAAGGCTAAGAAGGAATCGCCTACCACCAGGACATATCTGCCCTCTTTTCATTAATTGCTATATACTGTATGTTCCAAGATAGGAGCTCTATTAGACTGGAGTTAAGGACCACATTTCATAGAGGGCCTTTGAGCAGAAGTTTGGCTTTTACATATATTTGCAAGTTCTGTTTATTAAAGCATAATTTTACCTTCTAAAAAAATAGTAAATGCACATCTTTTTGCATTTACTATTTTTTTATTAGGAGCTTGGAAAGCATTGCACCCAATGAAATGCAGGGTTCCTGCAGACTGCCTGTGTAAGCTGTCTGCTCATACCTCATATGGGCAGGCAGTAACACAATGTCAGGAACCATCAATGAACTACCTAGAGCACTCACCATCACTTCTGGTAGTTAACTGTAAACTACAAGCCGTTGCCTTGCAGAGAAAGTTCCCTCGGCGGATAAGTTCCCCCCCTGTACTGCGCAGGCGCAGCACCTGCGCAGTACGAACTACTATCAGCCGCCGGAGATAGCCGAAGCACAAAATTTACAATCAGCTGTACACGGCACCTGCGCCCTGGGTCCAGGTTCCTTCCCCACCATCCAAGTGGACCTAGAGGGGGAATAAAAAAGAGCCGAGCGAAGCGTGGCGAGCAAAGCGAGCCCGCGATGGGCCTTCTTACAGGCGCCGTGTACAGCTGATTTTCCCCTATTCATCTTCAGCTATTTCCGCCGGATTCTACTGTGCAGGCGCAGCGCCTGCGCAGTAGAGGGGGGTCCTTATCCGCCGAGCGGAACTTTCTCGGCAGAACACCGTCACCAAGGCTGACGGTAGTTGTAGTTTTCCCATTAACAGGACTCTGTGAATGAATGACATGGCCAGGCAGGCAGATCCCCGGCTTGCTGTCACTAGAGCCAGCAGATCAGGGAGAGGCTGCAGCAGTGGGAACATGTTACATGGTCCACCCTAAAAACGGGTGTAACATTTAACATGTTTACAAATGTGAAATTATCCTTGAAAGGAGTTTAGTTAAGAGATTTTATTTCCCTCAAATTTAGACAAGAATAATGGAATTTCGTTAAAATCTCTCTCTCTCCCTACATAGCCCTAAGCAAAGTCATAATTGTCTCAACAGCTGCTGTTAAAGAAGTTGTTCTTCTTTAAGGAAGGCTCAGACAAAGAGACCGCTTTTTGTGTTTAGAAAAGCTTTTGTAATGACATTTTTTTTTTTTTTTCCTTTTTAATATCTATCTTTTGTACTGGGGTTTATACATGCCTGTGACACTGTCACTTGTAGCAGAGACATTAGGAGTATTTTGTGGGTATTAGGGTATATTGCTGGTTTCTGTTACTTAGACCCCATACACACTATTAGATTTTCTGCAGATTTTTGTCTTCAGATTTACCAAAACCATATAATATGAGGTCAAACCTTAAGAGTTTCAATTTGTATGCAATCAGGCGGGCCCTTGCACTACATGGTTTTGGTAAATCTGAAGACAAAAATCTGCAGAAAATCTAATAGTGTGTATGGGGTCTTAGTCTTGACCCCTGCAATCTGTGCATTACTTATTCCTGAGCTCTAGGCTCTGTGCATTACTTACTAGTGAGCCGTGTGCATTATTTACTCCTGAGTGCTAGGCTGTGCCTTACATACTGCTGACACCTGTATTTTGTGCATTACTTTTCACTCAGAGCAGAATAGGCTCAGGTTTTATTTAATCCTAAGCCCCTCCCACTAATAACCCACGTTGTCTACGTCTACCATTTCTCTCCTTAGGGTGTCCCAGGTCTTTTACAGTCCTACATACACCCCTGTGTGTTGATTTTCTGATGTTCAACACATTGTAACATGCATTGAAAGCACATGGCAATGCATTGACATGCATTTTGATGCTTCTCCATTAATTTCAATGGAAAACACAAAGTTAAAAACACAAACAGTAGGTGTGAATCCAGCCTTATTGACTCTGAAAAATACAGAAGGTCCTTTCAGCTATCCTGGTCCCATTATTCTTGGCAAAAACATTTAGTAGCCTCATTATTTTCTTTTTTAGCTTTTCACAGGAAGAAAAAACAATGTAAAATTGAAAGCGACACCAAACAAATAGTGATAAAATACACAAAAAAGGCGAAAATATTAAGAAATGAAAAAAAAAAAAAGAAGAGTAAATCTTTTTTTCAAACAAATTTCATATAAGTAGCTCACTAAGCAAAAATGTAGAGCTCCAATGGGGGAATTTAGCAAATTGAGAAATTAGTAATTTTGTAGCAAAATCAGTTACACTAAAAATAATCTATTCATCCTTTCAGAATTATATTTGCATATATCTTATAAAGCAGAGGATGTTACAGGACTTAACACTTCATTTTATCACCCAGTAATGGAACAGTGAGCCTCTTTGTCAAGCACATGCAAAACTATTCACCATCTGGGCCAGTAAGTAAAGGGATCTGCGCCCTTCCCAAATAATCCCTCATACGCTTTGGTGCAAGTTGGTTAAGGGGACACATACTGTTCCCAGTATGAACAGAATGGACTTCACTGATGATGCTGCTTCCAGCATGCTTTGTACAAACTGGTTCCAATGAGGAGAAAGATTGTCCTACCAGAGGAGGGACAAGAAAAGCATAGGCTTGTTGATTAACCATTTGTGCAAAGAGGCCATATCTGTACTCTGATATTGCTAAGACAAGAATGGATGGGGGGGGAGCACTTTATTAGGTACACCTGTTCAATTTTGGTAACACAAACTGCTAATCAGCCCAACAAATGACAGCAACCCACTGCATTTAGGGCATCTAGTCATTTAGGGCATCTAGTAGGGCCGTTGTTCCCGTCATGTCATCCTATGACTACGCACCCTTATGACCTCACAGTTCCAGCATGCCCCGGGACTGTGATGTCATAGGGGGCGGGGTCACCACCTATATAATTCCTTCGCTGAGCGCACAGAGAGCATTCCGGCTGGAGAGAACGTCGTGTCAACATCTCTGGAAGAGAAGAGGGAAGAAGACGATCCAGAAGTCCGGGCCACCGCTGGCAAAAGAGCGCCAGAAGATAGCGGTGGAGCCGGCAGAAGATGTGGACACCGGGAGAAGACGCCGGAGAGACCCCCATAGTCGGAAGAGGACCCTGGAGCTGCCTAATAAATTACTTTAAAAACCTGTGTACTGTGTTTTTTATTGACACTTTTTTTCCCTAGGTGAATGGGTAGGGGTACGATGTACCCCATACTCATTCACATAGTGTGGGGGGCTGGGATCTGGTGGGCCCCTTATTAAAGGGGGCTCCCGGATTCCAATAAGTGCCCCGCCCGCAGACCCCGACAACCAACAGCCAGGGTTGTCGGGAAGAGGCCCTTGTCCTCATTAACATGGGGACAAGGCGCTTTGGGGTGGGGGGCCCGCAGGATGCCCCCCTCTCCCAAAGTACCCACCCCCATGTTGAGGGCATGCGGCCTGGTACGGCTCAGGAGGGGGGGCGCTCGCTCGTCCCCACCCCCTTTCCTGACCGGCCGGGCTGTGTGCTCGGATAAGGGTCTGGTATGGACTTTGGGGGGACCCCCACGCCGGTTTTTCGGCGTAGGGGGGTTACCCTTAAAATCCATACCAGACCGAAGGGCTTGGTATTCTCCAGAAGGGAATTCCCTCTCGCACCCGCAACAGTAGGAAAATGTGTTTTTCCTATTGCAGCTAGCGCGAGATGTACAGTACCCTGCTGCCGAGAACCAGCGCGATCCGATCGCGCTGGAAACATTCTCGCGGCTGCGTACTGTAGTTTGTACAAAAGTCCGATGGCTTTGTGTACACACGATCGGACTTTGCTACATCGGACTTTTGTTGCCGGAAAGTTTGTCCGTTTGCACAGCCAACAAAAGTCCAATGGAAACTGAAAAAGTTTGTCCGATGGAGCGTACACACGGTCGGATGTTGCTCCAAAACAGCTAATTTGCATGTTTGTTGTCAAAAAGTCAGATCGTGTGTACGGCCCTTAAGAGATATTCCCTTCAATCAGACCTTAATAAAATTGTAACCTGCAGTTAGCTGCAGCTGCTGGGCTTTATACAGCTATCTGCCCCTTGTTCATGATTGCAATCTTCAGCTCTGATATGGCTTACTTAACTAGTTACGGACCTCCCGCCGCAGTTGTACTGCAGTAGGTTGGCTCCCCTGCGCAAATCGCCGTCATTGTATGTCAGGCGCGTACACTGCGATTTGTGGGATCCCCATTCTGTCAGGGGAGGAGAGAGAGATCGTCTGTTCCTAGTCATTAGGAACAGCGATCTCTCTCCTCCTCGAGTCAGCCCAGCCCCCATACAGTTAGAAACACCTCCCTAGGGAACACTTAACCCCTTGATCGCCCCGTAGTGTTAACTCCTTTCCTGTCAGTGACATTTAAACAGTAATCAGTGGCAATTTTTAGCTCTGATCGCTGTATAAATGTCAATGGTCCCAAAAAAAATTGTCAAAAGTGTCCGATCTGTCCGCCGCAATGTTGCAGTCCTGCCAAAAATTGCAGATCATTGCCATTACTAGTAAAAAATAATAATAAAGATGCCATAAATCGATCCCATAGTTTGTAGACGCTATAAATTTTGCGCAAACCAATCAATATACGCTTATTGCGTTTTTTTTACCAAAAATATGTAGAAGAATACATATTGGCCTAAACTGAGGAAGAAATTTGTTTTATTACCTTTTTTTTGGGGGGGGGGGGGATATTTATTATACCAAAAAGTAAAAAAATATTGTTTTTTTTTTTTTTAAATTGTCGCTCATTTTTTGTTTATAGTGCAAAAAATAAAAACCGCAGAGGTGATCAAATACCACTAAAAGAAAGCTCTATTTATGGGAAAAAAAGGACATCAATTTTGTTTGGGTAGTGTTGCATGAACGCGCAATTGTCAGTTAAAGCGACGCAGTGCCATAATGCAAAAAATGGCCTGGTCATTAAGGGGGCAAATCTTTCCGGTCCTTAAGTGGTTGAGAATGCAAACAGCCAAAAAGAAAGTCAATGCTGAAAAAAAACACAAAACTGGGAAATGTTCTGTGCATCAGTTTAAAGCAGTAGTACACTCTTGTATAGTATGCCATACCTTCAGAGCAATGCGCCGGTAACATCACCGGCTGCAGAAACAATGAATATCTCCTAAACAGTGCACGTTTAGGAGATATTTCTTGTACCTACAGGTACACTTTATTATAAGCTTACCTGAAGGTACAACTGCTCAAGCAGTGTTTACTACCGCTTTAAAAAAACTGAATGTTAAGGAATATTTGTAATGATGGCATGGTATTTATTTAGTGGAGTCCATATAATTTTAACAGAGCAGCAGTCACCTTGTTCAGCTTATAAAATTGTTCCTCATTGACAACTCATCCCTTATAGTTGTATTAAACCCAAAAACAAAAATGTATTATATCACAGCTTACCAATTCTTAGATGTGATGGCTACATTCGTTTTCTTTTTAATGTTTTCTTTCTTTTATTTTCACCTGGTGATCTAGCCAGCAGGTCTGTAGTTTTTCAATAGAACAAGCTGCCCTGCAGATGAAGCAGTTAGGAGGTTGAGACAAGCTATTTACCACTGTCAGGGGTGCTTACCATGGTCAGCTTTTATTATTATGATTATGCTGAAAATGTTCTTATCCTGAAATAATGCAGCCACCACACCTAAGAACTGGTCAGCTGAAGTATATTAAGGCTGACCATAGATGGTTTGAATCTGAACCGGCCAACATTCAAACCGTGTGTGGGCAGGCTGAATGTACCGAGTTGGTCGATCAATTAACTTGGGTACAACCAGCGATTATTGCTAATGACTGCTATAGCCGCTAGCAATAATCACGGCTTCCCCCGTCCGCCCCTGCCAGGAGCAGACAATGGCTCGTCAAGAGGGATTCCTCTGTCAGCACTGTCTGTGCTGATGGGGTATCATGCACATTTCTTGTGGTTGCAGGAAAGAAATTCTCACTGTCTATGGCCTACCTAAGTTTTTGTTACTGGGTTTAGCTATTATTAAAGATAACAATCCGAATTTATCATGTAAACCAATTACTGTAGTAAAAAACAGAAAGGCAACTCTGCGCTTATGTTTAAAATAAAAAAGGCTGCTGAACACTATACCCTTGATACCAGGCAATAGAACAAGTATCACAAAAAAAGTGCAGTGCATAAATATTAAACAATATCCTTAAATAATGTGTATATAAACAACAAATAAACGAGATAAAAAAGATGAAAATCATAATTTTCACATCCAATAGTGTCCATAGATTTTCCTCATTAGAAATTGTAAAATATTTTTTCCAGCCAATAGACAAAATCAATTGACTGCGCACGCGTGGTAGCATGTGTGTATGCGTGGCTCCTCCCTTCAGGGGCACCTGAAGGAAGACCTTTTTCATGGAGTTCACTTGTGATATGCTGTTTATTACATGCTGCCTTGTAAGTGCAAATTATTAAACTTTTGGATGGTTTTACATTATTCCGCTATGTGGGGCTATTTGATTTTACATATCCTATGGTCTATCTGAGCTCTCCATTGATCTGGTATTTGGAGGAGCCTCCTTACATCAATACAGTGACCTTGGTTGGTACTATATGCTTATCCTTTTCCGTGAAGTACATCTTTAGGATCTAGCTGAGTGCAAACTGACCACCTTAATAAGTAGGTTGCCAGCTTTCTGGTAAGCCTTTTGAAGGGGTGTTTTTCGGTGTCACCTCGGCTATCCTTGGAGCTTCCTTTTCTTTCCACCTCTGTCACGAATTTTGGGACTTTATTTAACATATACTAATTTGATTACATCTTGTCTATTGGCTGGAAAAATCTTTGATGATTTCCAATAGGAAAAATTTATGGACACTATTGGATGTGAAAATCATTATTTTATGATATTGTTTAAAATTAATGCGTTAAACCAATTACTTTGACAAACTATAGGTGGTGCATTTTTAGTCGACAGAAAACTTTACCATGAAAAAGCCTTTTGCTTGTTTTGCCTCCCAAACCAAACGTTAGCAGTCCTCCCAGGATATTGCGGAAAGCACCCTAGCAGCCTTCCTTGATTTTCTGTCTGCTCTTGGAAAACTTGGCTCTTTTCTCTACTAAAGATGGTATTACTCCTAAACTCCAAAAAGAATTGCTCAGTAAAGCTGAGGTTTATAGGAGAAGTTTGGGGTTATTAAAAAAAAATATATATATAGTCTATAGTCAATACAGAGCTGCAGCTTAAGCCTAATGCCGCGTACACACGATCGCACATTCCAACAACAAAATCCATGTTTTTTTTCCGACGGATGTTGGCCCAAACTTGTCTTGCATACACACGGTCAAACAAATAGGTGACGTACAACACGTACAACGAGCCGAGAAAAATGAAGTTCAATAGCCAGTGCAGCTCTTCTGCTTGATTCCAAGCATGTGTGGAATTTTGTGCGTCGGAACTGTGTACACACAATCGGAATTTCCAACAACGGATTTTGTTGTCGGAAAATTTGAGATCCAGATCTCAAATTTTGTTTGTCGGAAATTCCGACAAAAAATGTCCGATGGAGCCTACACACGGTCGGAATTTCCGGCAACAAGCTCCCGTCGAATATTTCCCATCGGAAAATCCAACCGTGTGTACGCGACATTAGAATTGACCACAGATCGCACAGTTTGCAGTGTTCTCGGAGTGGAAAGCAGTGACTGTAAGTTACCGTTCTCTTCCCCTCCAGTGCTCACAGGAGGGCCAGGCAGGGGAGGGAGAGAGAAAAGTTCTTAGTGGAGCCAGCTGTTCATTAGATAATATGGTTGGAATTCTTCCAGAGCCTGAAGAGGCTCTGTGACATCAGCCGACAGCGGACTTTAGAATCGGCTGATTCTGGGTCACAGGAGAGCAAAAGTAGGTGCACTCCTGTGACTAACAAAAGAAGTGTGGCCAAAAAACCTTCAGCCATACTTTTCTTTTACAGGTGGAAAGTATGAAAAGGAACGGGTGCCAGATCTTCATTGAAAGAAAGCACACTGAATTTATTGACACCTTTATAGTAACCCCAATTGGCTCTGCTGAAGTATTATTGTAGGGCATAACTCCAAAACTGCCACCCATAAAGATAGATCATAGTACACATATCCTTATAGTTGCGTGTTGCTGTCTGTAAATATTGCTCTTGCCTTATATCATTACCTTGTTCAACCTTTACTTATTCCCAATGGACTGTTTGTAAAAAAAAAGTTATAAGCGATAAAAGGAATTTCTCCTTTGAACAGACATTGTTTCACCTAACAGCAGTACAGATTTCAGGAAACTGACAATAAAGTCTTGGGTGGCATTCAAGGCAGAAAAAAAACCTCACTATTTAATATGTTGGATGGTTATTATTTTCTACGGGTTACATTTTTTTACAACATTTTCTTCTCATGTCCAGTAATAAACTATATTCAGATCATGTATGGCAAAAAAAAATATTTAGGCAAACTTTGTAAGAATTGCTCCTTTGATAAAGTTGTATTAATCAATTTCTATCAAATTTTCGAAAAACAGTACACAAGAAAAAGATCCAAACACAGGCACAGCATAGCTTTCCTTGTTACAGATAAAATCAGTTAAAGAATATGTAAACCCAACATTTCATATTCCTGATATGTGAATGCTGTACCGTGTACTTGTATGAAAAAGTATTCTGTTATCTTTCTATTGCTTCCTTTGTGTGAAATCCCTGGTGTTCTTGCCAGTCCCTCTGCTTTCCTATTAGAAACTGACCACACTAAGCAGGAGACCACACTGTGGCCAGTTCTCTAGCTATGCTAGGAGCTCATTGTAATCTCCTCTAAAGATCCGACTTGTCCTAACACATCCCCCTGCACAGCCATTTCCTCGAAAGATCAGTGTGCTGCTGCTTCTTCTCCTCCACCCAGCTCTTATGCACTAGAACAGTGGTCACCAGCCAGAACTGCAGAGGAGGCATCGGGCATCAATGCCGCTGACAGTATTGGCTAAGAACAACACTGGAAACAACATTGGGCGGTATACATCGGCCACAATGTTGATTTGTCAATGGTCTACGAACCACTGGTTGGCAACCGCTGCATTAGTACAGAGGAAATGTGATCACTTATTAAAAAAAAAAAAAGAAAAAAAAATGTATTATATATATATATATATATATATATATATATATATATATATATATATATATATATATATATATATATATATATATATATATATATATATATATATATATATATATATATATATATATATTTTTATCTAAACACAAATGTTTTGCCTTTCATTTCTATTTTAAACGGAATGGATTGTTTTACAAGGTGATTGTTTACAACCACTTTAACTAGAGGAGGTTGGGGCAGCCCTTCCCTAGTTGCCCAAATATGTATTCTGCCAGAGATACAGCAAAAAAAGGAAGGATTTTTGGTTAAAGCTTTTTGCAGGTTTTAATGCACATTGTGAGAAGCTCACAGTGTACAGTGAAAGCAGTAGTTCCTGCACTACTTTTGGCGATTTTGGGGCAATTTCAATAGACATCTATGCATGAACCCGCACAGATGTCTTTCAAGTCGCCCCAAAACTCGTCCTGAAATGTGAATTTCAAACCTGCCTTCAGTGTGAATGAGGGGCCAACCTAGAAGCTTATTGATTACTATGCACAGCTGTAACAGATTCTGCGTGCACCAGTTTTAGTAATTCTCCCTACACTGTATATATTAACAATAATCATACAAATAATAAAATCAGCATAAATAATAGTACACTAATTTGGTTTTACACACCATGCCCACCTGCGGTCTCATTATCTTCTGCTGCAGTCATCTTCTCCACTTCTTGTTTGCGCCTAATTTCAAACCGCCGAGAAAAACCAGCTTTAGGCTTCCACATTTCTTGTAAGACCAGAGGCCGTTCATTGTCCCCCACTATGCGTAGATACTCCATCTTCCATTCTCCATCGTGACCCACAAAACGTCCCACTACATCACAAAGGACAAATGCTTCTGTATCTGCATCCGCTACAGCATACCTCTCCAGAGCTTCCTTTACCAGCTCCCGTGCCGTGGACCGTGGAGTGGCCAGAACGCTCTTGTAGTTGGTACCAGACGAAATATCATCGCCAAATATCTTAAGAATGCCAGGCAGATTCTTCTGGCTTGAAAGCTCCACCAGGTCTTCTGGTACTGAGTCAATGATTTCTGACAACTTCTTCTCACTAGCCCAGCGCCCAGCCGAACTGCCGGCACTGATGCTGCCGGTCACAAGTATTGTGCTGCGATGGAAGAGGTTAGACAAGCGTTTGTGCCGATTGTTTTTGTTCTTAGTTGGTTGGCGTAGCTCAACGGGTTCACTGCATCGGCTGCCTGTGTCTGAAGAGGTGGACCTGGTAATGACCATAAAAGTGTAAGTATACGTATACAAAGTATAAAAAATGGATTATTATGTTCTTATGTTGATCATAGATTTCAAAGAAATACATTGATCAGTGAAAAAAAAAAAACAATTATCTATTTTCTAATACCAGCAGAAAAATATTAACACCATTATACTACTACCACCACTTTACACCCATTTAATGCCCATGGCATTTATACTCTGATGTTTGAATGTGCTGTTTATTCCCTGTGTATCTGAACAGAAGCATAACCAGAACCTTCAGGGCCTTGGTGCAAGATAACCATGAAGGGCCCCCTGACTGCCAGGGCCCTTTACACAAATAAAGGCTCATGACTAGTCAAAACACATTCATTTCAATAGGTACCACATTGAATCGCAGCAAAGCTGCATATTTCTTGTTACTAACATAACCTACCACCAAAGAACAATGCAAAAAAAATTCTCTTGTTCCTGACGATCGCAGGGATAACACATGTGTGTATGTCATTTTTTGTTTGTACCCGTAGTACAGCCCAGAAACAAATAGTGCACATTGTTTTTGTTCTACCTAAAACAAACTAACACTAATTAAAAAAAATCTTGCCCAAAATATAATGACCCTGACATTTGACCCAAACACTAAACCTGGCACTATCCTAGATCAAACCGCGATCTAGGTATTTTTTGTCTATTTATGATTATTATTTGTTTGATCTTTGTTTTTGTTTTTTTCTCTCTGCAAGGAGAGATGAAGATACAATGTATCTTTCCTCTAAATTCACAGAGAGAGAGAGAGAGAGAGAGAAATACAGTGGTGGGCTTCACAGTGACTGATCACTGTGGTAGCCAATCAGAGGCAACCACAGCGATCAGATGACCCGGAATCAGTAGTTCCGGGTCCTGATCTTTGGTATGGTACCTGGGGCTCTGGGTGAGACTCCGGTCTCTGTGTTGGGAGCACATTCCCAGCACAAAGACAAATGCGCATATATATATGGCCCCATGGCAAAAAGCACAGTCAAGTGGGGCCCCATACACTATATTGCCAAAAGTATTGGGACACACACACACACATATATATATATATATATATATATATATATATATATATATATATATATATATATATATATATATATATATATTATATATATATATATATATATATATACACACACAAACACACACACACACAAACTTTAATGGAAACCCAATTGCAGCTTTAACAGTTTCAACTCTTCTGGGAAGGCTGTCCACATGGTTTAGAAGTGCGTCTATGAAAATGTTTGGCCATTCCAGAAGCGCATTTGTGAGGTCAGGCACTGATGTTGGACGAGAAGGCCTGGCTCGCAGTCTCCGCTCTAATTCATCCCAAAGGTGTTCTATCGGTTTGAGGTCAGGACTCTGTGCAGGCCAGTCAAGTTCCCCCACCCTAAACTCGCTCATCTATGTCTTTATGGACCTTGTTTGTGCACTATTTTGAGATATTTACATGCCCATCTGATTTTTACTGTTGGTGAGTGGGGAGTGAAGTCAGGGAGCACAGCACCGTGGACACACTTCTTAAGGAGCCATCAGCACTTGCACTTTATCTGCATTTGTGAAATATATGGATTGTACCTATTGAGATTTGGAGGATACTACATATTAAGGACTTTTTATCACTTTGCATTGAGTTTATATTTGGGATATGATATAGAAGCAACGCATGGTTTTAATTGCGACACTACAATAAGGTTCATTTGCCTATTCCCATAGCAGAGGCTTCACACCTATAATATTTTTTTTAGGTAGTCACAAAAGTTTTATTTTTTTATTTATTTTTCCTATAGCGCAGGTTTATATATATATAATTAACTTACTGTATATAGACTCTGCCTGACCTAAGATGGCTACGGCTGCTTTTCGGAGCTTTGGCTGGTGTGAACCTAGCCTAAAAGAGGAGAGGTTTTCCTCTCACTTTTGAAAGATTTGCTTTCACTTCTCCTTGTGTCTCAAAGACAGGAAGCAGTCGCTGTCAGGTGTTCAGAACACGATCCTGCTGCCTCCTGAATGTCTGTTTTTTTTTCTTCCAAACAGCAATGCACCGCAACTTCAAGCCAAACATTTGGCCTGCTGCTGCGGTGTGGCCTCATTGACTTGAATGACTGAGTTTGACAGGTGATGCCTCCTGTCTTCAAGGCATGTCTTGTTAAGTTTTCAAAGGCTGTGATGTGAAGCATCATGGCCACTGCATGTGAACAGCCTCCTCCAGCTGTTGTTTAGCTATTAGATGGGTGGCCGGTTGCGTAAACCCACTGCCCAGCTACCTGTTTTTATGGCCCCTCCAGCTACCCAAGTGAAAGTGGCATTTGTGATGATAACTGGTATCCACAGTGGAGGATTTCTATTCCTTTTCCAGTGGTAACTGGGACAAATCGGAAGGGTCGATATTCCTTTGAGTAACATAGTCAGTAATAAAAACCTGGTAGGAGTTAAAACCATTCCATATCCTATCTGAAACCTAAAAAAAGGTTTGACATTAGATACATTTTAACCTATTGCCCGCTGTGATGCTATTGGCTGGTAATTCCCAAGGCAGCTGATTTTCTTTTCAGCAAACACGGATTGCATGGGGAGCCGTCCTTGCTGGGAGAACAAAGTGATTATTGCTAGCGGCTATTGCCACTGGCAATAATTGCATCTTAAAAATCCGACATGCTGGTTGTACCCAAGTCAATCAATAGTTCGACTTGGGTACAATCAGCTGAACCAGCCAAGATTTGAACCATCTATTGCCTTGGAACAGGGGTGCTCAACCTGTGGCCCTCGGAGCCCTCTGATGTGGCCCTCGACCTCAAACTGAATGCAGGTGTTTTGGTGCACTTTCAGAAAGTGCACCACATTCACAAGATATAATAGAAGTCTATGGCAAAGCACAGCTAACCCGAAGAAAAGCCACAGGTGTACTGTGCTGTACCTGCAGTGCGGGTAAATTGCAGTGCATCAGTGGGAAAACAGCCTCATATGGGGCTTAGGACAGTAAGGGCTCATTTGGGAGGTGGTGAAACCCCATAGTTAAGACCTGACCCCCTCCCACCACCGGTGTAGCGTCAGGGGTCACAATGGTGACCCTGTCCCATGCTCCAGGGGGCCTGTGCGTTCTTCGTGTCACATTCTATTTTACACTTGGAAAAGAGAGGCATCGAGGGTGGCTTATACAGGAACTGATCCTCTCATCTTCCTCCTGCAACCGCTAAAAGCTGGCTTCTCTTCCTCACCCTCCCACCGGCATTCAGCAGGTGCAGGAGGAAAATGTTCATTATGCTTTTTAGAATAAAAAAAGTTTGAAATTCTGAACCATTTAATTCTATTATGGCCCACTACTGGTTACCAAATCACTTAAGTGGCCCTCGCTCTTCAAAAGGTTGAGCACCCCTGCCTTAGAACTTAGGTTATTTAATGTGGTCTTAAAAACCAGCTTGACAATTTCTGAACTGTGTCTGAATGAGACCATCAAATACTGAAAAACATCTCAGCATAGCTTACATTTTATGCTGTTTGTTTATCCAGACAACCACTTCCATGGAACTTGCAAGCAAATGCTCCCATTAAACATTTGTTTGGACAATTCTTTAAAAGTGGAATTTTTTTTGCTCTATGGAATGTTCCTGTTGCTACACCTGGTCTGGCAGCACACTGGTGGTAAGCAACTACCAAACACAGAGCAATGTTTATGGCTGACCAGCTGACTAAAGCTATTTCAGCTGAAAGTTTCTTATGAAGCCAAAGAATCACGGGCACCCTACTATTCCCTTGGACATACACTGACATTAAAACGATGCATGAAGCCTCAGCTTTGCCAAGACTGAGTAATTCTACAAATATCCAGTATCTGAAATGCTTCTAAATTGCTAACCCCTAAGTTATAAGAACTCAGTTTAATTAATCTATTGGGAAAATAACTATGTGAATGGGAAGCCAGATAAATTCAAATGCTCCAGCTGACTCGTCTATTCATATCTAACCTTTGCACTTTTTGAAGGCAGGGCTGGACAATGGACAATTTGCCATGGTATGTCAGCCAGGAACACGCACCAGTCTTCTTCTCTGTTCCTAACTTCAAGGCCTAACGGAAATGATACAGTGTAAGTTGAACACTGGTCGCCCTCTAACTTCCTCCCTCTCCATTCTTTCATTCATTATCTGTCATATGACCAGGGGACAGGATGGAAGGAGGAGGGAACCCCACCCCCAACCGATGTCTCAGCAAAGGTATCACTACACTACATAAATCCTAGCACAATGATGAGAAAAGCAACAATCAGAAATCTCTACTATCCTCTCCGATCCATACTATCCAGGCTTAGTTAAAACAATCTGCTCATTAGTGAGAGGGTAAATGAACAGCAATGAATCAAGAGAAAAGAGGCTACAACCTATCCCTAAATTATGCAAAGCCTGATGATTTGGCTTCCAGCGAATACATAAAAGGTTTAAGTGTATCCAAACCCAAAAACAAAAATGTAATATAATGTAATATATTGCAGCTTACCAGTCTTTAGATGAGGTGGCTGCATTCATTTTCTTTTTTAAATATTTTTTCCCTGCCAGTGTGTTACTGGCAGTTGGTGATCCTGCCAGTAACACACTTCTTGTCCTAGGGCAGTGAAGGCGAACCTATGGCATGCGTGCCACAGCTGGCATGCAAAGCCATCTCTGTGGGCACGCAAGAGAGTCCAGGTTCGTGGCGGGGAGAGCGTGGTAGCAAGCAGCGGCGAGGTGCAGGAAGCTGTCTGCAGGAGTTACTTAAGGGCCAAAGAGGGGCGCAGCATCCCTGGTGCCTTCCAGAGCCTGGACTCCTCAAACCTCCTCTTCAACAGTGAAGCCCCGAGAACAGGCTGACTGTGGGCCCAGAAGATGAGGACAGGTGGGAGGCACAGGCTGTGAGGGAGCCGCTGGATGGAACAGAGCAGAGAGCTCTCCCGGATCAAGGACGGAGACAGGTACCGGGCACAATTATACACTGACTACCACAGACAATGACTGGGGCAGGGAGGCAGAGCAGGGACTGCAGAATAGATCAGAGCTAGAGGTCTCGTTCTCCTCTCAGCCCCCTCTTTCTGTCCATCCCCCCCTCTCTCTTACACCCATTTCTCTCAGCATCTCTCTGTCGCCCCTCTCTTTCACCCCCCTCCCTCTCTCTCACCCCCCTCTCTCTCTCTCACAACCCCCCTCTCTCTCACAACCCCCCTCTCACAACCCCCTTCTCTCTCTCTCACACCCCTGCTCTCTCACAACCCCCCTCTCTCTCTCTCTCTCACACACAACCCCCCTCTCTCTCTCTCTCACAACCCCCCTCTCTCTCTCTCTCTCTCTCACACACAACCCCCCTCTCTCTCTCTCTCACAACCCCCCTCTCTCTCTCTCACAACCCCCCTCTCTCTCACAACCCCCCTCTCTCTCTCTCTCACAACCCCCCTCTCTCTCACAACCCCCCCTTCTCTCTCACAACCCCCCCTCTCTCTCTCACAACTCCCCTGCTCTCTTCTCAATGGCTCATTAGCTGTGATTGACAGTGCAATGCTGCACACAAAACGCATGAAGGTAAAACATCTCGAGCCTTTACAAGCACGTTAACCACTTGCAGACCGCCGCACGCCGATGTACGTCCCTTTTTTGAGGACGGATAGCTGCCATAACCCCGGTATCCCCGTTTTTGGCCGGCGGTCGGCTACAAGATAAAAGTGGTCTCTGCAGCGGATTCGCAAGATCACTTTGATCGGTGGCAGGAGAGGGGCCCCCCTCCTGCCGCAATTCGGTGCCCTCGATTCGGTGTCGGCAGCGGCGGAGGCGATCGCGTCTGTTGTCTAGCTGTGCACGGAGACGAGTGAGGGGAAGATAGCGCCCACTCGTCTCCATGACACTGCAGGGCGGAAGCGACGTCAAAACGTCTTTTCCGCCCATACCTCTTAAAGGCACATTTTTTTCAATGTCATTTTTTTAAATTACTTTTTTTTTTTTTTCTATTGCATTTTAGTGTTAGTGACCATTTCAGGTCTTTTTGACCCCAGATCTCATATTTAAGAGGACCTGTCATGCTTTTTTCTATTACAAGGGATGTTTACATTCCTTGTAATAGGAATAAAAGTGACACAATTTTTTATTTTTTTTTAAACAGTGTAAAAATAAATAAAATCATGTAAAATAAATAAGAAAAATGTAAAAAAATGTTTTTAAAATGCCCTGTCCCGATGAGCTTGTGCGCAGAAGCGAACGCATACGTGAGTAGCGCCCTCATATGAAAACGGTGGTCAAACCACACATGTGAGATATCGCCGCGATCGTTAGAGCGAGAGCAATAATTCTAACCCTAGACCTCCTCTATAACTCAAAACATGCAACCTGTAGAATTTTTTAAACGTCGCCTATGGAGATTTTTGAGGGTAAAAGTTTGACGCCATTCCATGAGTGGGAGCAATTTTGAAGCGTGACATGTTGGGTATCAATTTGCTCGGCGTAACATTATCTTTCATAATATAAAAAAAAATTAGGCTAACTTTACTGTTGTCTTATTTTTTTATTCAAAAAAGTGATTTTTTTCCAAAAAAAGCGTGCTTGTAAGACAGCTGCGCAAATATGGTGTGAAAAAAAGTATTGCAATGACCGCCATTTTATTCTCTAGGGTGTTAGAAAAAAAAACAATATATAATGTTTTGGGGGTTCTAAGTAATTTTCTAGCAAAAAAAAAAAAAAAGAGGGGAGCTACAAAAACTGGAAGGAAGGTATTACATTTTAAAATATTTTTGCGAAACTATTAGGATACAGTCATTTTATTATTATGAATAGATGTGCATGTTTTAAACATGTAAACACCTAAATTCCAAAACGAGGCTGGTCCTTAAGTGGTTAAGGTTTAACAATTCACTTACTGATCCTACATGTTTCTTGGAGCTGCTCCATTTTAAATCATTTTTGCACATCTATTAATAATAATAAAATGACTGTATCCTTATAGTTTTGCAAAAATATTTTAAAATGTAATACCTTCCTTCCAGTTTTTGTAGCTCCCCTCTTTTTGTAAGGCCCTACTTAACCACTTGGCGCCCGCACTATAGCCCGAAAGACGACTACAGCACAGGCTTAAAATGCTGGGAGGGCGTACATGGACGTCCTGCCATTCTCGCACTGCTTGTGCGCCGGGGCTCATGTGCGTGGCAGGCTCTGTGATCGCCGAGTCACAGCGGGCCCTTTACCACATGATCTGCTGTCAGCCAATGACAGCTGATCATGGGAGTAAACAGAAGCTGGTTATCGGCTTGTTTTTTTCCACACACTGTCAGCGTGAAGAAAAGAAAGCTGTTAACCAGCTTCTGTTAGAGGGACATCGGTCCCCTTAGTGCCCACCAGTGCTGCTAATCAGTGCCCTCCAGTGCCACCTCTCCCTGCCACCTATCAATGCCACCCATCAGTGCTGCCTCATCAGTGCCCACCAGTGCCACCTCATCAGGGCCCATCAGTGCCACCTATTAGTGCAGCCTATCAGTGCCACCTATTAGTGCAGCCTATCAGTGCCCATCAGCGAAGGAGAAAAATTACCTGTTTGCAAACTTTTATAACAAAATATGAAAAACTATTTTTTTTTTTTTTTTTTTTTTTTACAAATTTTCGGTCTTTTTTGTTTGTTTAGCAAAAAATAAAAAAACCCAGTGATGAATAAACACCACCAAAAGTAAGCTCTATTTATGTGAAAAAATCGATAATAATGTAATATGGGTACAGTGTTGCATGACCATGCAATTGTCATTCAAAATGTGAGAGCGCTGAAATCTAAAAATTGACCTGGGCAGGAAGGGGGTATACAAGTGCCCAGTAAGCAAGTGGGCAAATAAGCAAAGCCGAGTCCTCTTAAATGGTATTATTGCTTGCTTGATATTTTTCTACTTTAGCTGACATGGGCTTTGGCTCGGGCACACAGTACCGTTCAATACAGTATTGAAATTTACTACTTGAGCAAATGTTCTGCTTGTTGCTATACAGAAGAAACTCAACTACCATCAATAAAAATCCTGTTCCCACACTTCCCTCAGAAACAAGCAATAGAGGTTGAAGCTCTGACCCTGTGCAGCTCTCAAGGCTCAGCCACAGCTGTAATTCCTACAATCTCCCCCACTATATCAAACATATTCAGGAATGCATTGCAAGGAACAAACATTATATGCAAAGATCTCTGATTTGTGCAAAGGTGAAACGCGATTTGGTTTTTGCACTAAAATTGCACATCATAATTAGCCCTAAAACCAGCATCATGCATGAACTGTCATACTCTCCTTCCACCAGGCAGAAGCCTCCTTGTGTCTGGAGTGGCTGTGCAGCTGTTCGCACCGCCAGCCCTAACATAACGTAAAAGGTTGGGCATTGCTTAGCATGGCACTTTAGTAGAATACTATTAGTAGGATACCTTGGAATATAGGAAACTTTCCTTGTTGGTGTATGCAGCAGCCTGGAATATTAAAAACTAGGCTCAGAATATGCAATACTTTCATTCTTGGCACCCACAATCCAATTTACAAAGCAGCAATATACTGTACATCTGCTTAAAAAAAATAAATAAAAACAGCACAAGTACAGCTGGGAAATCTGTGTGGTTTCTTTGGTTCATCCCTCAGGCTGAACCAAAGAAATGTATGAGCATAGGCAGCTTTCCACGTACTTTGCTCCTATCCATTGTCCCTGTGATACCTGTTCAAAAAATTAAGGGCTCAGCAGTGGCAGCCCATCCATTAGGGGGAGAATAGAGCCTAAGGCTCTAATTGGCTTAAAAAAAAGGGTGGTCTCGGGGCGCAGAGCACTGCACCCTGAGGCCCCCCGGTTGTGTGACATTAGCGAATTAATATTCACTAATGTCTTCCTGCTTCTCCTCCCAGCCAAACAGGAAGCGGGTCCTGAGACCCGATTGGCCAGGGAATCTTAGGCCTCCCGGCCAATCGGGTCTCAGGACCAACTTGCTGTTCAGCCGGGAGGAGAAGCAACAGCCCCCTCTTCCCTCGGCAAGCTGGAGCAAGAAGCAGTATTGGTCTCCTAAGGTAAGGCCACTGATGATCACTACCGTCCGTCTCCCGCACAGGGGGCGCACTGATTGTTGCCGTCTCCCGTGTGGGGGGGCAGGTTTGTTTGCCCCCCCACAGTATTGAGCACCAGCCACCACTGGGGCTCAGTGTCATCACTGAGACAGGAAATAACAGACAGCAATGAAAACAATCACAGATTTTTTTTAATTTTTGCTCACTCTTACTAAAAATTTAATGAGGTTTTTTGTCTGTGTCCTTGTTGGAGAGATTTCTTATTAATTCATGTCCTAACATTGACAAAGACAACAATACAAATCTGACAGGGACTCTAATGCTGGACATACACTATACAAAAAAATCAACTGAAATTCAGTCATTTAGACAGTTTGTTCGTTTTTCAGCCAGTTAATGGGCACAAAATCGATAATCGTTGGGACGTTTTTGAGCCAAAAAAACGAAGGACAAGTTTGAAAATTTTCTGCCGAACGAACGATAAATTGAAAGGTTAATGTGTTTCCCGTCCGAACTGTTTGCACTAGGTAGATGTAAAAAAAGGAACAGAAAATTCAATCATTTATGTCCACTGAACGATTTATCGGTCATTACATGACGGTGCTATCGTTTGTGCTCACGGCCGAATGTTCGTTTTTCAAAAATGGGTTCGGAGGATTTTTCATATAGTGTATGGCCAGCATAATCCTTCCTCATTTCATCCAAAACTATATAAACTAATAAAATGTCTTGTGTGGAGTTGGGCAAAGACAGCATGAGCTTATAAAGTGATTTCTACACTATTTCGGTTCCACACACTTAGACCTTATTGCCAATACCGAGCACAGTGATGTCTGCGAAATCGCAGTAAAATGACTGATTTCTCCACCGCAGAAATTACGCTCAAGTGTAAACTCTTTATTTTAGTGCCATATTTTTATTCTTAGTTTATTTCTTGTAATGTTCTTTGTACTTGTGTTGTACTTCTTTTGTCATGTATTGATCTTTATGTGTGTATTGTTGCTTTAGATTTTATATTACTTTTATTTTGGGGGGGGGGGGATATAAAATAATGTAATGTGGTGCCCTTTTTGGACACAAGAACAGGTCCAGGATAGTTAAAAGGAGCTTTAGTACTCTCAGGGGTTATTCAAAGCCCATCGCCTTTTAAAATCCACCCTAATTTCACCTTACCATTGACTCAAATGCATTTTAAAATAACGATAATTTCACAGATGACTGTTGGCTTTTGCTAAAATTTCAAGGAAATGAAAACTCTGAATTTTGCTCACCCTTACTTGCTACGTATTCTGTGTATCAATCAATAAATAGATCAGCACAACTTATGGAGATATTTTTTGTCACTGACATTAACTCTGACGCTGTACAGTTGTCTTATACTGTGACACACATTCAGACTAGGGAGGAAATGAGAAATCTTACTTGATGGAGCCAACACTAGGCCAGCGTCTGCCTAGCTTGGCAAAGTGCTTCTTTGGAGAATTAATCCAGAGGCCCACAGGAAAATGTAACTTCCCGAATCTGGGACTTCCTTCCTTTTTCTCTTCGTGAAACATTGTAGAACCTTTGCAGAGCTAGGGAGAAAAAAAAGTAAAACTTACTATGAAAGTAAAGAAAATGTCAAAGTAATTGAAGTACCTACACATTATTAAAATCTGCACAAAGTCTTTGATACACCAGATGTACTTTATTATGCGATTATTGATCTCTGAAACGTATGAGATCAAATAACAACACCTCAAAAAAAAAATAAAACTGACAAGAAACACCACTGAAGTCAAGCAGTCAGTAGAATATACTGATGCACTGCACATACTTTAAAGTAATAGCAGCGCAGTGGCTTAGTGGTTAGCACCTTTCCCGGTCAGAATACTATCTACATAGCATTTGCGTGTTCTCTCTGTGATTGTGTGGGTTTCTTCACACCCTTCAAAGACATCCTAGTAAATTGGCCCTTGTGTGTACGTGTAAGTTAGCATGTGAGATAGAGGACCTTAGATTGTAAGCTCCTTGAGGGCACAGACTGTTGTGAATGTACAGTATATTATGCATAAATTATGCTACGTAAACTGTTGGCGCTATATAAATACTGTATAATAATAATAATAAATTGTCATTGCTATTTAAAGACCTGTAAACCCAACCACTACACTTTCACATAGGCTTTATAAGTTAGTGTAAGTTGAAATGTATACATTTTTAAATGTTTAAATTCATTATAAAAATAATAATTGTTGATCAGCGGCGGTGTACATGATCATGTGATGGGCCCATTACCTGAAGACTCTATGCTATGCTTAGTAGCATTCAGCGTGAATGTTGCCAGAACCATTGTCCCTGAACGCAAACCTGTATCCAATTTTGGTCAGGGGTGCTGTTCTCATGTAACCCATTGTGTGTTAGTAATTATATGGAATCAGTACCAGTGTCGGCCATTGATTTAAGCCTAACAAACACCAATGCCCTACAGACCTCAGACTTTTAATCTGCATACAATTACCTGGTTTTATGAATACCTTTTATTTTTTTTTTTGTTGAGAATAAAAGGCTTACAGGCGTAATAACATGTAAAACAGAGTTACAAAAGACATAGGTTTGAAAAATGCGTTTTGATGTTATCATAAACATAGACAGTGCAATATTGTGATATATCAAAAACATTAGGAAAAACAAGGAAATGCGTAAACTTGAATATGTACCCTTACAGGGTTAGGATAAAGCTCAACGAGGCTAAGATTTTAGGAGGTCGGGAACTAGAGACAGTTACTAATCTCCCTATTATTTTGGGGTCGATCTCAGATACTGTGGGATCTAAGTGTTGAGAGTGACACTTAAAAATGGAGATGTCTTGGGGCTCAGAAGGTCTGAGGTGTGGGTTGTGTTAGTTGTTTGGGGTCATTCCTGACCTGGGTTCAATCTTTTGACGTTTGGTTGAGTGTTTATTATTGAATTTATTAATTGGAATGAGATTATTGTGGGCTTGTAGGTTTATTCACGAGGTAGAGGGGAGTAGGAGCAATAGTGAGTGTGGTCATGTCAGGGTATGATGGTTTCCTTATGCTGAGTTTATGTTTGTTGAATGCTTTAAGTTCAATGAATGAGAAGGTCTCTGTATGAGAGAGGAGAGGCAGGGGGCATAGGGGGATAGTAAAGGGTGAATGGAGTGCGGGGAGTGGGGGGTGGGGAGCAGGATAACTGGGGGTGGGAGAGAAAGGGAGGGGAATAGGGGAAGGAGGGATCTATCTCTCTCTCCTTCCTCTGGGATTTGGAAATGGGGGGGGGTGGATGGGGGTTAAGATGTGAATACTCCTGAAAGAGGTATGGTGACTCAAAGTGAGGATATGACTGTTTTTTGATGTTAGTGTTGATCATGGTATAGATGTGAGTTAGGTCTGGGTAGAATACCTTTTATTACGTTGAATTTGAAATTGTCTGTGGGGACTAGTGATGAATATCCTGGCCTGTGCATCCACTGGCACTAGTCTGGATGTGAAGTAGGGCAAGGTGTACGTAGTACGTATATGTATTACGTGCCTATTTGATTACTGTATTTATACCTCCCAACAGTAGAAGTTGAGAAAGAGGGACACCCTGGAGGGGGGTAAACATGCAATGTGTATAGCATGCCGTGGCAACAAGTAGGCGTGGCTACATAATGCTGAATAATGGGCTTAATGTTAAGAGGCATGCACATGCAGGTTTGGTAATCAGTTTTGCACTGTTTGTGACCAAAAAAAAAAAAGTCCTGAGTGAGAATCTTGTCTGATAAATCCAAGGGCAGCTTTCCTCTTTAGATCCTATTCCACTGAATTCTTAGAAGGAGCTGTTTTTTCAGAACAGTCTGATTCCTGCTATTTGGGAACTATCAGAGAGAAAGAAAAAGGTGCTACTACCCCAAACTGTCCAAAAGTCCTCCTGAGCTGTCGGGTGCAGGATAGGCAGTCGCTCAGCTACCAACACGATAAATTGTAGAAGATGATCCGCAACTCCATACATGCTCTTAAATATCTCTAAATGTATTAATACTCCATAAAAGACAAATAGGTACAGCAGATGTTAACACGTTTCAGCCATGACAGCCGTCATTACTGAAACATGTTAATATCTGCTGTACCTATTTGTAATTTATGGAGTATCAATACATTTGGAGATATTTAAGAGCATGTGTGGAGTTGCGGATCATCTTCTACTAATTGTGAACTATACATTATTTACCATACAGTATTCCACTCATACAACCCACTATGTAGAGGACATGACACATCCTCAAAGTGATCATTCAGTTTCCCCTCCACAACGTTTAAGGTGTTCACAAACATTATGATTATCTACAATTATTTTTTTCATACATAATGTATTTATTAATTTGAATTGTACCTTCACTTCTAAAAATCAGAGTATATGATCAGTGACAGACTGCAGTGGTTCCCCGTGCAGAAATAAGGTTTGTACTTCCTTTCAGTGCCACTCTCTGTTACTTGGCCTTCTGAAAAGCTACTGCTACATGTGAGTGAGCCAGACCAATGCCTGCCTTTGCCGCAGTCTTGATGGGTACCAATCTCACACTCTCCTTTGAGTCCCACCTGCAAATCTTCCACCTGCAAGTAAGTCCCACCTGCAAATCTTCCCATGGGGACTTTAGTTCTGATAGCCTGGGCGTTCCTTTCACTTCCTGTTTAGCTATGGGACAGGAAGCGAAGGCAAATCTCTCCAATGGGAGAAAGATGGCAAAAATAAACCTTACAGGGGTTGTAAACCTCCCTTACTCTATCCAAAATATAAAAAAATGTTTTGCCTATAGTTCTACTTTAAGCTCCAGACACAACCTTTTATAAGTTGATCAATCTGTCCCTGTCTCTCACACTAGGAAGTGAAGGTAAATGTCTCCAACAAAGCCCATAGAAGTAGTAAAAACCTTACAGGGGTTCTAATTCTTCCCTACTCTATCCAAAACTAAGAAAAAAATGTTTGGCTGGACAAACACTTTGCGCTGGCCATAATCAATTTACTTACAATATAATTTTATAATCTGGGGGAATCTGGCTATTTCTCTTATTCACTTGGCAGGGTGAATGAGAGAAATCTGCAGTGTATGGCTAGTATAATAAAAGTCATTGTGAACATACAGTGTTACAGATACTTTCTAATACAGATATAACTATATAAGTACCATAACTGCTCTCTTATCTTTTTTACAAGGTCAAAGAGTTCTTTCATGTGATCATGCAGCTCTTCTGCCTGATAGTGGGGGGCAGGGTTAAAGAACACTGTGCAGACACACAGCATGCCCTTATTCCATAGTCTGTTCAGCTTAAGGCAAGATGCAGGCAGTGCTTGAGCAGGGGGCATATTCAAGAGGTGAAGTGTGATTGGGAGGGGGTGTGTGCGCCAGAGGCAGGCTGTATGTGGGTGGAGGGTGTGATGGCTCAACAAACCACCCGCTACAGGCATGCTGTGTGTCTGCACAGTGTCTTGTGCTTCTGAATGACCAGGCAAAGGATGCAAAATGATCACGCAAAAACAGATCAGCTTCTGTGCTTTGTGTGGTCAGTTTATTACTAGGGAAGAAAGGACGCTGGCAGGATCAACCAGGTATTTCAGACATAAGACGTACAACGCCAATTCCAAAAAAGGACGATGTGAAAAATCTACATAAAAACAAAATGCTTTGATTTGCAAATTTAATTAACCCATATGTTATTCACAATAGAAAATACAAACATAACAACATAAATGTTTAAAATGAGAAACTTTACAATTTTCAGAAAAACATAAGGTAATTTTGAAATTGATGGCAGCGACACATCTCAAAAAAGTTTAGACAGGGCAAAAAAAAGCTGGCAAAGTAAGCAGTACTAACAAGGAAGAGCTGGACAAACATTTAGCAGCTAATTGGGTTGGCAACATGTCAGTAAAATGATTGGGTATAAAAAGAATCTAAAAATTGTGAAATCGTTTCAGAATAATGTTCCTCAACATAAAATTGCAGGCTTTATATATACACTGTATTATCATCTACAGTATATAATATCAAAAGATTCAGAGATTTGGAGAAATCTCTGTGTGCAAGTGACAAGACCGAAACACAATATTGGATGCCCGTCGTGATCTTCGTGTCCTCTGGAATACTTAAAAAAATCCCTGTCTTTAAAAACAGTTCGCCGTGCCATCCAAAAATGCAAGGTAAAGCTCTATCATTCAAAGAAGAAGCCATATCTTAATGTAATTCATAACGCTGCCATTGTCTCAAAGCTTATTTAAAATGGTCTGCTGCAAAGTGGAAAACTGTTCTGTGTTTAAACTAATCAAAATTTGACATTCAGTTTGGCAACCATTGGCACAGTGTCCTCCAGACTAAAGAGGAGTGAGACCTTCTGGCTTGTTATCAGCACGCAGTTCAAAAGCCTGCATCTCTGATGGTATAGGGGTGCAATAGTGAAAATGTGCAGCTTGCATATCTGAAAAGGCATCATCAATGCCGAAAGATATATCCAGGTTTTAGAGCAGCATATGCTCCCATCCAGGTGACATCCTTTTAAGGGCAGGCCTTGCATATTTCAGTAGGATAATGCTAAACCACATACTGCATCTATGACAACAGCATGGCTTTGTAGTAGAAGAGACCGGGTGCCTAACTGGCCTGCCTGCAGTCCAGACCTTTCACCAATTGAAAATATTTGGCGCATCTTGAAAGGAAAAATACAAAAAAGAAGACCCAGGACTGTTGAGCAGTTAGAATCCTATATCGGGCCAGGATGGGACAGCAACTGGTCTCCTTAGTTCCCAAACATTTACAGAGTGTTGTTAAAAGAAGAGAGGATGCTACACCACGGTAAACATGGCTCTGTCAAAACTTTTGAGATGTGTTGCTGTCATCAATTTCAAAGTTATCTTATTTTTTTCTTGACCACTTCCCGACCGCCCACCACAGATATACTGCGGAGGGGTGGCCGCTCTGTGCCAAATCACATACCTAATAAATGATCTGACACTCCCGAGACTGTGGCGCGGACACGCCCCACTGGAGACCCGCTGCCGCTCTAATCACACACAGCGGGAACCCAGCGGTGGGTGCCGCAGACTTGATGTTCGCAGGCACCGGCCAGTTGTACAGTACGCAGGCAGAACGGCGTATCTGCCTATGTAAACAAGGCAGATTGCCATTCTGTCAGTAGGGAAGGTATTGATCCTGTGTTCCTGCAAAGCAGGAACATGGATCAATGCCTTTCCGTAGTAAAAGCACCTCCCCCACAGTGAGAAAGCACAGGCTAGGCATACAGTTAACCCTTTGATCTCCCCGGATGTTAACCCCTTCCCAGCCAGTGTCATTAGTACAGTGACACTGCATGTTTTTTTTAGCACCGATCACTGTATTAGTGTCATCAGTCCCCAAAAAGTGTCAAAAGTGTCAGCTAGTGTCCAATTTGTCTGCTGCAATATCGCAGTCCCACTATAAGTCGCTGATCGCCGCCAATACTAGTAAAAAAAAAAATCCCATTTGTAGACGCTATAACTTTTGCGCAAACCAATCATTATACCCTCATTATACCCAATTTTTTTTATTGGATATGTTTTATAGCAGAAATGTTTTATATTTACATATATATATAATAATGTATAATATATATATGAATGTTTTACATGTTGCATAGCAGAAAGTAAAAAAATATTGTTTTTTTCTTCAAAATAGTTTTATTTTTGTTTGTTTATAGCGCAAAAAATAAAAACGACCAAAATAAAGCTCTATATGTTGGAAAAAAGGACATACATTTTATTTGGGTACAGTGTCGCACGACCGCGCAATTGTCAGTTAAAATAACGCAGTGCCACATTGCAAAAAATGGCCTGGTCATGAAGGGGGTATATCTTACAGAGATCAAGTGGTTAAAATGGTACATTTTCTCAGTTTAAACATTTGATATGTTTCATGTTTTCCATTGTGAATCAAATATGGGTTTGAGATTTGCAAATTATTGTATTCTATTGTATTTTGTTCCCAAAAGTGTCCCAACTTTTTGGGAATTGGGTTTGTACATGAAAATGATAGAGACTATAATTTATAAAATACACAAAAATAATAATTTAGGGTTACACACTTTAAGATCCAAACAGGCAGGCCCTTGCCCTATACATTTGTTTCTAGATCTAAAGGAGATCAGCGTTGTCCAGAGTGTTCTGGTGGGGGCCGTCCCCCTGTCAGAACACAATAGCACAGCAGGGGAGATCACTGTACTAAAATCAGATAGTTAGTACAGCCGTGGCCAAAAGTTTTGAGAATGACAAAAGTCTGCCTCCTGAGTTTTTATGATGGCAATTTGCATACAGCGCAGAATGTTATGAAGAGTGATCAGATGAATTGCAAATAATTGTCCCGCTTTGTCATTAAAATGAACTTAATCCCAAAAAAATATTTCCACTGCATTTTTGAAGAAGGCTTCAGGGCACCCAAGAAAGTCCAGCAAGCGCCAGGACTGTCTCCTACAGTTGATTCAGCTGCGGGATCGGGGCACCACCAGTGCAGAGCTTGCTCAGGAATGGCAGCAGGCAGGTGTGAGTGCATCTGCATGCACAGTGAGGTGAAGACTTTTGGAGGATGGCCTGGTGTCAAGAAGGGCAGCAAAGAAGCCACTTCTCTCCAGGAAAAACATCAGGAGCAGACTAATATTCTGCAAAAGGTACAGGGATTGGACTACTGAGGACTGGGGTAAATTCATTTTTTCAAATGAATCCCCTTTCCAATTGTTTGGGGCATCTGGAAAAAAACCTTGTCGAAGAAGAAAAGGTGAGCGTTACCATTAGTCCTGTGTCATGCCAACAGTAAAGCATCCTGAGACCATTCATGTGTGGGGTTGCTTCTCAGCCAAGGGAGTGGGCTCACTCATAATTTTGCCTAAGAACACCACCATGAATAAAGAATGGTACAAAAACATCCTCCAAGAGCAACTTCTCCCAACCATCCAAAAACAGTTTGGTGACCAACAATGCCTTTTCCAGCATGATGGAGCACCTTGCCATAAGGCAAAAGTAATAACTAAGTGGCTTGGGAAACAAAACAACAAAATTTTGGGTCCATGGCCAGGAGACTTCCCAGACTTTAATCCCATTGAGAACTTGGTCAATCCTCAAGAGGCAGGTGAACAAAAAAAACCCCACAAATACTGACAAACTCCAAGCATTGAAATACAAGAATGGGCTGCCATCAGTCAGGATGTGGCCCAGAAGTTGATTGACAGCATGCCAGGGCGAATTGCAGAGATCTTGAAAAAGAAAGGTCAACACTGCAACTATTGACGCGTTGCATAAACCTAATGTAATTGTCAATAAAAGCCTTTGACACTTATGAAATGCTTGTAATTATACTTCAGTATACCATAGTAACATCTGACAAAAAGATCTAAAAACACTGAGGCGGCAAACTTTGTGAAAATTTATATGTGTGTCATTCTCAAAACTTTTGGCCAGGGCCATACAGCGGCTCCGACCTAAGCTGTCAGTTTATTTCGTTCAACCTAATGGGTTGAACGAAAAAAAAAAGGAGTAGTGTGTACTAGGCTTTAGGAAAGTACAGATAAACCATATCAGCACTGGTAAAGAAATAAGCAGTATTTATCTTATTATTTTGTAACATAGGTAAACTTAACTGTTGCCAATGTGTGAGGAAACAGGCTGGACAGCAGACGTAACAATGGACTATCAATGAGGAAGTGAAGAAAGAGCTCAGAGTTCCATCCTAAATCACACATAATATACAGACTGTTATCTGTCCTCCTGTTCCATAGAGCTACTACTAATAATTACCTACTGGTAATTATTATATGGGATATTCACATATTTTATGCAATTGCATTGGTGGCCGTATATACTGGTAGTTTTTGTAACAGACTCCAGGGAAATTTGTTGGATAGAATTGCTGAGTAGTTTATTATGACAGGATATAATAGACATAAAAATGCATGAAATCATAGAATAGTAAAATATTTTGTCCTTAATAAACAGATTTTTCCCTGCAGTGCAGATAATGCTGTTTTGCGCCACTGAAGATTTATGGTTATCCATAAAGAAAACACGTACTGAAACATATTGCTGGTCAAAAATTCCTAGTTGCCTGACGTTATGTGATTTCAATACAATAGGCAACCTGAGCTAAATATACAGCAAGTCAGGTCAGAGGTAAGTCAAAATTTGTGATCTGCATACTAATTCCATGCCAGGGGCTCAGAAAATAATGAAGATATTGGATCAACATGATAGCCAGCCAACCTGAAATTTTGAAGACAGACCCTTAATGATAGCCTATACATAAATATCCCACTGGCTTTTGATATCTTTCAGGAATTCTGGAGGCAACATCTCTACATCTAAGTCCCAGAACAATCAATTTACTGTAGGGGGATCTTATTCCTCCTATTTTTTTATGCAGGGCACAATGTTGCAGTATAAATGAGACTCCATGGTGAGGGGTAGCTAAACTAAAAACTCCAGCTCAGAGACTTTTCTGATAAAGTCCCGAAAAGACGTAAGGTAACAATGTTAGATTCAGTCCATATATAAGGGACATATCAGTGGGACTGACCATTTAACAGCTTAGTCTCCTACAATCTAGTTAATTTCTATCAGAAGGCAAGGTGACAATGTATATGCTGCTTTAGGCAACATGAAAGCCACCCTCATTTAACTCAATACATTACAACATAAAGTGGAACTTTAGTCAAAAAATTAAGTCCTGCTAGTTCACTTCAGGCTGCCCCCTTTTGCAGGTATAGCTATGTAAAACATTAAAAATAAATGCCTATACTGTTTATAATACAGTAATACACTCTCTCACCCTGCTTTGCACATGCTCAGTTGCTCTCCATTTTTAGGCACTGCCAAATTGTAGAGGGTGATTTGCTGACAGCCTTCAAGTAAGATTAATCATTCCTATTCTTTACAGCCAAGAAATCTGCTTCAGTTTGATCTACAACTGCCATGGTGCTGCACATGTGATCATTTATGACACAGCCATTTGATGGCTTGACAGTTTAGTTGAGGACACAAGCAAATGTGACATTTAGCAATCCTGGCATTCCAGGAACCTAACTTTTTTTGAAACCGTTAAATTGATAGGTTCCACTTTATGATTTACAGCTGTTCAGGTGCTCTGGGCTTCAGCAAAATGGCAGCCTCCAGCAAGAAGAAACAGGAACAATGCTGGAGGCAATTTACAGCACCTACTAATTTTGGTAGCATAATAATGTAGATTGTATTTTCTTTTGCTAAAAAAAAACATTTTTTATCAAGTTGTTACAGGAAAAGTTCCACTGCCATTGTTTTCTTTGGAAGGAGAAGGTGAAAGAAAGGATTAGAGCCTTAAGGCAATTTCACTGCACTTCCTGTCCCAATGACCAGACAGGAAGTGAGGAAACAAAGACGTTAATACAAAACCTGCCAGTGGTCCTCCGCTTTCCCCACTCTACTTTTTAATTATCATGTTGATAACGTGATAAGGATTTTGCACACTTCCTGTCTCTGTGACCAAAAAGGAAGAGAGTGAAAAATCCCCTATGACTACAGAAACAAAAACAAAAACCTGGCAACATGTTTAACCTATATCCAACTATGTGCAAACCTGAAAAAAAAAAGTTTTGGAAGAGGTGACTCCAATAGAGCTGGTTTAGCCCCAGCCACAAAAGCCATACAAGTTACCATGACTTGGGATTTGAGGAATAAATGATAGAAAAAAGAAAAATAGATCCTTCAGGGGAAATCTGCTCAACAAGCAAACCCCAAATAGATCAGTGCTGAAACTAATGGGTAGCAGTGATTGTTTTTCCTTAAAACAAACTTCCATTTTCACTGATACTATACAATTGGCATCAATAACTAATGACTACAGTAAGATAAGCACAAAAGATAAAGTCATCATCACATGTGTGTGTAACAATGCAAACTATAGGGCTTACATAATCATCAGCCACATAATATCCAATCCCAAATAGCTAGTCTCCTAAAAAACGGCCATTGAAACATATATGGCTCACTTCTCATTCAAGGCAATCAAATTATTATTATTTTTATACAGGATTTATATAGTGCCAACAGTTTAAGCAGCACTATACAATATAAAAGGGAGACAGTACAGTTACAATACAATAAAATACAAGAGGTTAAGAGGGCCCTGCTCATAGGAGCTTAAAATCTAATAGGGTGGTACAAAAGGTTGTAACTGTGGGGGATGAGCTGATGGAAGTAATAAAAGCTTAGTTGGAGGCGTGGTAGGCTTCCCTGAAGAGAGGAGTTTTCAGGGATCGCCTTAAGGCAGCCAGAGTAGAAGATAGCCAGACAGATTGAGGTAGAGAATTCCAGAGGCTGGGAGAGGCTCTAGAGAAGTCTTGGAGACAAGCATGGGAGGAGGAGACAAGGGAACTTGAGAGCAGGAGGTCTTGAGAGAAGCAGAGAGGATGGTTTGGGTGATATTTGGAGACAAGTTTGGTGATGTAGCTCAGGGCAGAGTTATGAATGGCTTTGTATGTTGCTTTAAGTATTTTAAAATTAATTCGCTGGGTGATCGGAAGCTAGTGTAGAGATTGGAGGAGAGGGGTAGCAGGCACTGAGCGGTTGGTAACGTAGATGTGTCTGGCAGCAGCGAGGGGATAGCCTATGGAGAGGTAGGCCTATGGGAAGGGAGTTGCAATAGTCAAGGCGAGAGATAACAAGGGGGTGAATGAGTAGCTTGGTGGTTTCATTAGTTAAAAAGGGGCAAATTTTAGAGATGTTACAGAGGTGAAGTCTACAAGCTTTACAACATTGGATTTGGGGCTGAAAGGACAGGTCAGAGTCTAGGATTACACCTAGCACCCTGACAGGAGGGGAGGGATTGATGTCATGGAAGAGGGCATGGGTGGGAATATTATCAGCTCGGTTTTTGAGAGCTTTCGATTAAAGAAGTGGTGCGACATCCATGATGAAATGTCAGTTAATAATGCGAGAGGAGACTGAAGGAGTGATGTGAGGAGTAGAGAGATAGATTTGGGTGTCATTGGCATAGAGATGGTATTGGAAGCAGTGGGAGGTTATCAAGTGACCAAGGGAGGAGGTGTAGATAGAGAAGAGGAGGGGTCCAAGAACAGAGCCTTGGGGGACCCCTACATAAAGAGGAAGTGGAGAGGAGGAGACAGAGTTGTAGGTAACACTGAAGGAGCGATGCGATAGGTAGGAGGAGAACCAGGATAGGGCAGAATCTTGGAGGCCAAGGGAGTGGAGTTTATTGAGAAGGAGCGGGTAGTCAACAGGCCAGGTCTAGTAGTAAGAGTATGGAGTAGTGGCCATTGGTTTTAGCAGTTAGCAAATCGTTAGTGAGTTTTAGTAGGGCAGTTTCTGTGGAGTGCTGCGAGCGAAAACCAGACTGTAAGGGGTCACGAAGGTTGTTTTCAATGAGGTACGAGCCAAGACGATTGTAAACTAAGATTTCTAAAAGTTTTGAGGTGAATGAAAGCAACGAGATGGGTCTTAAGTTGCTCAGATTGGTGAGGGCTTTTTAAGTATGGGAGTGATCTGTGCATGCATAAGAGGGTAGGGGAAGGTGCCAGTATAGAGGGAGAGATTTAAGATGTATGTGATAGAATAAGAGGGTGACCATAGTAGTAGTAAGGGAACAGAATCAAGGGGACAATTGGTTAGGTGGCCATCTGAGGCAAGTTTTGTAACCTCTTCAGTAGTAGCCAGCTCACTAAGGAAGAGCTGAAAACTGTAATATAAAAACACACCTGTGCCTTCTATTTGCTGAGGAAGTCCTAGCACACACAGGAAAGGCACGCAGTTCCTTAAGAACATGAGGCCCCTAGAGCGCCCTTCAGTCGTCATAACTGCATAATGTGGGCTGCCCAAATCTGTGACGGATTTTGCCAACTGCAACTATGAGCACCCGTGACTAATCAGTATCCAAATTAAATTACCATATTATATATACACATCAGTCAGTATCAACCTAAAAATCTGAATCTTACATTCCAATTGTTCAAAAGTTTGGCAGACATTTGTTGGTTTCAGATTAGGGATCAGAGCTCAGTTATTGACAGCTTAGGTTTAAATTACTTAAAATGTACATCCAGCCAAAAAAAATCTTGCTGGTTTTGGATAGAGTGGGACCCCTGCCAGGTTCTATCCAGGGCTCTGGTAAAATTCCCTCTACTTCCTGTCCTGCTGACAACATTTTACCAGACAGGAAGAAATGGGTAATTGCCAACAGCAACACAGACAGAAATAAAATATTTTATAGAGTTAAAACCGTTAGATTTTTATTTCTGTTCCTCACTTCCTGCCTGGTAAAACCGTTGTCCACGGGACAAGGAGCCAGAGGGAATTTCTCCAACAGTAGTCACATGTATATCAGTGTTATCATTTATTGGAATTAAACTTATCAATTTGAATAGAAATCACAAGAGCCTTTATCTGATCAATTTTAGTGAGCCCTCAATTAATTTCAACTCTGCCAAGCCAATCGACTTTGGATGACTTTTGTAGATCATTTCTGATCAAACATCTGTGTTTGTGTCAGAGAGCCAATCATAAATAAAATTGAACAAATTATTGTTTCAACAGATTGTATGCATTTAAAAATGATAGATCGTATATTTGGTTATTTTTTTTTTTTTTCGATTGCATTTCAATTGAATTGTGTGGACTAACATGCGTGTTGCATAATGAATCACTTGTTTGCGATCATTAATTTTTAAATCAATCGCAAATCGCTACATGCATTGCCACCATTATGTAGTCTAGAAAGCGGTAAACACCCAACAGGTTTTCTAAACAGAAGACAAATGTTAAAAACTTTACAAATGTAAGGATACATGCAATGTTTAATTTCCAATGATCAGAGATTTTCCCGTGTTGACAAGTGCTTCAAATTTATTACAAAATTAGAAATTTTCTCTAGAACGCTTTCTCAAAAAGTGGCTAATCTAATGATGATACTATGAGAATAATCTCAGCCATAATTAAACATATCATCCGAAATACATAAACTGATAATGTTAAAAAAAAAAGGGAAAAAGACAAATTACCTTGGATTTATTGCAAGGAGAAGCGCTTTTTTTCACAGCGATTTCCCTCCTCTTAACGGAACGTCACTTTAGCAGTTGCTACTCATCTTTTCTTGAAGTCTGAACACAATTCTTAGATTCACTGCAGACATCCCCATGGAGCGGAATAAAATCCAAGTCCTTTGCAATACAGCTCAAGTTTGTATTTTGACAACTAACATGACTAAAAACCCCTGGTATCTTATTGTAAAATCACTATATAAAAAAATGTCAGTTTAAATAAATAAACTGATGTAATTATAGTAAAAGATTATGGATCATTTCTCTTTGAAGCTCTATTTGCAGTCACAGCCAAATCCCTTTGGATTCTGATGTTCTTCAAAAAGGAGTTTCCCTTTCTGTCCCAGCCCTGGAAAGGCTGCCTGTGTGAAATCCAGTTTCCTTTGTTTTAACAAATTTCAAGCCCTCCCTTTCTTCCTGGGGTCAGATAAGATGAATATAACTCACGTATCATAATACATCACCATTTAGCAAAGTAAGAAATTTTTTTGTTAATTTTGGATTTTACAACCTGAATTGAGCAGCACAGGACTTGTTGCATATAATATTTATTCTCACTTCACATGCAAAGTCTCCCAACACTTTGCTAATGACAGTAAATGTTGTGAGTCTCATTTGTACAAACTTGAAGAAAAAAAAAAAAGAGAGGTTTCCTGTTATAACCAACAGACTACAGTTGTCATTTTTAAAGTCTTGGTCAGAAGATAAAAGTGAACAAAATCACTGGCACTATGGGCAGTGCCCTAATTATCTTTATAGAACCTTTCAAAATCATCCCCATCAACGAATCAATTTTTACTAAGATAATGTAATTTTTGTTGCAAAGTTTATTTTTTATTTTTTGACAGGCAGAATAAAAAAGGTGAGCTTATCTGTCATCAAGGGTGCAGCCTTGTCAGAAACGAAAAATGTATTTAAAACTTGCCCTTTTCGCTGACAAAAAAACTTACTTCCTGTAGTTAACTTAAAACAGCTAAACTCAGAACGAACAGGCTGCATGTAATCTTATCCAAGAATAGCTAACATACTATTGTTGGCCCTCTTACCGCAGTCTTCTCCATCTCTCTTCTTTGACTGTGGTAGTGAAAAATCACTTGATATGAGAGCATATGTTGACTGTTGCTGAAAGTACAAATAAGTGAACACCAGGGGCGGACTGACCATCGGGCAGTTCGGACGCTGACCGAGGGCCCGTGGCCAGTAGGGGGCCCCATGGCAGCTTTCACTTCGGGGCCCGACCTACCCGTCAGCTAGCTGTGATTGACGGGCAGATCGGGTCCCTCTCACTGCTAACAGACTGCAGTGTATACAGACCTCTCGTGATGCGCTCCTCCTCCCCCCCGCCGGCCCCTCCTTCCCTCCCGTCCATCCCAGGTGCTTGTATCTGTCATCACCTCGGACGGACAGAAAAGAGGAGGGGCCGGCGAGGAGGAGGAGGAGCGCATCACGAGAGGTCTGTATACAGCCGCTTCCCGCGCTACTCTGCATCTAGGAAGGAAAGTGCAGCAGCTTGTACCACATGCTGCTATTAAAAAGTTGCTGCACAGCTTCCCACCCACAGTGTCCCCCTGTGCCCCCCACCTCCCCACAGTGTCCCCCTGTGCCCCACAGTTTCCCCCTGAGCCCTCCACCTCCCCACAGTGTCTACCTGTGCACCCCACCTCCCCACAGTGTCCCCCTGAGCCCCCCACCTCCCCACAGTTTCCCCCTGAGCCCTCCACCTCCCCACAGTGTCTACCTGTGCACCCCACCTCCCCACAGTGTCCCCCTGAGCCCCCCACCTCCCCACAGTTTCCCCCTGAGCCCTCCACCCCCCCACAGTTTCCCCCTGAGCCCTCCACCTCCCCACAGTGTCCCCCTGTGCCCCCCACCTCCCCACAGTGTCCCCCTGAGCCCCCCACCTCCCCACAGTGTCCCCCACCTCCCCACAGTTTCCCCCTGTGCCCCCCACCTCCCCACAGTTTCCCCCTGTGCCCCCCACCTCCCCACAGTGTCCGCCTGTGCCCCCCACCTCCCCACAGTGTCCCCCTGTGCCCCCCACCTCCCCACAGTGTCCCCCTGAGCCCTCCACCCCCCCAGTGTCCCCCACCTCCCCACAGTGTCCCCCTGTGACCTCCACCTCCCCACAGTTTCCCCCTGAGCCCTCCACCTCCCCACATTGTCCCCCTGAGCCCTCCACCTCCCCACAGTGTCCCCCTGAGCCCCCCACCTCCCCAGTGTCCCCCTGAGCCCCCACCTCCCCACAGTGTCCCCCTGAGCCCTCCACCCCCCCCCCACAGTGTCCCCCTGTGCCCCCCACCTCCCCACAGTGTCCCCCTGTGCCCCCCATCTCCCCACAGTGTCTACCTGTGCACCCCACCTCCCCACAGTGTCCCCCTGAGCCCTCCACCCCCCCACAGTGTCCCCCTGTGCCCCCCACCTCCCCACAGTGTCCCCCTGTGCCCCCCACCTCCCCACAGTGTCCCCCTGTGCCCCCCACCTCCCCACAGTGTCCCCCTGTGCCCCCCACCTCCCCACAGTTTCCCCCTGTGCCCCCCACCTCCCCACAGTGTCCCCCTGAGCCCTCCACCCCCCCCCACAGTGTCCCCCACCTCCCCACAGTGTCCCCCTGTGACCCCCACCTCCCCACAGTTTCCCCCTGAGCCCTCCACCTCCCCACATTGTCCCCCTGAGCCCTCCACCTCCCCACAGTGTCCCTTTGTGCCCCCCACCTCCCCACAGTGTCCCCCTGTGCCCCCACCTCCCCACAGTGTCCCCCTGTGCCCCCACCTCCCCACAGTGTCCCCCTGAGCCCTCCACCCCCCCCACAGTGTCCCCCTGAGCCCCCCACCTCCCCACAGTGTCCCCCTGAGCCCCCCACCTCCCCACAGTGTCCCCCTGAGCCCCCCACCTCCCCACAGTGTCCCCCTGTGCCCCCCACCTCCCCACAGTGTCCCCCTGTGCCCCACAGTTTCCCCCTGAGCCCTCCACCTCCCCACAGTGTCTACCTGTGCACCCCACCCCCCCACAGTGTCTACCTGTGCACCCCACCCCCCCACAGTGTCCCCCTGAGCCCTCCACCCCCCCACAGTGTCCCCCTGTGCCCCCCACCTCCCCACAGTGTCCCCCTGTGCCCCCCACCTCCCCACAGTGTCCCCCTGAGCCCTCCACCCCCCCCCCCCACAGTGTCCCCCACCTCCCCACAGTGTCCCCCTGTGACCCCCACCTCCCCACAGTTTCCCCCTGAGCCCTCCACCTCCCCACATTGTCCCCCTGAGCCCTCCACCTCCCCACAGTGTCCCCCTGTGCCCCCCACCTCCCCACAGTGTCCCCCTGTGCCCCCCACCTCCCCACAGTTTCCCCCTGTGCCCCCCACCTCCCCACAGTGTCCGCCTGTGCCCCCCACCTCCCCACAGTGTCCCCCTGTGCCCCCCACCTCCCCACAGTGTCCCCCTGAGCCCTCCACCCCCCCAGTGTCCCCCACCTCCCCACAGTGTCCCCCTGTGACCTCCACCTCCCCACAGTTTCCCCCTGAGCCCTCCACCTCCCCACATTGTCCCCCTGAGCCCTCCACCTCCCCACAGTGTCCCCCTGAGCCCCCCACCTCCCCAGTGTCCCCCTGAGCCCCCACCTCCCCACAGTGTCCCCCTGAGCCCTCCACCCCCCCCCCACAGTGTCCCCCTGTGCCCCCCACCTCCCCACAGTGTCCCCCTGTGCCCCCCACCTCCCCACAGTGTCTACCTGTGCACCCCACCTCCCCACAGTGTCCCCCTGAGCCCTCCACCCCCCCACAGTGTCCCCCTGTGCCCCCCACCTCCCCACAGTGTCCCCCTGTGCCCCCCACCTCCCCACAGTGTCCCCCTGTGCCCCCCACCTCCCCACAGTTTCCCCCTGTGCCCCCCACCTCCCCACAGTTTCCCCCTGTGCCCCCCACCTCCCCACAGTGTCCCCCTGAGCCCTCCACCCCCCCCCACAGTGTCCCCCACCTCCCCACAGTGTCCCCCTGTGACCCCCACCTCCCCACAGTTTCCCCCTGAGCCCTCCACCTCCCCACATTGTCCCCCTGAGCCCTCCACCTCCCCACAGTGTCCCTTTGTGCCCCCCACCTCCCCACAGTGTCCCCCTGTGCCCCCACCTCCCCACAGTGTCCCCCTGTGCCCCCACCTCCCCACAGTGTCCCCCTGAGCCCTCCACCCCCCCCACAGTGTCCCCCTGAGCCCCCCACCTCCCCACAGTGTCCCCCTGAGCCCCCCACCTCCCCACAGTGTCCCCCTGAGCCCCCCACCTCCCCACAGTGTCCCCCTGTGCCCCCCACCTCCCCACAGTGTCCCCCTGTGCCCCACAGTTTCCCCCTGAGCCCTCCACCTCCCCACAGTGTCTACCTGTGCACCCCACCCCCCCACAGTGTCCCCCTGAGCCCTCCACCCCCCCACAGTGTCCCCCTGTGCCCCCCACCTCCCCACAGTGTCCCCCTGTGCCCCCCACCTCCCCACAGTGTCCCCCTGAGCCCTCCACCCCCCCCCCCACAGTGTCCCCCACCTCCCCACAGTGTCCCCCTGTGACCCCCACCTCCCCACAGTTTCCCCCTGAGCCCTCCACCTCCCCACATTGTCCCCCTGAGCCCTCCACCTCCCCACAGTGTCCCCCTGTGCCCCCCACCTCCCCACAGTGTCCCCCTGTGCCCCCCACCCCCCCACAGTGTCCCCCTGTGCCCCCCACCTCCCCACAGTGTCCCCCTGTGCCCCACAGTGTCCCCCTGAGCCCTCCACCTCCCCACAGTGTCTCCCTGTGCCCCCCACCTCCCCACAGTGTCCCCCTGAGCCCTCCACCTCCCCACAGTGTCTCCCTGTGCCCCCCACCTCCCCACAGTGTCCCCCTGAGCCCTCCACCCCCCCACAGTGTCTCCCTGTGCCCCCCACCTCCCCACAGTGTCCCCCTGTGCCCTCCACCTCCCCACAGTGTCCCCCTGAGCCCTCCACCTCCCCACAGTGTCCCCCTGCGCCCCCCATCTCCCCACAGTGTCCCCCTGCGCCCCCCATCTCCCCACAGTGTCCCCCTGCGCCCCCCACCTCCCCACAGTGTCCCCCTGTGCCCCCCACCTCCCCACAGTGTCCCCCTGTGCCCCACAGTGTCCCCCTGAGCCCTCCACCTCCCCACAGTGTCTCCCTGTGCCCCCCACCTCCCCACAGTGTCCCCCTGAGCCCTCCACCTCCCCACAGTGTCTCCCTGTGCCCCCCACCTCCCCACAGTGTCCCCCTGAGCCCTCCACCCCCCCACAGTGTCTCCCTGTGCCCCCCACCTCCCCACAGTGTCCCCCTGTGCCCCCCACCTCCCCACAGTGTCCCCCTGTGCCCTCCACCTCCCCACAGTGTCCCCCTGAGCCCTCCACCTCCCCACAGTGTCCCCCTGCGCCCCCCATCTCCCCACAGTTTCCCCCTGAGCCCTCCACCTCCCCACAGTGTCCCCCTGTGCCCCCCACCTCCCCACAGTGTCCCCCACCTCCCGACAGTGACCCCCTGTGCCCCCCACCTCCCCACAGTGTCCCCCTGTGCCCTTCACCCACCCCCCACGGTGACCCCCTGTGCCCTTCACCCCCCACAGTGTCCCCCTGTGTCTTCTATCCCCCCCCATGGTGTCCCCTTGTGCCCTCAACCCACCTACAGTGTCCCCCTGTGCCACCCACCCATCTACAGTGTCCCCCTGTGCCTGCCCACCCCCCCCACGGTGTCTTCCTGTGTCCTCCACCCCCACTGTGTCGCCTTCGCCCCTGATGGCTACCCTGAGAGACACTGTGTTAAGTCTGGAGGATCCTAGTGCTCTACTGTGTGCCCTGTGTTTTGGTTTGTGCCCTGCTATTTGCCCTACTGCGTGCCCCATGGCCTGTGATGTGCCCTGCTGTGTACCCCCTTATGTGCCCTACTCTGTGCCCCTTGCCCTGTGATGTGCCTTGTGATGTGCCCTGCTGTGTACAGCCTGTTGTGCTCTACTGTGTGCCCTGTAATGTGCTCTACTGTGTGCCCCATGCCCTGGGATGTGTGCCCTGATGTGTACCGCCTGTGTCCTGTTCCCAAGGATGTGCCCTACTGTGTGCCCTGCTGTGTTCCCTACTATTTGCCACATGCCCTGTGATGTGTGGCCCGCTCCCTGCTGTGTATCTCCTGATGTACTCTGTGATGTTCCCCGCTGTGTACCCACTGATGTGCCCTGTACCCCCTGTGATGCACAATGCTGTGCTCAATAATGTGCCCTGATGTGTACAGCATAATAAACCCTGCTGGGTGCCCCATTATGTGTCCTGTGATGTGCCCTATTGTGTGCCCCATGCCCTGTGCCCCATGATGTGCCCCATGCTCTGCTGTGTGCCATGTGATGTGCCTTACGGTGTGCCCCATGATTTATGTAAGTGGGGCTTTGTGTAGGTGTGGCTTGCATGTGGGCGGAGACACAGGGGGCCCCATGACCTTCTACTGCCCGGGGGCCCCATGAGTTGTCAGTCCGCCCCTGGTGAACACACACATCAACTGCTCTCATGCTAAGCTTTTACAATCTTATTAGTGTGTATGTGTTTTTTTTTTATTCTTTTTATTGATTTTGCACACAATGTTACAAAAAATGGCTGTGAAGCGATCACCCGGTGATCCTGACAGTAAGTCCTGTGTTTTTCAAAAGAACAAACCATTGAGACAAGCTACTTACCACTGACGGGGTACTTACAATAGTCAGCTTTAGTCTATGTAAAACCTTTATCCCAAAGGGAACAAACTGTTTGCGGTAACTGCTTAAAAAATTTGAGCTGGAGTTTAGTTTTAATTTGTTAGCAGTGGCGGTTGATGTTGGTGGATTTTTGGGGGGTGCAGGCGGCCCCCTCCAGGTCTGCACTCACCCTACGGATGAGCTCCCCTAGACTGTCTGATGCCGCAGCTTCTGTCTTATCAATATTTGTGAATATTTAAAAAACCTTGTATCTATATGTAGTTTATAATTATATATGTACATGGAGGGCAGACATATGTTGGTAATTCACTGAACCGAAACATTGGGGAAGTCAGCCTAAGGTCAGTGGTCCTTATCCGCATACTTGTTCCAGATTACTGACTTAGTATTAAAACAAGAGGGGCTGAATGACAGCCAAGCAACTGGCATCTGTAAAATGAGAAGTTAGCAAAAATGGCAGCTTCCACATTTCTTTCATGAAAGGTCCCTTTAAGGATGGTCAGCTATAGCCAGGAAAATGTAAATGCAAGATTATCATCATTGACTGAACATCTGCCAGATTCACCTAAATGTACTTGGCCCTGTAAAGCAGGCTGCTCCTCTAGTCTCTCCTCCCTCGCTCTCTGGGCTGCTGTCATCTCTAATCCATTCTCCATCTCTCTGAATACTCTTTGCATGTGACGCATGTTCGGGTTCTGAATGGCCGGGAAACCGAATCACTGACATCGTACGGTGGGAGAACAATGTAAAACTGGCCAATTGGAGCCTCGGCATGTGAGGGGGTAATGGACCTGGTAGAAACCTATTGGTCCGGCTCACCGCACAGTGCACTGCCACACAGATGGGCTGGGGGGCGGCGCCGTGGGCAGCGCGCCCCTTGTGGACCACTGGACCGGTTGCCACTTGTTGTCAGTGTATCTAAATCTGCTAGTACATCTAACACTCCCCTCCCCCAGACTGACAAAGCTGCTGTCCAAAGGTGTCTGTTGCTCCCTCATCCAGAGTGGGGGCACTCTAACACAGTGGCCAGATTAGCAGATTAACCAGAGGGAAAACAGGATTTTTAAAACAGCTTACCTGTAAAATCCTTTTCTTTGAAGTACATCAGGGGACACAGAGCCATAGTAATTACTATGTGGGTTATAGGCCACCTTTAGGTGATGGACACTGGCACGTCCTAAATTAAAGAGGTGCACTCCCTATATAACCCCTCCCACTACTGGGAGTATTCAGTTTTGTAGCCAAGCAATACACGTGTATACCAAGAAGGGAGGGGCCTCTGTGTCCCCTGATGTACTTCAAAGAAAAGGATTTTACAGGTAAGCTGTTTTAAAAATCCTGTTTTCATTTCATACATCAGGGGACACAGGGCCATAGTAATTACTTTGTGGGATGTCCCATAGTAATGGCAACTGAAGGGAGGGAGACACAATAAAAGGTAGGGCATTAAAAGGCCAGAAGGACTTTTACTGCAGCCTGCAGTACACTATGCCCAAAGGCAATATCCTCATGACCTTTTACATAGTTTTGATAGAATCTGGTAAATGTATGGACTGAAAACCAAGTTGCGGCCTTGCAGATCTGAGCCATAGAGGCCTGGTGACGCACCGCCCATGAGGCACTAACAGCCCTGGTGGAATGTGTTTTAACATGAAAAGGAGGAACTTTCTTCCTCAGACCATAAGATTGAACAACCACTTAACTAATCCATTTGGAAATAGTAGATTTCTATGCTGCTTGTCCTTTTAGGACCTTCTGGCAGCACAAACAAAATATCTGTTTTTGCGAATCTGAGCGGTTTGCTAATAGGCCTTAACCGCTCTTACTACATCAAGGGAATGTAGTTCTTTTCCTTAGATCGAGACTCTGGGAAAAAAAGGCAGAATAATATCTTGGTTCAAATGAGAACCAGTCATCACTTCCGGTAGAAATTTAGGATGAGGCCGCAATACCACCTTATCCTTATGCATGATTAAAAATATGGCAGAGCCGCCAATTCTGATATTCTTCTTGGCAGAAGATATGGCAACCAAAAAGACTATTTTTCTTTAAAAGAACTAGGAATTGCCTGTAAAGGTTCAAAAGGCTAATTCTGTAAAGCCGACAAGACTAAGATTCAAATCCCAAGGATTTAGAGGTGCCTTGACAGGGGGATTAATTCTTGTTACCCCCTGAATAAAAGTACGCACCAGAGAGTGAGAAGCAAGAAGCCGTTGAAAAAAATATTGATAAGGCCAAGACCTGGCCCTTGATCGCACTCAGGGCCAGGTTCATTTCTAATCCCATATGCAGGAATTAAAGAATCCTACCTATGACATACTTCCTGGCGTGCCAACCCCTGGATCCATACCAGAAAATATGTGCCTTCCAGATTCTAAAGTAAATGACTCTGGAGGCCGGCTTCCTAGCATTAATCAAAGTAGACACTACTGAAGTAGATAACCCACAATCCTTTAGAATGTGGGTTTCAATAGCAAAACCGCTAAATAGCGTTTGTAAGGTAGGATGAAATACCGGACCTTGAGCTAGAAGGTCTGGCCATAATGGCAGGGTCCAAGGGACTTCTACTGCCATCTTTATGATCTCGGCAAACCAAGATCTTCTGGGCCACGCTAGGACCACTAGAATTGCTTCTTCCCCTTCCTGCTTGATTCTGCAGAGAAGGCGTGGAAGTAGCAGAACTGGAGGAATGCATAGATCAATGAAAAAAAACTGACCCTATCGGGAAGACCAAGGCATCTTTTCCGCACGCTAGCGGATCCTTCGTCCTAGACACAAAGTTGTCGACTTTGTTGTTGAATCTGGACGCGAACAGATCTATGTCCGGAATACCCCATTCTTGACATATCGAGAGGAAGATGTCGGGGTGAAGGGACCATTCTCCCGGAAACCATAGCTGGTGACTCAATAGTCCGTCTGCAAATTCTCTATCCCTGGAATGGACATTGCTGATAGACAAGGTATGTTGCTTTCTGCCCAAGCTAGAACACGATTCACTTCTTTTTGGACTGCACGACTTCTCATGCCTCCTTGTGATTGATGTAAGCCATAGCCGTGGCATTGTCGGATTGAATCCTGACAGGACAATTCCGCAGCTTGAGTGTCTAGAACTCCAGGGCCAGATGTACTGCCCTAATTTCTAGAACATTGATGGACAGAGTCCTTTCTGGTCCTTGGACCATTTCCCCTGGACAGAAGCTTCTTCCAGGGCTGTTTGCCAACCTAGAAGGCTGGCATCCTGGTAAAAAAGGAATTTCCCCTTTTGGAGGTTGCTGACATTAACCACCAATTGAGGCCCAGACACACCTGGGGGGATAAGAGCATTGGAAAAAAAACCAAAGCCTGAACCTTCTTGTTCCAGACCAACAGAATAGTGTTTGTAGCAGTCTTGAATGAAACTGCACATAAGGAACGGCCTCGAAGGAGGCCACCATTTTCCTTAACAATTTCATGCACATCTGAATGGAAAGATTTCTCTTTGCTTTGACAAGCTGAATTAGTTCTTTAATGGAACCAATTCTTGCCTGGGGTAGGAATACCTTCTTTGTACGGTATCTATGACTAGCCCCAAGAACTGTAATCTCCTTGATGGTTTTAAGTAGGATTTTTCTAGGTTGAGTATCCAACCTAGGCATTCCAGGTAGCTTACAGCAGAGATTAAACTTTGGTTTAGACCAGAGACTGATTGATCTACCAAAAGCAGATCATCTAAATAGGCTAGGACCGTTATGCCCTGGGCCGTTAACCTAAGGGAGGCGTCAGGATTTTTGTGAATAACCGTGGTGCAGTGGCTAGACCAAATGGCAGAACCACAAACTGAAAATGGCGATTTTCTACTTTGAAGTGTAGAAATTTCTGATGAACGGGAAATTTCGGTACGTGGAGATATGCATCTTTGATATCGATTGATGCCAGAACTCTCCTCCTTGCAAAATGGAGATCACCGATCGGATTGACGCCATGCGAAAGGACCAGATATTTAAGTGCCGGTTCAGATCTTTGAGATCTAAAATGGGTCTTACCTCCCCGTTTTGGTTTTGGAACCGTAAGAAAAAAAGGTTTGAATAAAACCCTGAACTCTGTTCCTCTAAAGGGAACCTCTGATATCACCTCTTGAGCTAAAAGATGATCCAGAGCTAAAAAGAGAGACTTCCTTTCCTCTGGATTTCTGTAAACATTTGACTTTAGGAAACGGGAACTCTCGGAACTCTAGTTTGTAACCTAGAGAAACTGAGGAAGCTCATCTGTCCTGACATTGATCCTGCAAGATTTAAAAACTGCAGAAGCCCCCCACCCGAGCGAGCGGGGGTGCTCCTTCATAAGGAGGCCTTAGCATTTTGCTTTGTCAGGCTTTCTGCCCCAAGACCTCTTTTGGCCCTGGGACTGCCCCTGAGGTCTACCTCTTGAGCTTGACGGTGAAGGCCATCGAGACTGCCTAGGGGCAGATGCTCCTGGTACTGAGAGGAAGCACGCTAAAAGGAGAAATGTTTGAACTTCTTCTTTTACTGGCAAAAGAGAACTTTTCCCATTAGAAATCCTTTGGATATATTTATCCAGATCGTCTCCAATGACAGTTCACCATGAAAAGGGAAACTGGCTAGGAGCTTTTACATGGTGCTTCGGCTGTCCAATTTACCAGCCACAGCACTCTGTGTGTATGTACTAGTTCCAGCATAAGCCGTGAGGCTTGAATGATACAATTTATCATCGCATCCACCATAAAACATAGTGCATCTGATACGCCAGCCCATTGCTGGGCCTGCTGATCAGGAAGAATCTTAAGTATCTCCACAAACTGATCCTTTATGGACGGAGATACCCCAATTGCCGTAAGAATTGGCTGCGCTACTGAACCTGCCAGAGACATGTTGTTCTTAAACAGGAGTTCCAACTTTTTATCTGTTGAATCCTTTATCATTTGCGCATTATCTATCGGACAAGTGAGATTTTTATTCCCTGAGGTGATTGCAGCATTAATTGCTTGAACCTCCCACTTCTTATAGAATTCTTCCTCCATAGATACTTTTTTTTTTTTTCCGGAGGAAAAAAAACAGCTTATCCAGGTGTTCTGAATATATCAGCTTTTTTAGCCATGAATGGATAGGAAAAGCGTCCCCAGACGGGGAACGTTAGTGATCCCAACCAGAGGTGGGCTCATCACTAGACTGCACTACAGGCAGCAAAAGGGTTAAACAAACCAATCTAGTGAGGGAGTGTACCAGAAATGTGAGATTACTTCCTCCATACTAGGATCCTCAGAAGAGGATATATTAGTATCTTCCAGGTCTCTTTGGAAGACCTTCCTGATCCCCTGCCCCTTGTACCTCAAAATGAGGGTCCTGAGCACTGGATAGGGATCTGCTATGAATGAACCCACTATGGAAAGTGATCATAGCATCAATCTTCTTTTCCACTAGAAATGGTAGAAGAAAAAACCTCCTGTGTGATATACAGGGACTGAAGTGTCCAGCGCTGCTGCAACACCAGTCTCCCCTGACGGCTCATTCTGACCAACCACATCACTCTCAGAGGAGGATGACATTCTTTTGGACATGGATTTAGGTTGTTTGTAAAATAATCAAACCACTACCACTCATAGCCTAACGCACAAAGCAGAGGCACTACCAAAAGAATGCATACACTTCTAGGCTATAGTCCAGCAATAAAAATGCTGCCATTAATGCCCAGCCTGAAAACAATGTGTCAAAGGAAATACCTGTGTTACCAACCTAAAAAAAAAGTGTGCTTTTAAAAACTACCTCCATGCGTACCTGGCGTCGGAGAACGCCGACGCCGATAGCCCCGCCCCCCCACGCTGCTTACGGCTCCACCCTCCTTTCAAAAGTATGGGTTTTCCCGCGCGATCGGGAAAACTGAATCTTTCCAGAGCTCTCCGGTGGGGGGTAAAACAGCCGCCAGGCTGCCGCAGTGTTTTTTTTTCTTTTTAATGAATCTGGGCCTCTACTCTCCCCCAAGGGGGGAATCCCAGCGCAGGGGCTACCCACAGGAAGACAAGTTACCCCTCTTACCAGAGGATCTGCTTTACCGGAGGAGAAGGAGGAAGTGTTCGCTCATGACACAGCGGCTGTTTCCAGCACGAGGCGGTGAGTGTTCAATACAGCCCCCATTGGTGACACATAGCCATGACAACATTACTCAGTTAAAGGAGACTTTTCATAAAAATTTCAAAAATCTCCACTTACCTTTTCTCGCCGCAGAGTTTTCTGTGGTAAACCATCAGACCCAATCTTCACCCTTCACGGTGGGCCCTGTAAAACCTTCAGGAACAGGGGAACCTTGAGGTATCCCACAATCCTGGACCTGCAATAGCACTCTGCCAGGAAACTTTATTGGCCTTACTACCAAAAAGTACTGGATCCCAGGGTCCAGCTCTCTAGAAAGAGAAGCATTTGCAAGCAAAAACCTTGTTTCTTCGGATACGAGGCCCGGGTACTGTTCAACCTGGTCTAAAAGACACTCTGAATGGATCTGTCAGGATGACTAGCCCCAGCAAGGATTGTTCCAGTGGAGCTCAGCACAGCACATCTTTACTTGTGACCAACACCTTAGATACGGGCAAAAAAACTGAATACTACCAGTAGTGGGAGGGGTTATATAGGGAGTGCACTTCTTTAATTTAGGGCGTGCCAGTGTCCATCACCTAAAGGTGGCCTATAACCCACATAGTAATTACTATGGCTCTGTGTTGACTGATGTATGAAAAGAAAAAAAGTTTAAAAAATAAAAAACTTAAAATAAAAATGTTCAGGTGGAACATGTAGACAAATACCCAAATACCCATTGTAATAATTAGTTGGAATTTGACACTATGCTAGCTTGCTGGTGACTAGGTGTGTAAAAAGTCAACAAGCAATACAGTTTATAAAACAGAAATATCAGGGGGTCTAGTCACAAATTAGTGGATCGAGAAAAGCGAAAAGAATACTAGGATGCATCACTAGAGGGGTCACCAGCAGGAGGAAAGAGGTCCTGATAGCTCTATAAAGATCTTTAGTGAGACCTAATTTAGAATACGGTGTCCAGTTCTAGAGACCTCACTTACAGAAAGATATTGATAAGATAGAATGAGTTTAGAGACAGGTAACACAAATGGTGAAAGGTCTGGGGGATAAAACAAATCAAGAGCAACTTCAGGAACTTAATATGTACAGTTTGTAGGAAAGAAGGGAAAAGGGGAGATTTGTCACGTGATAGTACTCAGAGCCAAATGCTGATCCGGACCCGATTGCAGAAAGGTTAGGACTCTTCCCATGTGGTATTTTCTGGGGTGAAAACGTATTCATCAGAAGTAGAGCAGGTTTTCCATGTACGATGGTAGACCTTACAAGAGGTAGATTTTCTAGCTTTTAGCAGTGGTAGATTTACCAAATCAGAGTTGCCCCCATCTCTGAAGACCCGGGCTTCAACAGTCATTCCGGTAAAGCCAGTGATTGTGAAGCAGGATGGTAGACCGGTCCTTTAGATAGGAAATCTCCTCAAACTGGGAGAGCCCACAGGGTGTTTGCCAAATGGTACTGCCTTGAAGAGGCCATTGTCAGGGCTGGGCTCAGCCCTCCCTTCTCTGAGCTAGCTGCTCAGATGTCAGCTAATTGCCAGCTCCTATCTCTCCACAGCTGTTGACGATATCCTGCTCATCAGTCCTATCTACTTAAGCCGTCCAGTCCAGAGGATCTCTGCCTTCGCCTTGGTCAACATCACAGAAACTATCTCCTGCGATCCTGTTCAAGACTTGCTTTGCTGACATCCCTTCTGGCTCCAGATCCTGCTTGCTGTTCCACTACATTGATCCCTGACTTATGGCTTGGCTGACTATCTGTTCCGGTTACTGAACTTTGGCTAAGTTTTGACTACGTTTGTTCTTTTTACTTTTATTTATTTATTTTTACTTCTGTCTCGGCCTTATTTCATGATTTCTGACCGTAGGCGAAGGCCACGAATTCAGAAGATGCAGTCAATCCACTTGTTGGTAATATTCTTTCTAGATTGGATGAATTGGATCACCACATGGATCAGTTTGGCATGACGTTACAAACACTCGAGTCGCACAGCTCACCTGGAATCTCCCACTGTGGCCGCCCCAGTACAACCTATGTTGCAGTCCGACCCTGCTGCTGCTCCAGTCCCTGTGCAGGCACCCGCCTCGAGTATTACCTCTATAAGAGGTATGTCCGGTCCCGCTTTGCTTTCCCAGCAATTTGGGGGCGATCCAGTTCAATGCAGAGGGTTTCTTAACCAGGTTGAGATATACTTGAGATGCTGCACCAGGCGTTTCCCACGGACAGAAGCAAAGTAGGTTTCGTGATGTGGACAAGGTATGGTGAGAAATTCTCCTGCGCTAGTGAGGCCGTTTGTTGTAAGAGAAGGGTTGTATTGTAAAAAGTGAGAGGACTGGAGGAGATAGTGAAGCGTGTCCCGCTGCCTTAACTGACCAGGGGTGGTATGGAAAAAACTGTTTAGTAGGAGGTGGATGGAGGGCGCGTGATCAGACGCTCACATCAAAACAGGTTAGGTTTAATCATGTATATGGAATACAAACATATAAAAATTAAATCATACAATTACTACGTAGCATAAAAACAGGTAACAAAATAAGTACTAAAAAGTTAAAATTGGGGTATGCCCATGTTCAGGCAGGTAATTAAAAAGGGTTTCGTGATATCTTTGCTTTCTGAGAGAGCCTTGGCCTGGGCAAACCCTCTATAGGAGACGCAAAGATCTGTTGTCTTGAGCTACCCTGAGTTGTGGCTTTGTTTAAAAGGATATTTGACGTTCCCACACGCTCCGCTTCTGCTGCCAAGTGCCTCATGTCCATCGAACAGAGTACGAGACCTGTTGCCGACCACGCCATTGAATTCCATACTCTAGCAGCAGAGGTTGCGTGAAACAATGAGGCCCTCATGGCTGCTTTTTCTCATGGTCTCTTGGATACCATCAAGGATGAGATAGCAGCCCAAGATATGCCCACTGAGCTGGAGAAGTTGATCACGTTTGCCACCCTCATTGATTCCAGACTAAGAGAAAGACTCTCTTTTAAGGAGCGCTTGCGGAAGCCTCCTCTACGTTCGTCTCCGAGCTTTGCAGTCTCACCCATGCCTCCCTCACCTCTCATGCCTCCTGATACCGAGTCGGTCAGTGAAGGTGAACCCATGCACTTGGGTTTCACGCATCTCTCTGCGGATGAGAGAACCTTTAGGATTAGGGAGAGATTGTCCCTTTATTGTGGCCAGGCAGGTCACTTTCTTAAGTCTTGTCCTACCCGTCCAGGGAACGCCCGAACCTTGAGGTCCTGTCATGGACAGACCTTAGGTGGCGTTGTTTCATCCCCAGTTATCCAGAAGGATAAGCCCATGGTTTCGGTCACCCTTTCTTGGGCTGAGTTGTCCGTTAAGATACAGGCTCTAATCGACTCTGGGGCTGCAGGCCTGTTCATTGATGCTGCCTTTGTATCGAAGTACTCGATTCCGCTGCAGCTGCGTGACACTCTACTTGCCATTGAGGCTCTTGACGGGAGACCTCTACAGCCTGCCCATGTGATTCATGAGACTGTTCCGTTGTCCATGGCCATAGGGGCTCTTCACCATCAGATAATCTAATTCCAAGTTATTTCCTCACCTAAGTTTCCACTGGTTATTGGTTATCCTTGGTTACAGAGGCACAACCCCTCTTTTGATTGGCTCCGTGCTGAGGTTATCTCCTGGTCACCACAATGCAGTGAGACATGTTTCAGAAGGTAGCCAAGGCCCTGTGCACCTCTTCACTCTCCTCCCTGCTGGAAGAGTACCACGATTTTAGCGATGTCTTTGACAAAGGTCAAGCCAGTAGTTTGCCTCCACACCGCCCATATGATTGTGCAATTGACCTTCAACCTGCTCCTATACCCCCTCGTGGCCGAGTTTACCCTTTGTCGGTCTTGGAGGATAAGGCCATGGAGGAGTATGTTGCAGATGCACTGTCTCGAGGTTTCATTCGCAAATCCTCGTCTCCTGCTGATGCTGGTTTCTTCTATGTGAAGAAGAAGAGTGGTGAACTGAGGCCTTGTATTGATTATAGGGGTCTCAATCGTTTCACAAATAAGAATGCCTATCCGATTCTGTTGATTACAGAGTTATTTGACTGCCTCAAGGGAGCAGCGGTTTTCACGAAGCTTGATTTGAGAGGGGCATACAATCTCATGAGGATTAAAAAGGCCGACGAATGGAAAACTGCGTTTAATACCAGAACAGGCCATTATGAGTACCTCGTAATGCCTTTTATCCTTTGCAATGCCCCGGCACTTTTTTCCATGAATTTATTAACGATGTCCTCCGAGATTTGTTGCAGTTTTGTGTGGTGGTTTATCTCGATGATATCCTGATATTTTCCAAGTCCCTGGAGAGCCACCACAAAGATGTCTGTCATGTGCTTCAGAAACTAAGAGAGAACAATCTCTATTGTAAACTGGAGAAGTGCGAGTTCCATCATGAACAGGTTAAATTCCTGTGTTATGTAATTTCCACTGCTGGTTTTTCGAGAAACCCAGAGAAACTTTCGGCAGTTCTACAGTGGCCCCGACCCGTGGGTTTACATCCTCTGCAGCGTTTCCTGGGCTTTGCTAACTATTATCAGAAGTTTATTCGTAACTTCTTGTCTCTGGTCAAGCCCCTGACTGATATGATCAGAAAGGACGGTAACCCACAGAGTTGGTCTCCGGAGTTCATTAAGGCCTTTGAGAGTCTCAAGGCTGCCTTTGTTTCTGCTCCTGTGTTGGCACATCCTGATCCTACGTTACCTTTTATCCTTGAGGTTGATGCTTCTAAGACTGGTGTTGGCGACCTTCTGACTTAACATCCTACCTCTGAGAGCTCTATGCATCCTTGTGTCCACTTTTCCAAGAAATTGTCACCTGCGGAGTGCAATTACGAGATTGGTGACAGAGAGCTGTTGGCGATCATTTTAGCATTGAAAGAATAGAGACATCTCAAAGGTACCACTGTGCCGGTTCTCATTCTTACTGACCATAAGAATCTCACATTCTTATCAGAGGCTAAACGCCTCTCTCCTAGAAGGGCGCGATGGGCTCTTTTCTTGTCAAGTTTCAATTACATTGTTTCATTATTACCTGGTACTAAGAATGCTGACGTCTTGTCACAACAATTTTCCTCCACTTCCAAGTTGGAGTCGGTTCCGGTGTCTGTGATTCCTCCTGATCGTATTCTGGCTACGATTCGCACCAGTCTCACTTCTCCTTTGGGTGACAAAATTCTTGCCGCTCAGGTCAATGCTCCTCCTGAGAAACCTTGTGACCGCTGCTTTGTCCCAGAAAGTCTCCATACAGACATGCTCCAGACTTACCATTCTCCCAAGGCTGCTGTCCACCCTGGGAAGAATCAACTCTTTTGGGCCATTTCCTAACAACTCTGGTGGCCTAGTCTAAGTGCTGATGTAAAAGCCTTCGTAGCTGCCTGTTCCGTGTATGTGCTCAGAGTAAGACTCCACGACACCTTCCAGTGGGTCACCTACAACCCATACCCAATGGAGAGAGGCCCTGGACCAACCTGTCTATAGATTTCATTGTGGCGTTACCCAACTCTAAGGGCAACACAGTTATCCCTATGGTGGTTGACCGGTTCTCAAAGATGTGTCATTGTATTCCACTTAAGAAGTTGCCCACTTCTAAGGAACTGGTTTCCATTTTTGCTTGGGAGATCTTTCGCTTACATGGGCTACCCAAGGTGATGGTCTCGGACAGGGGTAGTCAGTTTGTGTCCCGGTTCTGGCGAGCCTTTTTTGCACAGTTGGAAATTCAGCTTGCTTTCTCCTCTGCGTATCACCCGCAGTCTAATGGGGCCACAGAACGAGCCAATTAGTTCTTGGAGCAATTCCTACATTGCTATATTTCTGACCATCATAACAACTGGTCAAACCTATTACCGTGGGCAGAGTTTGCTCACAACAGTGCCTTGAATTCTGCTTCCTGATTGTCCCCGTTTATGGCGAATTATGGTTTCCAACCTTCCATGTTGCCTGACTCGTTTGTTCCACAGAGTATTCCTGCGTTAGAGGAGCATCTCCGTGGTCTTTGTTCCACTTGGGAACAAGTCCAGGAGGCTTTGCGACATGCCAATGATAGGTACAGACTCCATGCTGACCGCAGATGCCTGCCTGCTCCTTCCTACCAGGTTGGGGACAGGGTCTGTATGTCATCTCGCACCCTCTGACTTCGTGTTCCCTCACTAAAGTTCGCACCTCGGTTTATACTGCCTTTCCGTATTCTTCGCAAGATTAACCCAGTTCCGCATTAGACCTCCCTTTTAGTATGCGTATTTCGAATGTATTTAATGTCTCCTTATTAAAACCTTTGGTCTGCAACCGCTTTACCACCTCGGTGCCACGTCCTCACCCTGTACCCCCCAGTTGAGGACCATAAGGAGTATGAAGTACAGTCCATTGTTGACTCCCGTAGGTTCCATGGGCGCATACAGTACCTGGTGCATTGGAAAGGGTATGGTCCGGAGGAACGCTCTTGAGTCTCATCCTCGGATGTACATGCCCCTGTCCTCCTCCGTGATTACCATAGACGTTTTCCCCTCAAGCCTGGTGGTCCTCTGAGGGGGAGGGGTCGTTGAGGAGGGGGTACTGTCAGGGCTGGGCTCAGCTCTTCCTTCTCTGAGCTGGACGCTCAGCTGTCTGCTAATTGCCAGCTCCTATCTCTCCACAGTTACTCAGCTGTTGATGATATCCTGCTCGTCAGTCCTGCCTACTTAAGCCGTCCAGTATAGAAAGGTGCCTTACTATATCCTCACATAAAGATAAACATTAGCTATCTCAATTAAAATGCACTACCAAAAAATAGAAAATGTGCATAACAATATAACAATAAATAAAGACATTACATAAATTCATCAAATTCATAAAGATCCCAAAACATTTTCAATGAAGTGCTTCACAAAAAATTATAAGTCCCAAATATATACAGTATATAAAGTGCTATATACAAAGTCCATAACCAAAAAAAAATTGTGTGTGGATAAGGCAGCCCAGATAATCCCATAAACTAGCATACTCTTCACTGCTTGTGAACACCAAAACTCAGAAACTGCTTACCAGTTTCTCAAACTTAAAATTAAGGGAGGTCTGACCACACTTTTAGGGAGAAACCCAAAATGAAGGCATGGAGACTTTCTAGCATATCGAATGGTACATACCGCTTATCCCATTGGCAATGACATGCGACCATAAACCAAGTGGACCAGAAAATGATATCAATGCATAACATGCAGGATGAAGAATAACTCTCATGGTGCAGTATATAAAAACTTGCACTCACACTTTATATCCAATATGTCTGTGGTATGCCCTATACCAGTGATGGCGAACCTTGGCACCCCAGATGTTTTGGAACTACATTTCCCATGATGCTCATGCACTCTGCAGTGTAGTGGAGCATCATGGGGAATGTAGTTCCAAAACATCTGGGGTGCCAAGGTTTGCCATCACTGCCCTATACCATCCTGCTTGTCGTAACCTATTAAATACGGTCTATACTGTTTCAATTTGTACCTACTGTATGTTTTAATATATCCATACTGTGCTATTCATTGTATCTCATGTATCCTTTTCTGGGGAAAAAAAAAATCTTTTTGGAAGTTTGAAAATCCATTAAGATTTTAAAAGAAAATTATTCTTCCTGGCCTCAGAGGGGGAATAAAATGTTCTAGTTTGTGGCTAAGGCTTCTCTTGCTGGAACAAAGGAGTACTTTTAGCTCTGGTGACTTCCTCCAGGAGGGTGTCCAAAGATCCACCAAAACAATGCTTTGAAGAGGATTTAAAAACGTTTGCCAATGGGATCCTTCAACATTTGCCCATCCCCAGCTGGTATGACTAGTGTTTTATTAAGACAGGGTATCTCTGGAACCAAAGTGGTTATTGGGATATCCAAAGTGGATCCAAAGTGGGAACAATACACTTCTCAAGGTCAGGAAAGTGCCACAAGCAAAGACCAATGCCCAAAGGTCAACTTCCAAGCTAAGCCTGCAATTATTGGTCCAACTTGGTCTGGATATGGCCTCCAAAGCTTTCACTGAGTATACACCGATCCAGATAGCTGCATAAAGAGCCTAGCTCTGTAGCATGAAGATGAAGTCTTCAGAGAAGAAAAAGGGAAAAATAGGATTTTTATAACAGCTCACCTGTAAAATCCTTTTCTTGGAGTACAGTACATCACAGAACACAGAGCCACGGTAATAACTGTATGGGTTATATGGCACCTTCAGGTGATGGACACTGGCACACCCTAAACAGGAAGTTCAATTTCCCATATAACCCCTCCCCTTACTGGGAGTACCTCAGTTTTGTAGCGAAGCAATACACGTGTAACCAGAAAGAGGGGAGGGACCTCTGTGTCCCGTGATGTACTCCAAGAAAAGGATTTTACAGGTAAGCTGTTATAAAAATCCTATTTTCTTTATCGTACATCACGGGACACAGAGCCACAGTAATAACTGTATGGGATGTCTCAGAGCAATGCCACCTGAGGGGAGGGGACACAAACAAAGGTAGGGTGCAATTAGACCTGGGGACCTATACTGCTGCCTGCAGCACACTGTGCCCAAAAGCGATATCTTCATGCCTTCTTACATCCACCTGATAGAATCTGGTGAATGTATGGACTGAAGACCAAGTTGCGGCCTTGCAGATTTGAGCCATGGAGGCTTGGTGATGCACTGCCCACGAAGCACTAACAGCCCTGGTGGCGTGCGCTTTGACTTGAAAAGGTGGAACCTTCCTCTTCAAGCCATAAGCTTGAATAATTACTTGCTGAATCCATTTGACAATAGTGGGTTTAGATGCTGCCTGTCCTTTCCTAGGACCTTCAGGCAACACGAACAAAACATCTGTTTTATGAATCTGAGCAGTCGCCTTTAAATAGATTTTGACTGCTCTCACTACATCCAAAGAATGTAGTGACTTTTCTTCCTTAGAACAGGGTTCTGGAAAAAATGAAGGTAAAACAATATCCTGGTTTAGGTGAAAACCTGAAACCACCTTTGGCAGAAAGTGAGGATGAGGACGCAATACTACTCTATCCTTGTGAACGATTAAATATGGCTCTTTACAAGAAAGAGCCGCCAAATCAGATACCCTTCTTGCAGAAGAAATGGCTACCAGAAAAACTAGCTTCCTTGTCAAAAGGACCAAAGGAATATGTTGTATCGGCTTAAAAGGCTGTTTCTGTAATGCAGACAGAACTAAATTCAAGTCCCAAGGGTTCAGGGGTGCTCTAACCGGTGGATTAAGCCGCGTTACCCCCTGTATAAAGCTACGGACCAAGGAATTCGAAGCAAGCGGACGTTGAAACAATACTGATAAGGCCGAGACCTGGCCCTTGATAGTACTCAAGGCCAGTTTCATCTCTAGCCCCATTTGCAGAAAGGCAAGAATTCTACCTATGACATACTTCCTAGGATGCCAACCCCTGGATTCACACCAGGAAACATATGCCTTCCAGACTCTATAATAAATGACTCTGGAAGCTGGCTTCCGTGCATTAATCAAAGTAGGTATCACTGAACCTGAAAGCTCACAATTCTTCAGAATGTGGGTTTCAATAGCCAAACCATTAAATTTAGCGTTTGTAAAGTAGGATGGAACACTGGTCCCTGCCACCATCTTTACTATTTCTGCATACCAAGATCTTCTGGGCCACAAGAACTACCGACTTCCTTTTCCGCTTGATCCTGCAAAGAAGTCGAGGTAGCAGCAGAATAGGAGGGAATGCATAAATCAGTGAGAACTGATCCCACAAGGTCACCAACGCATCTGTTCCGCATGCGAGTGGATCCCTTGTTCTTGATACAAAGTTGTCAACTTTGTTGTTGAACCTGGACGCAAACAGATCTGCATCCAGGATCCCCCATCTTTGGCATATAGCCAGGAAGATGTCGGGGGGGAAGGGACCATTCCCCCAGGAACAACTCCTGGCGACTTAAGTAGCCTGCCTGCCAGTTCTCTACCCCTGGAATGAAGATTGCTGATATGCACGGCACATGTTTTTCTGCCCAGGTTAGGATATGGTTTACCTCTCCCTAGGCTGCCTGACTTCTGGTGCCCCCTTGGTGATTGATATAAGCCACTGCTGTGGCATTGTCGGATTGAATCCTGACAGGAGAATTCTGCAACTTGAATGTCCAAGCCCTTAGGGCTAGACGCGCTGCCCGAATTTCTAGAATGTTAATGGGCAAGGTCCTTTCGGTTCTGGACCATTTCCCCTGCACAGACGCTTCTTCCAAGACTGCTCCCCAACCTGAAAGGCTGGCATCTGTTGTTACCACCTTCCAGGTGACTGGTAAGAAGTATTTTCCCTTCTGGAGATTTTCGGATATCCTCCACCAACTGAGGCTCTGGCGCACTTTTGGCGACAAGCGCATTGGAAAATCTAGTGCCTGAATCTTCTTGTTCCAGGCCGATAGTAGGATATTGTTTTGCAGCAGTCTCGAATGAAACTGAGCATAGGGAACTGCTTCGAATGAAGCCACAATCTTCCCAAACAACCTCATACAAAGGCGAATGGAAGGACCTTCTTTGCCCTGACCCCCTGAACCAGCTCCTTTATGGCGTTGATCTTTGCCTGGGGTCAAAACACCTTCTTCTTGGCTGTATCTATGGCAAGACCCAAGTACTCTAATCTTCTTACTGGCTTTAAAGAAAATTTCTCTAGGTTGAGGACCCAACCTAGGTGTTCTAGGTAGTTGACTGTGGTGACCATGCTTTGGTCCAAGCGGACTACCGACCGGTCTATAAGGAGTAGGTTGTCCAGGTATGCTATTATTGTTATATCTTGAGTCCTTAATATGGCCAGAGGAAGGGGCAGAAGTTTTGTAAACACCCGCGGTGCAGTAGCTAGACCGAAAGGCAAAACTACAAACTGAAAATTAGGTTTTTCTACTTTGAAACGCAGATACTTCTGGTGAGCGGGGAAAATAGGGACATACAGGTATGCATCCTTGATGTCGATTGATGCCAGAAGTTCTCCCCGTTGTAGGATGGAGACTACAGATTGGATTGATTCCATGCGAAAAGAGCGAATCTTCAGGAACCGGTTTAGATCTTTGAGATCTAGAATGGGTCCGACGTCCCCATTTGGTTTTGGTACCGTGAAAAGGTTTGAATAAAACCCCAACCCCTGCTCTTCCACGGGGACCACCATAATCACTTTTTGCAACAAAAGTCGGTCTAACGCTAGAGAGACTTCTTTTTCTCTGGATCTTTGGGGACATGTGGCCTGAGGAAACGAGGACACGGTAATGCTTGGAACTCTAGCTTGTAACCTAGAGCTATTGTGGAGACCACCCATCTGTCCGGAAATTCTTCCTGCCAGACCTTTGAGAACTGCAGAAGTCTTCCCCCCACTCGAGCAATCGGGGGTGCCCCTTCATAAAGAGGCTTTAGCGTTCTGTCTTTTGGGTTTCCACCCCCAGGACTTCTTTTGTCCCTGGGGTTGAACCTGAGGTTTACCTCTTAAACCTGACGGTGGAGGCCATCGCGACTGCCTGGAGGCTGATGCCCCTGGCACTGGAGAAAAAGCCAGTTTGAATGAAGGACATTTACTCTTTTTCTTAACTGGCAAAAGTGTATTCTTTTCCCACTTGATATTTTTTGGATATATCCTCCCCAAACAGCTTTTCACCGCGGAAAGCAAAACCAGCCAGGAGCGTTCTGCATGGCGCTTCGGCTGACTAACTTTTCAACCATAAGATTCTACGCATATGTACCAACCCAAGCGCAAGGCGAGAAGTTTGAAGAATAGAATCTCTGATTGCGTCAATTGCAAAGCACAAAGCCGCTGGCAGCACAGCTAACTCCTGGGCCTGCTGTTCAGGGAACACCTTGAGCACCTGTTTCAAATGGTCTCTCAAGGACTGACATACCCCAATTGTCGCCACTGCAGGTTGAGCCACTGAACCTGCCAAGGAGAAAATTATTATTTAACAGGAATTTCAATTTTTTATCAGTTGGATCCCTAAGAATTTGCGCATTGTCAACCGGACAAGTCAAACTTTTATTCACAGAGGATATAGCAGGGTCAATTGCTGGTATACTCCTCATCTTAGTAAATTTTTCCTCCATAGGATGAAGTGTTGAAAAATTTTTAGGAGGGATAAAGTGCTTATCTGGGTGATCCCACTCAGAATACATAAGCTTTTCTAGTAATGAATGGACAGGAAAGGCCCGCAAGGCTTGAGGAGGCTTTAGTGAACCCAAACAGGAAGTGGGCTCTTCAACGGACTCCATTAAGGGTAGCTTAAATGTGGGGCGGACCATTTCAGTAAGAGAATGCACCAGCAACTTCTCAGCATGTGAAGCTGAAGAAGGTCCTTCCCCACTTGATCCCTCAGAAGAGGAATCATCAGCCTCTTCACGGTCCCCTGAGGGGGATTCATCTTCCCCCTCCCACTGTTCCTTCGTTTGAGGATCCTGGGTATTAGAAGGGGACCTAATGCGTTTTCTTCCACTCTGTGAAGATGTGATTAAAGGCATTAATCTTTCCTCTAAACCACTCATAGCTGAGGAGAAAATCTGCTCAGTTATATAGACAGGGGCTGAAGTGTCGGAAGCAATTGCAGCCCCTGATGACCCCGATGGCTCACTCTGACCAGCCTCCCTAGATCGGGATAGTGTTGCAGAGGGAGGGTCCTTAGGGCCTGAGGGCGACCCCTTTGTGTCCTTGTTTTTTGTGGCATTTGTACCACCTCCTCTGGTCATAGTGCTGAGCACAAACGCAGAGGTACTACCAAAAAAATGCACCCACTGCTGAGCACTAGTCCAGCAACTGCCGTTGCTATTAAGCTCCGCCTGATGCTTAAGTAAATGTGCACTGGAATGCCTGTGTCGCCCACACTCACATGCCACCCATCCGCTCTGTGTCCCTCCTTCAGCCATATGCACCTGAAAACAGGTGCATGTTATAGCTATACAGCACACATTGTGGACGCTGAAGCATGCCAACGGCGCTAAGCCTCGCCCCCTCTTCCTCCGACCACCCACCGCGCCCATCTATTTCAAAATAGATCGTTTTCCTGCACAAGCAGGCTCCGATCCTGAGCAGACCACATGGAGGAAGACTGGGGTGGAGGAGAGCTGCTAATGGGAACCGCTGTAATGGCGGCGGTAGCGATGCGGCAAACCGCCGACTGACGCCATGCTCCCTCTGCCTGGAGTAAAGCTATCCAGGCGGGGGGATATTCCTAGGAGAAAAACCCCCCTTCCCATGTCTTACCTGGGGCTTGGGCTGGAGGAAGCATGCAGCTTGTGACACAGTGCAAGACTAACAAGCATGGAACAGGTACGTGCTCTTGACAGCCCCCGGTGGTGGCTATAGGCATGAAAACATTTACTTAAGAATTAGAAGAATTACAAGAATTAGGAAAATTCCTTAGGAATTGCCCTTACCCTATCCAGCTGCAGGGTTCTGTTGTAACTAACCCAATCTTCACCACTCACGGTGGGCTCCGTTAAAAAACCTTCAGGGACTGGAGCCCCCTTTTTATCATGGGAACAACAACCCTGGGCCTGTAAAGCACCCCGCCAGTAATATGGCTGAAAAAAAACAAATACTGGATCCCGGGGTCCAGCTCTCTAAAAAGAGAAGCATTACAGGTAAACCTTGTTTCTTTGGACACAAGGCCCGGTTACCATTCAATTCGGCCTGGAAAAGACACTTTGCATGGATCCAGTTGCATAGCTTGTCCCAGCAAGTAATATCCCAGCGGAGCTCAGCACAGCATATTTATACTCATGACTCAACACCTAAGACACTGGCGAAAAAACTGAGGTACTCCTGGTAAGGTTCTATGGGGAATTGAACTTCCTGTTTAGGGTATGCCAGTGTCCATGACCTGAAGGTGCCATATAACCCATACAGTTATTACTGTGGCTCTGTGTCCCGTGATGTACGATAAAGAAACAATAGGGATGCACCAACACCATTTTTTTTTACCAGTACGAGTGCAGATACTTTTTTTTTTTAGCACTCGCCGATAACAATTACGGATACCAGCTGCAACTGTTTTGTTTACACTTCAGCTGTCAGCAATGGTACAAAGCATTGAAAAGTTATATACAAATAAAATAAATGTATTTATTTATTTTTTTCAATGCGAAAAACGTAAATATATGTGAACCACTTCCCGCCTGGCCTATAGCAGATTGACGGCTGGGCAGTGGTTCCGTTATCCTGACTGGGTGTCATATGAAGTCCAGCAGGTTTACATGCCGGCGCGCATTCAGACACGCCGCATCTCTGATCGTGGTAAGAAGCCTCTGACATAGGCTTCTTACCACATGATCAGCTGTGACCAATCACAGCTGATCATTGCGTGAACCAGGAAGTGCCGGTAAACGCCATTCCTCAGTTTGCGCTGACAGGGAGAGACGATCGGCGGCTCTCCCTGTCAGAGGGGGGGTCTGTGCTAAAAATCAGCACATTGATTCAGCATAGCCCCATCAGATGTGCCACCACAGCCGCAAAAAAGGTGCCCATCAGCTGCCAGTCAGTGCCTCATCAGAAACAGCTGCAGGTGCCCATCACAGCGCCAATCAGTGCCCATATCAGTGACAACTAGTGGCCACCAGTGCCAATCAGTGCCCTACAGTAACACCTGTCAGAACCTCATCATCAGTGCTGCCTGTCAGTGCCCATCAGTGCCACCTATCAGTGCCCATCAGTGGCACCTATCAGTGCTGCATATCAGTGCTGCCTATTGGTGCCCATCAGTGCTGCATATCAGTGCCGCCTATCAGTGTCCATCTTTTTTAGTTTTTTAAGCAAAAAATAAAAACCCCAGTGGTGATCAAATACCACCAAAAGAAAGCTCTATTTGTGGGAAGAAAATTATAAAAATTTAGTTTGGGTACAGTGCAGCATGAACGCGCAATTGTCATTCAAAGTGTGACAGCGTTGAAAGCTGAAAATTGTCCTGGGCAAGAAGGGGGGAAAGTGCCTGGTATTGAAGTGGTTAAAGGTGTAAAAAATATTAACAAACAAAGCAAACAAAAAGTTTTAATTATTAATAGTTTATAAAATAGAAGTGAAAAAAAAAAAACAACAGCAGGAAAATAATAATTAAATGGAGAAGGAGAATAAGGAGTTAAGGCGGATTAGAGTAAACTAAGGGTTTAAAGGGGTTAAACAGAGGAACATTTACCGTATATACTCGAGTATAAATCGAATTTTTCAGCCCCTTTTTTTGGGCTGAAAGTGTCCCTTCGACTTATACTCGAGTCCCTGCCGTCTGTCTGCATGATCAGCGTGTCATGCAGGCAGACGGCGGCCGGCGTAGTGTTCGCCGGCTATTGCAGCTTTCAAAAGCCGCGCCTCCTGCTCATCTGTGATAGGCTGAACAGCTGTCAGTGTACAGCCTATCACGGACATTCTCTCATCCTCGTCCGTGGTATGAGAATGAGAGAATGTCCGTGATAGGCAGTCAGCGGTCAGCCTATCACAGACGAGGAGGAGGCGCGGCTTTTGAACTGTGGAATGGCCGCCGAACACTATCATCACACGCCGGCCGCCGCTTGAAGATGGAGATCGCCACAGGGAGGCTGCACAGGACACAGGTAGGACACATGCACACATACACATACATGTACAGGACACAGGACATGTACAGGACACAGGACATGCACAGGACATGTACAGGACACACATGTACAGGACACACACACACATGTACAGGACACATGTACAGGGTACAGGTAGGCTGCACAGGACACAGGGAGGCAGGCAGCTGCAGATGGGCATTGTTGACCCTCTGCATTTCTCACCCTCGACTTATACTCGGGTCAATAAATTTTTCCCAGTTTTTTGTGGTAAATTAGGGGCCTCGACTTACTCGGGACGACTTGAGTATATACGGTAATGAAAAACAATAAGAGAACCTTGAGAGGTGCTTTTAAACTGACTACATCTGCAGATGGAAGTTTGTTCCTTTGATCTGTAGATGAATACACAGAAAGATATGAAATTAAACAATGTTTCTTTTTAGCTTTCCGTTTCAGCAGCTGAGCAACGTTGTTGATAAACATTGCTCAATTACACTTCAGCTGTCAACAGGGGAACCCCACTGACAGCTAAATGAGCCATCGGTTGTTTAGGACGCGGCAGCCCCGCTCCTTAACCGATATATATATATATTTTTTTACATTTTAGCTGGCAGTGGGGAATTCCCAATGACAGCTGCAAGAACAAAGCCTGAAAGTATCGGTTTCAGGTATCGGAGCATTTGCATGAGTACCAATGCTAGTGTGAATGCTTAGTATCGGCACCGATACCGATATTAGTATAAGTGCAACCCTAGAAAACAACTAGTAAAAATGCAAAAACATTTGTCAATAGAGAAACAAGGTCCATCCTCTTAGGACACTTGCAAAAACACTGAAGCATTACGTGAATGTAAGGGGTTATACATGGAAGGCCAATGGCTTTTTTGTCATCGTCTAATTCCTGTTGAAGGAGCTAGTTTAACCCAATTGTTTCTGAATAACTAATTCCTGTGTCCCTTAACGAACAAGAAAGAAAAATAGATTTTGGAGGAGTTGGGCTTTAAAGGGTAACTAAGCCTTATATATATATATATATATATATATATATATATATATACACACCGGTATATATATATATATATATATATATATATATATATATATATATATATAAATATATATATATATATATATATATTGCAGTTTACCAGTCTTTTGATGTGGTGGCCGCATTTGTTTTCTCTTTGTCATTTTCTTTTACTGTGGGATAAACTAAAAGCACAATGCTAAACTTATTTTGTAAACTACTTACCTCCACCCCCCCCCCCCCCCACTTCCTTCAAGTAATGTTGGTTTAGGAGAGAAAGACATCTTTGAAATTAAGCTTGGATGGCAGCCATGGATCTCTCAATGGATACAGTGGCGAATTACTAGTTATATAAATAAAAAATATACCAATGAGTGGCACCTTATATTGCCTGTGTGTAAAACATCCAATGAATGTAGCTGCCCCTTTAAGGTGGAATATATCCACCTGTAATTGCCAAGAAAATATTATAAAGGATTGGCGCTCACATATATCTACAAAACCATGTGTGATAAAGTTTCAAATTAGAGGTAAGTGAATCATATAGTATATGAATCAATTAAATCTATAGAAATAAAAAAAAAATCAAACAATGAATAAATAAAAGAAAAGTTCAATGTGACAATATTCCCGAAACCAATAACTCTACAACATAAGCCTCCTATAGCCTTCACCACTTGTGCCCAAAGTACAGATGTGCACGCACCAGAGTTGTTTGACCCCTTGTTAAAGGTAGGTCAAAAAGCGCTTATGATCAATAGCTGGGATTCCCCTGGTATTAGGCTCCAATATGATCCTCCAGTAAATGAGTGGTGGTCATAGCTTTAGTGATCTGACAGGAGATGCATGAAAAATGTAATTGTGTAGTATTTATTTAAAAGAGTAATTTTAAATACAAGAAATATTGCACTCACATGTTTTGGTGCCTACAGTGCCTTGCAAAAATATTCACCCCCTTGGCTTTTTACCTATTTTGTTACATTACAGCCTTTAGTTCAATGTTTTTTTTAATCTGAATGATATGTGATGGATCACAACCCAATAGTCTAAATTGGTGAAGTAAAATTAGACAAATATATACATAAAACTATGTTTCAGAAATAAAAAACGGATAATCGGCATGCGAGTATGTATTCACCCCCTTTGTTATGAAGCCCATAAAAAGCTCTGGTGCAACCAATTACCTTCAGAAGTCACATAATTAGTTAAATGATGTCCACCTGTGTGCAATCTAAGTGTCACATGATCTGTCATTACATATACACCTTTTTGAAAGGCCCCAGAGGCTGCAACACCTAAGCAAAAGGCACCACTAACCAAACACTGCCATGAAGACCAAGGAACTCTCCAAACAAGTAAGAGACAATGTTGTTGAGAAGTATACAAGTCAGGGTTAGGTTATAAAAAAATACCCAAATCTTTGATGATCCCTAGGAGCACCATCAAATCTATCATAACCAAATGGAAAGAGCATGGTACAACAGCAAAACCTGCCAAGAGACAGCCACACACCAAAACTCACAGACCGGGCAAGGAGGGCATTAATCAGAGAGGCAGCACAGAGACTTAAGGTAACCCTGGAGGAGCTGCAGAGTTCCACAGCAGATACTGGAGTATCTGTACATAGGACGACAATAAGCCCTACGCTTCATAGAGTTGGGCTTTATGGCAGAGTGGCCAGAAGAAAGCCATTACTTTCAGCAAAAAACAAAATGGCACATTTTGAGTTTGCGGAAAGGCATGTGGGAGACTCCCAAAATGTATGGAGGAAGGTGCTCTGGTCTGATGAGACTAAAATTTAACTTTTTGGCCCAAGAAAACGCTATGTCTGGCACAAAGCCAACACATTGCATCACCCAAAGAACACCATTCCCACATTCCGTGAAACATGGCGATGGCAGCATCGTGCTGTGGGGATGTTTTTCAGCAGTCGGGACTGGGAAACTGGTCAGAGTTGAGGGAAAGATGGATGGTGTTAAATGCAGGGATATTCTTGAGCAAAACCTGTACCACTCTGTGTGTGATTTGAGGCTAGGATGGAGGTTCACCTTCCAGTAGGACAATGACCCCAAACACACTGCTAAAGCAACACTTGAATGGTTTAAGGGGAAACATGTAAATGTGTTGGAATGGCCTAGTCAAAGCCCAGACCTCAATCCAATAGAAAATCTGTGCTCAGACTTAAAGATTGCTATTCACAAGCACAAACCATCTGACTTGAAGGAGCTGGAGCAGTTTTGCAAAGAGGAATGGGAAAAAATCCCAGTGGTAAGATATGGCAAGCTCATATGGACTTATCCAAAGTGACTTGGAGCTGTGACAGCCGCAAAAGGTGGCTCTACAAAGTATTGACTTTAGGGGGGTGAACATTGACCTTTTCAGTTATTTTGTCCTATTTGTTGTTTGCGTCACAATAAAAAAAAAAAAAAACACATCTTCAAAGTTGTGGGCATGTTCTGTAAATTAAATGATGCAAATCCTCAAACAATCCATGTTAATTCCAGGTTGTGAGGCAACAAAACATGAAAAATGCCAAGGGGGTAAATACTTTTGCAAGGCACTGTATGTACCGACAACAGTGTGTACAGCGTGTGCAGGAATGGATATCTATGCCGAGCCCGCCCGACACACATTCAAAGCCTCGTTCCGGATGCTGGCCTGGAAGTGATGGACCCCCGCTTTGACGTACGTTTCACCAAGGAGTCTCCATAAAGTGAACGTCCTGTAGATGCCATCTTGGTGAAATGTACATCGAAGCGTCCGTCACTATACTACACAATGAAATTTTTCCTCTAATTTGATACTTTGTTATCACACATGGTTTTGTAGATATATGTGAGCACCAATCCTTTATAATCTTTTTTTTTTTTTTTATCTAAAGAAAAAAGTTTTATTAAGGTAAATATGTACAGCCCATAACATTACAGTATAACTAGCCAAATATTCTCCTTAACAATAAATAAACAGCAAGAATAACAGCTCCATACCCATAATAGGTTCCAAGAGTGTACCATCCCATACAATTGGTTCATCAAGTCCAAAAACCTTATTATAACACAATACCAATGCAATGCAATCAATTACTTTTTCAGTCATCCTCATCAGGCTTATAATTTTGTTTTAGCAAGTTAAAAGAAAAGCCTAAATAAAGGAAAACAATGTAGCCCACTTTTATACAGAGTGGTAAATTGCAATATTTAAAGATTTGTAGCTTTTGGTTTTAGATACACTTTAAAAAAAAAAAAAAAAAAAAAACTGCACATCCACCTGCTGACCTGCACCCACTGAGCATGAAAAACACAGTGATATCTCTCCACCTGTCATAGGAACTTGGAATAGAAGAGGATCGAATACCAAAAATGTTGCCTGTAAAGTTGTCCCTTTGACCTTACTCCTAGATGGCATTCATATAAAACAAAATACGTACATGCACATGCATAAGTGAAATGGTATAGTGTTGTTGTACTAGGAAATTCTGACTTTGCAACAAGAGATATCTTATTAAGGTAAATAAATGTAAAATGTATCTATTCTTCTAAGAAAGAAAAGCATGAAAGACACAAACTTTTACCAAACATGTTGAGTACATACAATTCCATTTATTATAATTAATTTAAGAACTACTAAATTGTCTCAACCAAAAATCCCACAATGTCCAAAACATAAAAGGAAATATTCATTAAAAAAATAATACAATAATCATTTTGTTCGTTTTATATGATGATGGAAAGTAATCAGATTGTTGGAAAATTCTGAATGTATTACCAACACAATGCAATGTACATCAGCTCCCAAATGATATAATAAATCACACACTGTAAATCATACCTCTCAGGTTCACATAATAAAACGTATACTTCTGTTTATAAAAATAAGTTAGTCATGATTTTACTGCTCTGCATTGAACAAAATAGTTTTACTTTCTTAATTAACACAGTAATGGATTTTATACAGAAAATGAAAATGAAACAAAACAATGAATTAGAGAGGGTGAGGTCAGATGTGCATCCCGACTGCTGTTTTTGCAAATGAAAAGCTTTCTAAACTCCTTATTTCTAACAGAAACTGCCATCTTGTACATTCAGAGCATGACAGTTTTTTTTTGTAAATAGCCCCCCCCCCCCCCCGGCCAGATACTCAGCTAGGCATTTCCCCCTCGTCACTCCGGTGTCTGTTACAGCTGGTGTCAGGCACTAAATGGAGCAGTGACATAACTCCCTTGATTATGTGACAGTGCTCGGGCCTAGCGATTGGCTAGTAGACCTGATTAGTGTCACATGGGAGAAGGTCAAACGCTCCATTGTACCCAGGTATTGTCACAGGCAGGAGCAGCAAGGTAGTGCTGGAAAGGGTATTAATCAGGGGTTCAGGGGGTTCCAAAGACACTGTCAGTTTACCTTGAATGAGTAAGGTGATAGCTTCTTTTTTACATATACAGGTCATAAGAAAAATATGGGATCTGCCATTGCAGACTACAGGCACAGTAGAGCAATTCATCTTTAGGCTTACACAGAAATGGCACTAAAATTATTCAAGCCGTTTTCTCCCTGCTCCCCCCACCCAGCAATGACTCAGCAGCTTTTTCCCATTCTAAACTTTGATGGAAATGCAGGAGCTTTGAAAGGAAATCAGAACTGCTTGGAGAACTTCAACAAATGCAGTGAACATTTGAGGATGAATTGCTCCACAATATCTGCAGCCACAGGGATCAGTATGGTCTTGTTTAAAAGTTCATTTATGGCTTGTTAAAGCCCAACTTTGGACAAAAGAAAAAAAAAATACCCTTGAAGTTGCCTCCTCACATACATACACTTCAAGGGTAAAATGCTCCTTAAAGTGGTTATAAAGCCTAAACATTGTTTACCTTAATGCATTCCTTGTTTTAAGGTAAAAATGTTTAGGTGTCAGCATTCCCCCTTAACCCCCCCCCTTTACTTACCTGAGCCCTCATTCGATCCAGCGCCATGCACATCTGCAGCTCTCTCCTCCGCTCACTTGCTGGGGCACCAGGAGCCATTGGCAATCAAACCCAGTGACGAGGGAGTGGGGGGCGGGGCCGAGTCCCGCTGACTGTGTCTGTCGACGCAGCAGCAGGGCTCGGGTGCGAGCATGCACCAGTGCCACTTCCTGTGGGGGCACTGGACGTAGGGGAGGGGCCAGGAGCGCCATCGGGGGGAGCCGAATAGAAAAGAGGTTCGTGGCTCTTCTGTGCAATTCCATTGCACAGAGCACATAAGTTCAAGTATAGAGATGTTTGTTATTTTTTATTTTAATTTAACTTTACAATCACTTTAATTCTAGGGGGTTTTAAGAGAGGCTGTATTACTTACCTGACCCTCCACATCAGCAGGCTCCTTCAATCTTTGTAATCACTTTGCTGCAACCTCTTCTGTAAGGTGATCATGGTCATACTCCTTCCTCCACCATGAACAATGCAGCACCAGCACCAGAGCCGGCAGTAGCGGGGAGTCCGGTCAGTAATTGTGCCTGTTCTGTAATTCCCTTGACTTAATGAGCATTTTACCGTTTCAGTGCGGGGGTTCAGTGCACGGGTTTCTTTTCTGTTCTGCTCAGAGTTATGCTTTAACAATATGTAAATACATAAATGTACACAGTCTGGCCACAGATTTGCATTAAGGTGATTCTAATATAAAATCAATTCCATCCCCCTTTCCCCACCAAACTAGGCATTCAATAAACATTTACAAATCTGGATTTCTGAGGATTGATATTCTATAGTGACTCAACAAGCAACTGCTGAGTAATAAATAGCTTAGTGACTTAGCTACTCCCTGCAAGAGAAATCTGGTCATTGGTAAACCTGGCAGATTTTGCTACTGTATAGAGATAAACACTAGACTTATATGGTGCAGTCATACTGGGAATACAGTGTGCATTAGGCTGCTGATACAGCGTTTTATTTTATTTTTTTGTAAAGTAAGGCTGACCATGCATTACACAATTTTCTTGTACAATTTTTCATTTAATTTACCAAAACTATATAATATGAGGTCAATCCTAATCACTTTCAATTTGTATGCAATCAGGCAGGCCCTTGCACTACATAGTTGAAAGTAAATCTAAAGGAAATTGAATAAGAAAATAGTATAATGTATGACCAACGTAAGGAAAGGTTACACTATATCCCTGTCAGTTTATGTGTGTTGTCTGTGTCCCACTAGGTAAATGTCTCTTCATTTTCTATCATGGAGATACACCAGAAAGTGGGGAATAAAGTTAATTGATTTGTGCATAATAAAAGTCGCAAATCAAATTCAACATTTTGAAACCACACAGGGTTCATTCAGCAAGGCAAAATAACCCTCGATAGCTGGTCCTGAAATGTTGCGTGTAATTTGCAACTTCCATTAAGCATGAATAAAAGAACACAAAACTGGTGTGCTGTGGATGTGCACGTAATTAAATATGGTGCCACCCATTAGTTTCCACAACGCCCTTAAGACAAGGTTGAATGCTGATATGGTGTGGGATTGAAGATATCCCAAAGACCAATTGGAAGATTTCAAATTACATCCTATTCCAAAAGCTTTTAGTTTTTAGTAACTGGTTTCCTTATGAATGATGATGATCACTGGAAGAAATTTAAAAATTAATCTCGAGAGTAAGAACACACACAGGAACAAAAACGTGATAGAGGTCCTAAATGTTCCCCATTCTTACCTATATATCATTGTTCCATGAATATTCTAATTATTATGCTTCAATAAATGAAGTGGTAAATACAGTTATTGGTTTAGGGAGCATAATGGGAAATTATTGTGTATAACATGGGTTTTCGCAGACCTGTCTATCCAGCAATACTTAGGGACACCACCTCCTTTTTTTCTGCAGGACTAAGTGCTGCAATCTCACTGTATCTGGATGGATGGAATTATTCTTACCAATTAACAGAACATATTTTTTACGTTTAAATTTGAAAAAGGCGTGGTTCCCTCTGCATTACTGCATTAAGAGGCTTCATGCATTAAAGGAGAAGTTCCAGCTAAAAAAATATGAAGAGGCATTAAAATGTAGGCTTTATTAACCTTGCCTGCAGGCCAGCAATCTTTTAAAGGGTATATGCCAAGCATTTCCTTCTGCAAGTGCTGCAGGCCTCTGTCAGACGCCTTATGCCCCGTACACACGATAGGTTTTTCCGACAGAAAATGTTCGATGGGAGCTTGTTGTCCGAAATTCCGACCGTGTGTAGGCTCCATCGGACATTTTCCATCGGAATTTCCGTCACACAAAATTTGAGATCTGGATCTCAAATTTTCCGACAACAAAATCTGTTGTCCTAAATTCCGATCGTGTGTACACAATTCCGACGCACAAAGTTCCACACATGCTCGGAATCAAGCAGAAGAGCAGCACTTGCTATTAAACTCTATTTTTCTCGGCTCGTCGTACGTGTTGTACGTCACCGCGTTCTTGACGTTCAGAATTTCCGAGAAGATTTCTGTGACCGGGTGTATGCAAGACAAGTTTGAGTCAACATCCGTCAGAAAAAAAAACATGGATTTTGTTGTCGGAAAATCCTATCGTGTGTAAAGGGCATAAGTGTGAGAATATGCCATGCACATTACTATGGGTATATCTTTACATTAGCACCAGCTGCTGCAGTAACCAGAAGGGCAAGTGCTTGGCACATGAGCCAAATCTTCATTTACATAGTGACAAGTGGATAATGTTCACTACAAAAACACAAACAGCACTAAAGGTGGATATGTAGATCAACAGTGCCAATCAGTTAATATGCCAAATCTATTTAGGTGTGCAGACCAAAGTTCCAGGAGTTTGGTAATGCACATAGATGGAGATGACATTTACAAAAACACAAACTTTATTGCCTTGAGGCATGTCACATCTTAGCAGCAAAAGTCCTGGGATTACCTTCAAGTGAATGGAGAATTTCCACATTGTTGTGTACAGATGTAAATAACTAACAGATATGGCATATTCTTGTAAAGATTAAGGCAAACTTCAATAACCCTTGAGTTCAAAATACAATCTTCAACCTCTCAGGGCTTGTAAACACTGCTGCCATGCCTAAAAAGTATAAACCAGTAAATTGGACAATAATAGACAAAGAGTACACACCTTGCCAACACAGTCAGTGAAATTCTCACCCCTCCACTGGCTCTGGGTAACACCAGTGCGGCCACCCTGCCATCCCAATGGGGCCAGTAGTAACTTAGTCTAATTAAACATTAGAGTTCAGTCTTCAAACTTTATGCATCTGAAAACGCATGGGGTATTCCTTGTGACTGTACAGTCTCCTTCTAAATATGCTCACGCTATTTTAAATATGCACTTTCCTGGACATTTACAGAATTGTATACATTCTAAATGCAGGCTTCTGGAGGCAGGGAGTTTGAACAGCACCAAGTGACTGGACAGAATATCTATCCTTATAAGGCTTACCGAAAGCCCTGCTGAATCTGGCCATACACTTTCCATATACTAATGAAATATGAAGGCTAGGTTAGGCAACTGTAATCCACAGATTGTACCCCAATGTGGGGTTAAAAAAATCTACTCAAGGCAAACATGTCTAAAGCAGCATATTGGATAGTGAATGGTTGGTAGCGTGGCTAAATGTAAGATAAAAATTGTTTGGGATGGAACCCAGTGCTAGGCTGGTCAGTGGGATCTACTGTAATCTTTGATAGTTAAAAAAATTGCCCATTTATAGGAAACAATGTATGTACAGAAAACAGGACTACATATCTTGCTAGCAACCATATCGATGAGTAATCATTATTAGCCTGCACAGTCAAAAGCTGTACAGTGCCCATACTTGTCCACCTAGATACCATGACTTTGGTAGCAGCCATCTGTATTTTTCAGACAGGCTATTGAGTAACAAGCAACTAACTATCAAAGGATGTCTGAACGTCAGACTAAGCAGCCTGGGTCTTCTGCACTTCATGGCAGAAGATACTGGAAAAGGTAATGCCACTGAAATCAGACTGCTGATTACATGATTAATGGGTCACATTAGCCAAGGATAGATATTACCTTGCTGTATGGGAAACCCTATAAGTAGAGAACACATACAGTTCCAGTGTTTGTCACGAGGAGAGATCACGAACATATGTGGGTCTGCCTGGTGGGAGAATATGCTAATTCTAGTGACGGGGCCATGAAGCAGCCAAAACTGAGCATGTGGCTACAACCCATTGTGACTATTTTGCAGAGTACCATATCCACACTGGGTCCTCCCTTCAAGATCTATTTCAGGATACCACTGATGGGGAGAAGTTGCTGGACGGCACTGTTCATTGACAACTAAACAGTGTTGGTAAAACAATAATAGTACATTAAAGGTACACAACTGACCAAAGCCTGAAACCAGTGCAAGAAGTTGTAAGCATTTTAAAGAGCTAATAGGTATAGCTGCCATTATACAAGCCCAGACATGATGCAATACATACCGTTTTAAAGTAACCATAATGCCTAATAATTGGCATTATTATGTTGTTTCAGCCCAACACTTGGGCCGATTTATAAAAAGTGGAAAAATTTAAAATTCTCTGTTGTCTAACCAATCCGATTGGAGACAGTATTCTTCCAGTGCAATTTTGAAAGGGACAGTTGTAAACAGACTGCCTTTTATTTCTCCCATCTTTCCTCGGTTTTTCAAAAAATCAGCCTGTTATTTTAGATGCCAAAAGCAACACAAAACAACCAAAAAAGTGAAAACATTACCTAAATGCAGCATTTTTAGTGTCCATGAGATGAAGAAGCCTCCGATAAGTTGGGGACAGATAAATAAATATGCACTGCACAAATTCATTGGATCTTAGAGATTCGCATTGCACTCAACCCAGAATGTCAGCCATGTACAATAAGGCAAAATACTTTGTAACCAAAGTAAACAAAGAAGATCCCAGAGTATTTAAACCACAATACACTGTGTCTGTGGGCAACAAATTAAATACATCCACAACCAGTTTCTCGAGAGAAAACAAGTTCATGTCATCAGTTTAGTCCAAATGATGAATCCATCTTCCATCCTCAAGTCTGTGTCTGCCACACAATTAGATGGCTTCTTTCTGATCGTCTGCATCTAGGGTTTGCCATTAGGAGGTCCCCATAACCCTCATCCGTGTCTCCAGTTTCATCACCTGAACACAATGGAATAAATATATATATTAAACAGGGGTGTAACCAGCAATACTCAGTTACATCTAATCTGTCTATCCATCTAATCTGTCAACTGTGAGAAATCTATTGCTAAAAATAAGACCTGCAATTCTGGGTATAAGGGCCTGTGTATACAGGGTTTCACTTCACAATAGAACTAATTTTTTCTTTCTACACAAGGCAATAGTAATACAAAGACAACTCTAGGCACCAGAGGCAAAAATGAATTAGGATGTAGAACTTACAGAAAACAAGCCTTGTATGCTGCATGGTTATGTCCTGTCTCTGGGGGGGGGGGGGGGGAGGCCACAAAGCTTTGCATCTGCGGGGGGGGGGGGGGTTTCAAGGACATTATCACAAAATAAAAAAATGATTTTTATTACAGTGCTTCCTAAAGTATTCACAGAGCTGTACTTTTTACACGTTTTATTTTACAGCCTTATTCCAAAATAGATTAAATTCATAATTTCCCTCAAAATTATACAAACAATAACCCATATGAACAACATGAAAGAAGTTGGTTTGAAATCTTTGCAAGTTTATTAAAGATAAAAAAATAAACAAAATCTCATGTACATAAGTATTCACAGACTTTGCTCAAAACTTTGTTGAAGCACCTTTGTCACGAATTACAGCCTCAAGTCTTATTGAGTATGATGCTACAAGCTTGGCACACCTATTTTTGGGCAGCTTTTCCCATTCTTCTTAGCAGGACCTCTTAAGCTCCATCAGGTTGGATGGGGAGCGTCGGTGCACAGCCATTTTAAGATCTCTCCAGAGATGTTCAATTGGGTTTAGGTCTGGGCTGTGGCTGAGCGACTACAGCTGTCCCCCACTGGCTCCAGACCGAGAACTGAGCGATAAAACACTGATTGCTCAGCTCTCTGTCTTCAGCTTCATTTTACAAAAGGTGAACTTATCATTTAGAGTTCATTTTCTATACACAATTCTTTTGTGATCTTTTCCTTTGTTTGCGGGAATGTCGTGTTTATCTTGTACTGTTCCATCTGGCATTTCTTGTTTCCTAATATCTCTTCCCCATTAAGCTTTATTGGTCATATGACTGGAAGCTACCACGCTTTCTCCTACCCTGAACTTGCCAGTTATAATTTATACTCCTATCAGATGCACAATAAGTGATGTGTTAGCACCAGGGCGATGCTGATCTGGGACAACTGTTTATTACAGAGGGATTCTTTGAGAGCCTTTTGTAAGAAATTCTGGATTATTTTGCCAATATGGTGTACATTTGCAAAGCTGAATAATTATGACTATTCACTGCTTGAAAACTACTACCATATCAAAATGTCCAGGGTGTGATACCAGGTTTCACCACTGCAGCCTAAAGTGGAGTAAAGGCCAATTACAATTCTTATTAAAAATGCTGCCTCCCCATTCCTCCTACTTATCCTGTACAAAAAAAGATCTGTGCACATACCTTTTTTTAATCCTTTTTAATCCTGCTCAGTCCGGTTCCCCTGTGTCAGACAGAGGTTGCTGCAGGGAAGAGGAGGGGGCGCAAAGCCAACAGAGGGGCAATGGCAGCCGGCAGGTGATGTCATGGCTCCAGAAATGCACAGCCATAGGCAAGCGCTTTCTTACACACAGGAGCCTCAGCTGCTGATCAGGGGACCAGACCGGATATAAAAATATTTATGTTTATATTTTTTATAGGCTTTGCAGCATTGGTAGGAGATGGGGGGGGGGGCAGCATTTTTAAGAATATTTGTAATTATAATAGTTTTTACTATCACTTTCAGTTTTGTATTAGGGAATACCTGGAGTGTTGCTACATTTCTGTTATGTAGCTGACTCAGGAGGATCCCTATCTTAATGCATTCTATGCATTAAGTTAAAAAACCTACTGTATTCAGCAACCCCCTTCAGCCCCCCTTATACTTACCTGAGCCCCATCTCGATCCAGAGATGTTGCACGAGAGACTCGGCTGTCCGGGACTCTCCCTCCTGATTGGCTGCAACATACAGCGAGCCCCATTGGCTCCCACTGCTGTCAAGTCATTGAACCAATGAGGAGAGAGTAGGGGCAGGGCTAAGCCATGGCTCCGTGTCTAAATGGACATATATAACAGTGGCTCGGTTCAGGTGCCCCCAAAGCAAGCCGCTTGCTGTGGGGGCACTCGACAGGAAGGAGGGGCCAGGAGCGCCGGTGAGGGACCCGATAAGAGGAGGATCTGGGCTGCCCTGTGCAAAACCACTGCACAGAGCAGGTAAGTATAACATGTTTGTTATTTTTAAACAAAAAAACAAAAACAAAGCTTTTAGTATCACTTTAATGAATGCAAAGCATTCTATTACTGAGCAAGGTATAGAGGTGGAGCAGTGACATCACCAAACATTTTGAAAAAACAAAACATCCAATAAAGATACTAGGACAATACAAACCACCCTCTAAATTAGTCTTTAAGGAAAATGGACAAGCTAAGGTGACCTCATTTTTTGCCACAATTTTTGGGGAAATTAAGAAACATGCCAGTATTGAGATCGTCAACGGTCACTTTACCCCAGACCAATATTTCAGTTATGGGAGGAGGTGCCAGACCTACTCATCTGGGTTCCGTGCTCTGCCCACCTTGCTGCAGAGTCCCACTACTGCTGCATTATCCATAAGATCAATCAAATGCAAACTAACCACCGGAAATCCCCTTAAACGAGTTGACAGCAGATGGTTGGAGCTGGGAACATGGGAGAAATATCACCACCAGCATCTTTGGGAAAAGAGATTTTTCAGCCTACATACCTCTATGCAAAACTGAAAGGTTAGTGTTGGTTGGAGAAGCCTTTAAAACACGGAGCTTAGTAATGGTGTACTAAATACAGTGCATCAATAGTGTACAAGCCATACACAGAGGGAGGAGAAGATGAAGAGATTACAAAAACAGTGAGGATGGAGACGAGGGGGTTAATGTGCAACATAAAGGAAGGTGAAGATGTTAATAGAGAGAATGAAGATGGGATGTGCAGGACAGAAGAGCTGAAAAGGTTAAAAGTGACCCCCCCACACCCCCACCACCACCTCAAATTTTTTCTCTCTCTTATCCCTTTCTTCTTGGGTCTCTCTTTTCCCCCTTTCCTCAGTTGTAAGAGAAAGGAGGGGGTTCACAAATGTAAACTCTAGCAGTGTTTTACATTTCTCCATGCTTTGATCAGGCAGCCCATATATTATTCATTTTTTTTTCCCGTTCAACCAGCTGGTTGAACAAAAAAATGACCAGATTCCTCCATCTGCACACACAATGTGGACGGGGAATCACTCCCATTGAGCTATTGTATTCTAACAGTGGGGAGACTTCCACCGCCGTCAGAATACACTGACTGATTTAGAAAAACATGACAGGGTGGTTATACAGAAGTTGACTGGTAAATTTACTTCTGTACAATCAGCCTGCCTATACATGGATAGAAACTGATTTGATTTCATCTGAACTGGCCGAATTTCAATCCATGTATGGCTGGCTTTAGCCGTCACAGAAATAACAAGCTACAGAGCCACTCTTTTTGGCTCTGTACATTTGCCTGTCTGATGACAGCATAGATAACAGCCTTTCAGAAGTGCACTAGGTGGCCGCTTGTGTTTAACAAAAGTGCTCCAGAAATATGTCCACCTCTAAGGTTTTTTTTTTTTTACCATATATCGGTACGGAGTAGGTTAAACTAGTGGTATTTTAATTCCATTTTTCAAGAACACATGGCTTAACTTAAGGGCAATGTTTTTACATTTTTATATATATTTTGTCTGCAACGAAGAAACGCTGCAGAGTAAATTATTGTGACATTATTGTTGCATTCCACAGCATTCTAAAGATGTTTGGTCATTTGCCTTTTCATGGAACCTTTTCAGTCACACTTAAACGTAAATATAAATATTCTACACACACAAACATATAAAAGATTGTATACAAAGCTGTAACATCATTATTATTTCATACCAATCTTGAAGTTGATGTATCCTTCTCCACCGCTCATCACTAACATAGTGGAATTTCCTGAACTTTCACTGCCACCTACTGGTACTGAAGGGTTGATGCAACCTACAAATATCAAAATGTTTTCAGAATTACTACATTATAAATGGGTTATGATTGCAAATAGTGCATGAAGTATTTATTTTTGAACACTGGTTTCCAAAAATTTTTTGTAATAGTCAATTTACAAAGATTATCACTTCTAATGACATCAGGGTCCATTCCTGCCAGAACACAGTGTGCTGCACTGCAGGTGTTTTGGCACGCTGAGACAAATTGTGGCACTATGTTGGGCAGCTCATTCAGAACGTGCATATTGTGAAAGGTCCTTTATGCAAGCCCTGTCACAACCTAGCAGATGGGCTTACCAGTGACATGGATGGAGGTTCCAGTACTCTTCCACCAGTAGGGATTGGAGGATATTTGATGATTTCAGCCAGAGGTTGTGTGGCACTGGGTAGGGACAGGGGTGTTATAGGTAACATAAGTTATGCAACGAACATCTAAAGCGAAGTACAAGTATAAGGTGAAGCCATCATTTTCTGGGCCATGTCAGCATTGGTCAAATTTTTAACCAATCAACAAGGGTTTTAGGACAGTAAAGCCCCAACCAAGACCAGGTGCAGAGTTTGGAACCAGCAAGCACCAATGAGATCTGATATAGGGGCTTTAGTCCCTTATGGGGTCCTTAAATGAAAAGGCATACTCCACCGGAACGGAAGCTGCTTTGTTTCCCTAAGTTTATTTCTCTATTGCCCATCGAGGTACACAGACTCCACACATGTGGCATCTAAATCTGTAAACTATTACACTGTACTAGCAGCAAGGGTGCGTATGTTCACTCAACTGCTTGAAAATGCAAATGTCCAGTAGTCAGTGGCGGGGGAGGGGGGGGGGGGGGCTGTCTGCCCCAGGTGCCACATATTGGGGGAGGGGGGTCTGTTCCGTTCTCACCTAGTCCAGACAGCACATCTCCCCCCTCCACATGAATCGGAGTGGCAGCCCGTGCGCTGTGTGTGGACAAGAAGATTAAATCGAGCAGCCATCAGCCACATTGTGAACCTGAAGCCATTGTGACTGAGCCACTGAGAACTGAAGTGAGTGAGCTGTGACCGGACTCTCCTTCCTCCTCCTTCCTTCTCTCTCTGTCTCCCCCTCTTTTCTATGTTGTCCTCCAGCAGATCCTTTCCTTAACTGTAGCCAAAGAGCTTTGTTTCTTCAGCCTATGCGCTTTTAAGTGGTATTTATGGGGTTAAAACAGGCATTGAGGAAATGCAATATCACCTGCTCACTGCATGTCAAATGCCTCTGCAGTCTCTGACCATCTCCTGTAGTATGGCTGCAGTCTCTGATCATCTCCTGTAGTATAGGTGCAGTCTCTGATCATCTCCTGTAGTATGGCTGCAGTCGCTGATTATCTCCTGTAGTATGCCTGCAGTCTCTGATCATCTCCTGTAGTATGCCTGCAGTCTCTGATCATCTCCTGTAGTATGCCTGCAGTCTCTGATCATCTCCTGTAGTATGCCTGCAGTCTCTGATTATCTCCTGTAGTATGCCTGCAGTCTCCTTATCATCTCCTGTAGTATGGCTGCAGTCTCTGATCATCTCCTGTAGTATGCCTGCAGTCTCTGATCATCTCCTGTAGTATGGCTGCAGTCTCTGATCATCTCCTGTAGTATGGCTGCAGTCTCTGATCATCTCCTGTAGTATGGCTGCAGTCTCTGATCACCTCCTGTAGTATGTCTGCAGTCTCTGACCATCTCCTGTACTATGTCTGCAGTCTCTGATCATCTCCTGTAGTATGGCTGCAGTCTCTGATCATCTCCTGTAGTATGGCTGCAGTCTCTGATCATCTCCTGTAGTATGCCTGCAGTCTCTGATCATCTCCTGTAGTATGCCTGCAGTCTTTGATCATCTCCTGTAGTATGCCTGCAGTCTCCTGATCATCTCCTGTAGTATGGCTGCAGTCTCCTGATCATCTCCTGTAGTATGCCTGCAGTCTCTGATCATCTCCTGTAGTATGCCTGCAGTCTCCTGATCATCTCCTGTAGTATGGCTGCAGTCTCTGATCATCTCCTGTAGTATGCCTGCAATCTCTGATCATCTCCTGTAGTATGCCTGCAGTCTCTGATCATCTCCTGTAGTATGGCTGCAGTCTCTGATCATCTCCTGTAGTATGTCTGCAGTCTCTGAACATCTCCTGTACTATGTCTGCAGTCTCTGATCATCTCCTGTAGTATGGCTGCAGTCTCTGATCATCTCCTGTAGTATGGCTGCAGTCTCTGATCATCTCCTGTAGTATGGCTGCAGTCTCTGATCATCTCCTGTAGTATGGCTGCAGTCTCTGATCATCTCCTGTAGTATGGCTGCAGTCTCCTGATCATCTCCTGTAGTATGGCTGCAGTCTCCTGATCATCTCCTGTAGTATGGCTGCAGTCTCTGATCATTTCCTGTAGTATGGCTGCAGTCTCTGATCATCTCCTGTAGTATGGCTGCAGTCTCTGATCATTTCCTGTACCATGTCTGCAGTCTCTGACCATCTCCTGTACTATGTCTGCAGTCTCTGACCATCATTTGTATCATGTCTGCATTCTTTGACCATCTCTCCTTCTCCTGTAGTATGTCTGCAATCTCTTACTTACACTTAAACACATTGCTAATAGTATTAGCTATCTGTTAATGCCAAAGGTAGGACCCTTCAGGGGAGGCAGAGAGTAAAAGGGGGCACTGTGATTAGAGAGATGGGGGGGCGGGGCAGACTACAAGGGGCACTGCGATGGGGAGGATGTGAAGTTTGTGCAATAAATATTCTAGAAAACATTACAAATTTTTGTGGGTGTTTTTACATTTTAAAGTTGGGGGGAGTGCCAGATATAGGATTGGCCCTGGGTGCCAAATGCTCTAGGTACGCCCCTGCCAGTGGTGGTGAAGTACAAAAGTATGCATTGGTGCTGTGGCAGTGAGTACAATGCTTAAAAAAAAACTGACCAAAACAATTGCAGTTTACCTTTTGCTAGGAAACAGGAATCTTACCTGGAACATATGCAAAGAACCTGACAGCATCTCGATGACCATGAAAGGAGACTTGTGCATACTCCACAGTACAGTATGGAGATCTCTGGGAAGAAAAGTCCTGGGAGCTTTTCTCTTTATCATTTATTTCTTCTGACTTAGCATCCAATCCTGAAAGCACACAATAGTTTAATGCAATGTTTCCCAACCTTTTTTCAGTCAAGGCACCCTTTAAAATGATGGACAGTCTCGAGGCACCCCATTTTAAAATGTAAAAAACTATTCAAATAGTTTTACACAATGCAGCAACATCCACACGTTGGACACCCAACGTTAGAGGCGATTCATTCTTCCGAAGCAAATCCATTTTTACACACTGGTACTGACTAGTATTCCAATGTTTCTCTTCTCCCTCAATTTTTCTCCATCAGTCAGCTAATGTGACCCCAGTGCTGAGGCAGGGGAGCAGAGGAGGGTCAAACAAGGATGCTGTGGAGACAACAGATATCCTCCTTATCAACTGATGACGTCATTGGTTGTTGGGATGTCAGTGTCTAGAAAGTTGCAAATGGTGCATAATAAAAACCCATTGCTTTGTGTAACTAAAATAAAAGGCAGGCTTGATCCACCTGCTGGCTTGTATACAATTTTTGATCATTTTTTAGGCATTTTGCCAAGGTACCCCTGAAGGAACCTCATGGCACCCCTGGTTGAAGAATGATAGAAATGATACACCATAAATGCAGCCTGAAGTGCTTCATCATTCAGATACTCAAAATTTGTCAACTGCAAATATTTCCACATACAAGAGTTAAACTAAAACACCCTTCCTATACAAAGCAGAAATCCCCTATACTATAGTTTTATACCATTTTCTATCAGGAGGAAAACCACTGTTAGAGTGGCTTAAATATCTCACAGTGAAAAAGAATAAATGTACTTGTCAGCCAGTAAAAAACTTTCAAAGTAAAAGACCTGCCTAAGAACAGACACTACAAAGCCTCCTCTGTTAATTTTATTAGCCTTAAAACTCCCTTCTGTGCGCTGCCTTTATTTAATTGATAATAGGAACTTCCACTGTGCTTAAAGTGGTTGTAAACCCTTACAGACCACTTTGACCTACAGGTAAGCCTAGATTAAGGCTTACCTGTAGGTCCAAGAAATATCTCCTCAACCTACACGGTTGAGGAGATATTTGCAAAAAGACAGGCACCGATGTGTACGGCGCAGGCGCACTGAGCATGCCGCTGCTAACGGCGATATGCCGTTAGTGGCGGCTCCCGTGCGCATTCGCGGGAGTAACGTCATTGCCGATCCGGCCTATCACAGCGCCGGAGCCACGATACCCGGAAAGAAGATGGACGCAGAGGGGACAGCGGAGACATTGCAGGCTCCTGTGTCAGGTAAGTGACACAGAATGGGCTACTATGCGATGCATAGTAGCCCATTATGCTTTATCTTTGCAGGGAAATAAAGAGGAAGTAAACTAGGGCTAAAACAACTAATCGATTAATCGACAACTAATCGATTATGAAAATAGTTGTCAACTATTGTCATAATCGCTTAATCGGCCAGCCAATTAGTTGGCCTGCATACAGAATGCAATATTTGTTTACACATCAGGAAATACAGTGCAGCACACATACAGCTCAGTACACCGTCCATACACGTCAGTAAGTGCCTGAGAACTTGTGAATGTGAATGTGTGAGGAGCAGAGCCTCATGGAACATGTAGTCCTGGGCAGGAAGCGAGTGGGTGTAAAGGCAGAAGTTTTTTACCTTGTTATAGGGGCACACTATACTATAATTTGTAGCTTGCTATCGGGGCACTCTGAAGGCAGGGAGGAGCCAGAAGCAGTGCCGGGACAAGGTCATCTAGACCCCAGGGCGAAAATGCCAAATTGCACCCCTCCCTAAGATGTATGAGCAAATGTCCCCCCCCCCCCAAAAAAAAAAAAAATTGAGCTTGACCAGTCTGCATGTTTACTGCCTAAGCAGAAATTCCCCCTCCTGTCAGTTCAAATCCGCCTCCCTGCTGAAAGCACAAATCTTTGCCTCCCCCCATCCCCCTCACCTCACATCCTCTCTCTCTCTCTCTCAGTATGCCCCCAGCACAAATACCCCACCACCTGCCTCAAACATTTCCCCCCTCCCCTAGCACAAATATTCTACCCCTCAAATTTCTCCTTCAAGCACAAATCCTCTCCCCATAACTCCAGATTCCCCCCTCCCAGCACAAATTCCACTCCCCCATCCTAGCACAAAATCTTCCCAAATCACCATTCCTAGCACACCTCTCCTAATCTCCCCTCCTAGAACAATTCTTACCCCATACTGCCCCCCAAATTCCCTCTCCCAATATAAATGTCCTCCCCCCAATCTCCTTATGGTGCCCCCCCCCACCTCACATTATACCACAGTGCCCAGGGCAGCCGCCCCTCCTGCCCACCCCTTGTCCCGGCCCTGGCCAGAAGCATCAGTGAGGAACCCCAGAAGAGAAGAATCTGGGCTGCTCTGTGCAAAACCATTATACAGAGCAGGTAAGTATAACATGTTTGTTGTTTTAAAAAAAAAATACTTTAAAGACTGTGCAGGGAAGATCAGCATCTGAACCCAGAGAAGGTGATAGACTGGAGGTAAAAGAAGGCATTACAATTACATTTAAAGTAAACTTTTACATGGAGGTATGCCACATTACGTGGGAGCAGGGCATATTACATGCAGGCAGGGCACATTGGAACAGGGCACATTACAAGGAGGCAGGGAACATTACAGGGGGCAGAGATCATTACATGCGCCCCGGTGTGAAAGGGGTCCAAATAAAAAATGTGATCTCCTAGTCTGATATTTACCAGATTCAACCTCTAATAGTATATACAGTATATCTCTTCTGTCTGTTATTCTCAGAGTAGATTAGAGAATTTTCTCCCTAAACATATAGTTGGTTATTTATATTTACCACTGCATAGAGATTTTTAAGAATACATTTTTTTTTAAACTTTACATATTAAATTATACACTAGAGGTCGACCGATATGGGTTTTTCTCTGGCCGATGCCGATATTTAGAAATCGCGGTGGCCGATGGCCGATATATGATGCCGATTTTTTTTGGGCCGATATATTAGGCCAATTTTTTTTTTCCTTTCATCTCATAAAATCTAACAGTTAGACCCCTTTCACACTGGGGTGTTTTTCAGGCGCTTTTGGGCTAAAAATAGCGCCTGTAAAGTGCCTGTAAAATGGCTCCCCTGCAGAATGTGTGAACGCTGGAGTGCTTTCACACCGAGGCGATGTGCTGGAAAAAAGTCCTGCAAGCGGCATCTTTGGAGCGGTGTATACCGCTCCTTCACCACTCCTGCCCATTGAAATGAATGCGCACCGCTGCCGAAGCACCTACAAAGCGTTTCAGCAGCAGCGCTTCAGGGGCGCATTTAACTCCTTCCTCGGCCGCTAGCTGGGTTATAAGCGCCCCGCTAGCAGCCGAATAGCGCCGCTAAAATGACGGTAAAGCGCCGCTAAAACTAACAGCGTTTTACCGTCAACACATGCTGGCTCCAGTGTGAAAGCAGCCTTAAGTAATAAGTGATACAGAAAATTTTTTACATTTAAACATTTATTAAACAAAACAAACCTCCAATCAGTTCACTTGTAAGTATAATTTAGATTAAAAAAAAAAAACTATATCTCAAATATTAAATACACAAAAACAGGTAATCAAAACTTTCGGCCGAAAAAAAATGGGCTAACTTCACTGCTTTTTTTTTTTTTTTTTTAATTTCATTAGTGTATTTTTTAAAAAAAATTGCGTTTGGAAGACCGCTGCGCAAATACAGTGTGACATAAAATATTGCAACAACCGCTATTTTATTCCCTAGGGTCTCTGCTAAAAAAATATATATATATAATGTTTGGGGGTTCTAAGTGATTTTCTAGCAGAAAATACAGGATTTTTACTTGTAAGCAACAAGTGTCAGAAAAGATTTAGTCTTTAAATGGTTAAACTGAGAACTTCTACACAGGGAGTTCAGTCTATTGATAAAAAAAAACTGAAGAGATACAAATGTTTCTTCTTATCAGATTTGGCAGGCTGCCCAGAGGAGGAGAGAAGAAAACTTCAGACAACTTGCACTGACTTCTATTACAGAAGTCACTTGTAAGACACCTGAAGTTATAAGGCTTTTTTTATCAGCACAATCGGCCGATGCCGATTAAGTAAAAAAAGCCAAATATCGGCCGATATATCGACCAAACGATACACCCACTTTTTTTTAAGGTTATTATCTGATTAATCGAAACAATAATCGGCCAACTAATCGATTATGAAAATAATCAGTAGATGCAGCCCTAAAGTAAACCCATCAGGGTTTACTTCCTCTTTAAAATAGATAATTCGCCTGGTGCAGACCATCTGTTCTTGGTGCCAGCTTGCATTTGCTGCATTGTTTGAAAAAAAAAAAAAAAGAACTAAGGGCAAGAACAGTATACACATAATATCACTCACATTCACTGCATCCCCCTATCCCCTTCGATAAAATAAAATGTTATATATATTGAAGTTAGGCCTATTATTTCGGATTAAAACTGTCCTTCTGCTGACCAATTGTATACTGTGGTATTCTCTGCAGTATCTTAATTCTTGTAGTACAACTCTAGCCTATGTAAATTTTGGTCTAGCCTTGCTCATTAAAATGTGCTGCTGCCTGTTCACTTTTTCTCTAGTACATTTTGACCTATTATCCCTAATTTATATCCCGCTGATAGCCAAGTTTTACACTGCTGTATTATCTACAGTCTCCTAATTCTTATTGAGAGCTTGATAGAAATTGACCAGAGGCTGGACAGTTTTGTATCAGCAAGAACAAGGGAAAGCCACAGTGAACTACTGGTCAATTTCTATCTGCCAATAAAAGCAGGCATATTACTGAAAATAATTGATGAAAATGTGCTGTTGCTAAAGCTACTTTAAATAAGTGTATTTTTCTTACGCACTAATCAGACCTGAGGTGATGGGAAATTACATCCGATTCTTAAGAAATAAGAGAAAGGTTGTTTAACCAGTGAGGAATCTTTTGACATGGAAGACATACACCATCCATAGATCAAATGCGTGAAGCTGGTTAACCTGATTCAACCTGAAAACCGGAACAAACAAAACTTTTCAAACAGAAGAAAGACTGGCAACCTGAACTGTGGTCAATGAGGAGAGAACTCACTTGAACAGGAACTTGAACAGGGAAGAGAACGCCCCAAGAATGACCTACTTGTAGAAGAAAGACAAGGACTGGTCTAAACAGAAAAAAAGGCCCTACGCCTCAACTCACCTGATCCCATAGGAATCCAGGGAACAAAAAACTCCATGTTTTAAATGACTACCAAGCAGACATTTACCTTGCCAAAATGTAAAAATATACATATATTGCTAATGTGCAATCAAAGTGCAAATAAGTAATGAAAAAAAACGAAACCTGTAGAAAATTCAAAACAGATAAAACAGTGCAATGCCATAGATGTGCAAAAAAAAACTATTCACAAAGTTCACAGTCCCTGTGTACACACAGCAAACATAGAAGTGTTCAGATAAACAGTGTAATATCATAAATCTCTTCTTCAAAAACCAGTGTTCTCACGCCACACTGTGCCAGATAAGTGTCTTTTTTATTCCCAGAGAAATCACACAGGTGGAAGCAGATGGAATTGGACTCACCAGATATGACCCACTTAGGATTAGAGTAGGTCAGATGGCGCTTGTTAAAATCATGCAGGTTTGCTCACATCTCACAGGTGGTAAACAAACTCCATCATACAGAAACAAAGGAAAGAGATCCACAGACAGTTTTAGTATAGCTTAAAAAAGGTTCAAGAAAAACTACAATAGCTGTGTGCTCAGCCCAGAACTAAGGTACAGTCGCATTCACATCCTGCCTCAAGTGCACCACCATGAACCCAGCATGTGTGTATGCTGCCGCAAATGGAGTGGCATCACATATCCCTGCTCAACAATTTTTGGCATTAGATGACTTTGCCAAAATGAAATTAATCAAATTGGGAAACTGCTATAACATATAGGTTAACCTAATTGCTGAAAAAAAAAAAAAAATACATTTAACACAAACTATTAAGGATGCACACTGCTCCTCCACCATCCATCAATTTAAAAGGATAAGTTCACCTATGAAACAACATGTTATATGTTCCACCTGTTTTTTGGATGGAACATGTAACGTGCCAGCATCTCGATCCCCCTCTCACTGTGACAGCAGGCAGAGGATCTTCTCCCCACACCCACTATAACAATTTAAAGGGGTTGTAAAGGCAGAAGGTTTTTTATCTTTATACATTAAGATAAAAAAACCTTCTGTGTGCTGCTGCTGTTGTTAATCAAAGTCAGCTAGCCAATCAGGAGAGAAAGGGGGCGGGGCCAGGTTGGGGCTCTGTGTCTGAATGGACACAGGGACCTGTGACTCGGCTCGGGTGCCCCCATAGCAAGCTGCTTGCTGTGGGGGCACTCAACAGGAGGGAGGGGCCAGGAGCACAGAAGAGGGACCCGAGAAGAGGAGGATCTGGGCTGCTCTGTGCAAATCCACTGCAACAGGGCAGGTAAGTATAACATGTTTGTTATTTTTATAGGAAAAAAAACAAGACTTTACAATCAGTTTAAAAACAGCGCAGCTGTGCGGGGCTCCGCCCACATGGCCGTGTCATTTATTCACAATTTCATGTGAAATAACAGACTACAAGTACCGTTAGCCATTGCGACTGACGACTTGTAGTGCTCAATAAACCAGAAGGTTGCTGGTGAGTGCTCTAGTAGTTCATTGCACTTCCTGCTGTCAAGTAACTGCTGATTGTGGGCGATATACTCAGCAGGTTCCTTAGAAAAAAAATCATAAATGCACAATGTTTTACATGCAAAAAAATGTGCATTTTTTTTTCCAGAAGGTGAACTTGGCTTTTAAAGGAGTTGTAAAGCAGAAGGTTTTTTTTATCTTAGTGCATTCTAAAAAACCCTTTGTGTGTAGCAGCCTCCCCAGCACCCCCTAATTACTTACCTGAGCCCCATCTCTCTCCAGCGATGTCCGAGAATGTCTAAGCCGTTCCTGGGGCACTCCTCCTGATTGTCTGAGACACAGCAGCAGCGCCATTGGCTCCCGAGGCTGTCAATCAGTCAGTCAGCCAATCAGGGGAGAGAGGTGGCAGGCCGGGGCTCCGTGTCTGAATGGACACACAGAGGTTTGACTCGGCTCAGGTGCCCCCATAGCAAGCTGCTGACTGTGGGGGCACTCGATAGGAGGGAGGGGCCAGGAGCAGCGAAGAGGGACCCAAGAAGAGGAGGATCCGAGCTGCTCTGTGCAAAACCAAACTGCACAGAGGAGGTAAATATAACATGTTTGTTATTTATTTTGTTTTTTTAAAAACAAGACTTTACAATCACTTTAACGTTATTAACCACTTGACCTCTGGAAGATTTACCCCCCTTCATGAACAGGCCATTTTTTTCTATAAAGCAGTTACTTTAACTGACATTTGCACAGACATGAAATGCTGTACCCAAATAAATTTTATGTCATTTGTTTTCCCACAAATAGAACTTTCTTTTGGTGGTATTTGATCACCTTTGCGTCTTTTATTTCTTGCGCTATAAACAAAAGACCAACAATAAAAAAAAAAATAAAAACTGTATTTTTTATTTTCTGCTATAAAACACATCCAATACAAACATTTTAAAAAAATCTAATTTCTTCAGAAATTTAGGCCAATATGTATTCTGCTACATATTTTTGGTAAAAAAAATCCCAATAAGCATTTATTGATGGTTTACACCAGTGGTTCTCAACCCTCTCCTCAAGTACCTCCAACAGGCCATGTTTGCAGGTTTTCCTTTATCTTGCACAGGTGCTTTAAATCAGAGTCAATAGCTTGGTATTTTGGACAGCAATTTTATCTAAGAGACATTACCAAAACATAGCCTGTTTGGGATACTTGAGGACATGATTGAGAACCACTAGTTTACATGAACATTATGGCGTCTACAAACTATGGGATATTATTTATTTTTTTTATAGTAGTAATGGCGGTGATCAGTGAATTATAGCGGGACTGCGATATTGTGGTGGACAATCTGACACTTTGTGGGAACACTAATACAGTGATCAGTGCTAAAAATATGCACGGTCACTGTACTAATGACACTGGCTGGGAAGGGTTAAACATCCAAGAGCGATCAAAGGGTTGAATGTGTGCTTAACCAGTGTTTCTGTCACATGTGTGTGCTGCTTTTACTAAGGGAAGGGATGGATTTTATTTCTTGCTTTGCAGGAACACAACATTTACATAGGCAGAGCTCTGCTCTGTGTGTTTTACAGACGATTGGCGGGTGCCGGCGGACATCCAGTGCCGACACCTGCAGATCGGCTTCTGCTGTGATTAATCACAGTAGAAGCGGTGCGCCTCCTAAAGGCGGAAGTACAGAATTGCGTAATATATACGCAGTACTGCACAGGCGGGCCACCCTGTAGCAGTAAATCTGCTATAGGGTGGTCTGGAACTGGTTATAGAATGCAGAGGGGACACTTCACCTGCTGGCTTTTCAGGCACTTTTGACCCCTAATGGTGTGCAACCTTACTAGTTTCTCTTTTTAAAAACCTGTGACCAAGATTAAGTAACAAACAAGTAACTAACAGCATTAGTTCTCAGCACAGAACTGGCCAGAGCTTCCTGGATTTTACTCACTCCCTGATGGTGATGATTGTACAAGCCCACCTCTTTAATTACCTAATACTATTCCTGAGCTCCCTATAAAGGCAGTTCCAGGCTGATGGGGGAAACCAGAATGATCCCACTTAGGCTCGCTTCACATGGGCTTGTCCATTTGACAGACCATTTGCATTTGCTCAGCGGGGGATCGATCCACTGATCCACGTTGAGCAGGCAAATGACAGATCCGTCTCCACTCACTGTGCTGAGACAGACCTGCCAGAGTCCCGCTCTCCTCTATGGGGAGGTCGGATGAAAATGGACCGCCTGTCCGTTTTCATCTGATCCCATCGACGGATGGAAAATAGGGTCACCATCTGTCTGGATTTGGCAGACAGCATTGGACTGAATGAATAAATGAATGAATGATTTGTAAAGCGCTGCAAATGCAAACTGAATCGCCTCAAGGCGCTGATGCATTGTATTGTCAAGCTTCACTGGACTGGATAGCAGCGGGTGTCAGTGGATCCGTCACCGCTGATATCTCCTGCTCCATAGAGGTGAATGGAGCATCCGATCAGGTCCGCCTGAAAAACCGACAGGCGGACCTGGTCGGAAAGCCTGTGTGAAAGGGCCTTTACAGTATATGCCAACTGCAATTAAGTTGCTATTTACATGTCAGTGTCGGGAGGTTTTGGACAGCTCTGAGGTAAAACCTTACTGCAGCTTGTGCAGTTACTTATCTACTTCTATAAGCTTTGTTCATATGCTTATCTAGTCATTCTTTAAACAAATTTAAAACTAGGTGTTTGATTACCCACCATGCATATTAACGAATTCTTACCTTTACAAAATGGAATGCTGATAACTACCCCAAAGGCAGTCCCGACCCACAGACGACCAGAGAATACTGACAGTGCAGAGACTTGTGCCATAGACATGCCAAAGCTGCTGGGACCTGTTACAAAGATGTACAATGCTTAATTTTATACAAAGCTCCACAATTTAAAAGTACATGACGAGACTGTAAACCTATACAAGCACCTTATTCAGTTCCACTAACAATGGCTAGAGTTGTGAAGTTCTTCAGGCACATCTCCTCCACTCACTGTAACCTTTGCTGTGCATTTCCCACTTACAGTGAGAAAAAAATTATTTGATCCCCTGCTGATTTTGTACGTTTGCCCACTGACAAAGAAATGATCAGCCTATAACTTTAATGGTAGGTTTATTTAACAAAAAACAGCGAGAGACAGAATAACAAAAAAAAAAAATCCAGAAAAACGCTTTTCAAAAAAGTTAGCAATTGATTTGCATTTAATGAGTGAAATAGGTATTTGACTCCTTCGCAAAACATGACTTAGTACTTGGTGGCAAAAACCTTGTTGGCAATCAGAGGTCAGGCGTTTCTTGTAGTTGACCACCAGGTTTGCACACATCTCAGGAGGGATTTTGTCCCACTCCTCTTTGCAGATCCTCTCCAAGTCATTAGGGTTTCGAGGCTGACGCTTGCTAACTCGATCTGTTCTGTGTGTTTTACCGATGATTAGCAGGGGCTGGCGGACATCCAATACTCCAATAATCCGCAGATCAGCTTCTGCGGTGATTAATCACCACAGAAGCGGTCCGCTGGTGGCACGTTAAGGTGTAAGCTAATATGCCAACTACAATTAAGAGCACGATGCTATTTACACGTCAGTGTCAGGAGGCTGCAGACAGCTGAGGTGAAACCTTACTGCAGCTTGTACAGTTACTTCAGCTCCCTTCACATATTTTCTTAGGGATTCTAAGGAATTAAGGTCTGGAGACTGGCTAGGCCACTCCAGAACCTTAATGTGCTTTTTCTTGAGCCACTCCTTTGTTGCCTTGGCCGTGTGTTGTAGGTCATTGTCATGCTGGCATACCCATCCACGACCCGTTTTCAATGCCCTGGCTGAGGGAAGGAGGTTCTCACCCAAGCTTTGATGGTACATGGCCCCGTCCATTGTCCCTTTGATGCGGTTCAAGTTGTCCTGTCCACTTAGCAGAAAAACACCCCCAAAGCATAATATTTCCACCTCCATGTTTGACAGTGGGGATGGTGTTCTTGGGGTCATAGGCAGCATTCCTCCTCCTCCAAACACGACGAGTTGAGTTGATGCCAAAGAACTCGATTTTGGTCTCATCTGACCACAACACTTTCACCCAGTTCTCCTCTGAATCATTCAAATGTTCATTAGCAAACTTCAGGCAGGCCTGTACATGTACTTTCTTTAGCAGGGGGACCTTGCGGGTGGCGTAGAATTTCAGTCCTTCACAGCGTAATGTGTTACCAATTATTTTCTTGGTGACTATGGTCCCAGCTGCCTTGAGATCATTGACAAGATTCTCCCGTGTAGTTTTGGGCTGATTCCTCACCGTTCTCATGGCCATTGAAACTCCAGGTGAGATCTTGCATGGAGCCCCAGACCGAGGGAGATTGACAGTTTTTTTGTGTTACATTTGCGAATAATCTTACTCACTGTTGTCACCCAATCACCAAGCTGCTTGGCGATGGTCTTGTAGCCCATTTCAGCCTTGTGTAGGTCTACAATCTTGTCCCTGACATTCTTGGACAGCTCTTGGGCCTTGGTCATGGTGCAGAAATTGGAATCTGATTGATTGCTTCTGTAGACAGGTGTCTTTTAAATGGGTAACAAGCTGAGATTAGGAGCACTCTTAATCTCAGCTCGTTACCTGTATAGAAGATACCTGGGAGCCAGAAATATTGCTGATTGATAGGGAATCACTTATTTCACTCATTAAAAATGCAAATCAATTTATAACTTTTTTGAAATGCGTTTTTCTGGATATTTTTGTTGTTATTCTGTCTCTCACGGTTAAAGTAAACCTACCATTATATTATGCCACATACACGAATAACAGCACCACCTGGTGTCTAAATCAAATAATATGGGAGTATAACTTTTCCCCCCACAGAGATGGTAATAAAATTACCTTTTGCCAAGAGAAATTACAGCTCTTGTGCTCTGTGATAACAGGAATACTGCCCAGTCCATTCCAGCTGAAAAGCATATAACTTTTTCTACTTGGGGTGGCCATACATAGGTCATTTGTCCACTCCAAAGAGAGATTTGCATTTTACCTAAACCTGACATAATGGGGCATATTTAAAAAAGCAGAGACTCTCACATTGAGCAAACATAAAAGTAGGCGAATCTTCCTTGTGCATGTGTTTTAATTTGACAGTGATTGATTCACAAACAATGAATGTTTGGTGAAAGTAACATTCACTGCTTTATAAATATGTTCCTTTGTGTCAGGATAACCATCAGGTTACATAGTTACATAGTTGGTGAGGTTGAAAAAAGACACAAGTCCATCAAGTCCAACCTATGTGTGTGATTATATGTCAGTATTACATTGTATATCCCTGTATGTTGCAGTAGTTCAGGTGCTTATCTAATAGTTTCTTGAAACTATCAATGCCCCCCGCTGAGACCACCGCCTGTGGAAGTGAATTCCACATCCTTGCCGCTCTTACAGTAAAGAACCCTCTAAGTAGTTTAAGGTTAAATCACTTTTCTTCTAATTTTAATGAGTGGCCACGAGTCTTGTTAAACTCCCTTCTGCGAAAACGTTTTATCCCTATTGTGGGGTCACCAGTTTGGTATTTGTATATTAAAATCATATCCCCTCTCAATCGTCTCTTTTCCAGAGAGAATAAGTTCAGTGCTCGCAACCTTTCCTCATAACTAAGATCCTCCAGACCCCTTATTAGCTTTGTTGCCCTTCTTTGTACTCGCTCCATTTCCAGTACATCCTTCCTGAGGACTGGTGCCCAGAACTGAACAGCATACTCCTGGTGCGGCTGGACCAAAGTCTTGTAGAAGGGGAGAATTATCGTTTTATCTCTGGAGTTGATCCCCTTTTTAATGCATGCGAATATTCTGTTTACTTTGTTAGCAGCAGCTTGGCATTGCAGGCCATTGCTGAGCCTGTCATCTACTAGGACCCCCAGGTCCTTTTCCATCCTAGATTCCCCCAGAGGTTCTCCCCCCAGTGAGTAGATTGCAGATTCATATTTTTGCCACCCAAATGCATTATTTTACTTTTTTCTACATTGAACCTCATTTGCCATGTAGTTGCCCACCCCATTAATTTGTTCAGATCTTTTTGCAAGGTTTCCACATCCTTCGGAAAAGTTATTGCCCTGCTTAGCTTAGTGTCGCCTGCAAATACAGAGATTAAACTGTTTATCCCATCCTCCAGGTCGTTTATGAACAAATTTAATAGGATTGGTCCCAGCACAGAACTCTGGGGGACCCCACTACCCACCCCTTACCATTCCGAGTACTCCCCATTTATCACCACCAGGTAGATATAAAAAAAAAAAAAATGCAAATGATCTTTCTGTGTATTGCCAACGCAGGCAAAAAAAAGTTATTATGCTTTTGGCTGGATTGCACTGGGCAATATTTCTGTTATCACAGAAGAGCTTTAGTTATTATTATTATTTAAGGTACTTATATAGCGCCGTCAATTTACGCAGCGCTTTACATATACATTGTACATTCACATCAGTCCCTACCCTCAAGGAGCTTACAATCTAAGGTCCCTAACCCACATTCATATACTAGGGCCAATTTAGACAGAAGCCAATCAACCTACCAGCATGTCTTTGGAGCTGCCATGACCCATGATTTCTGCACGAATAATATACAGATGTCTAATTCAGGTTACAAAATCCGGGTTGTGCATGTGTGTCCTTGCACTTATCACTTCATTAGTCAGAAAGGCAGTCATTTCACTGAGTATTGTGGAAGGGGGCACCAGAACTCTGACTTCAAAGCTGACACATTCTTACTATGCATCCGTGTCTAGGGCCTCCCCAGAGCTCAGTAACCTTTTTGCATGTGAAGTTGCCATACTGTATTGGACAGGTTTGGGTTAAGTAGCATTGTGTTGAGAAACTTGCTGAAATTCTTTCAGCCAAAATATATCTTTTCCCCTCTTTTGATGTAGTAAAGAGATTATTCCACTTTGTAAATAGAAAGATTGTTTTGGGGTTGGATATATTTAACCATTATAGGGTAAATGTATTGAAGCATAATGCATGCAGTGTTTTCATTAATACCAAATAATCTTGTAATGTTTACAGTCTACAAATATATATTTCTCTCAATTCTCTAAAGGTTTTATTTCTAAATGAGCCCAACTTATGTCTTACAAACTGTCCATTATTGCAGTATTTTCTATGCAAAATTAAAGTGGTTGTAAAGTCTGAAGTTTTTTACCTTCTTGCATGTTATGCATGAAGGTAAAAAGCCTGTGTGCCGCCCCCCCCCCCCCCCCATAGAAACCCCTAATTCTCATCTGAGCCCCCTCTCGATTCCAGCGATATTCACAAGAGCATCAGTTGTCCCAGGTTTCCCTGTCAATCACAGCCAGTGGGCCAATGAGTAGTTATCGGGGGCGGGGCCGAGCCCTGGCTCTATGTGACTTATGGACACATAGAGCAGGGCTCAGGAGCGGGCACGCACCAGTGCCCCTATAGCAAGCGGCTTGCTATTGGGGGCACTGGTCAAGGGGGAGGAGCCAGGAGCACCGGCGGGGGACCCAAGAAGAAGAAGACTGGGGCTACTCTATGCAAAACCACTGCACAGAGCAGGTAAGTATTTTTTTTTTAAAACAAACCTTTAGTACCACTTTAAGCTCATAGTTTAACCCTTTTTGACCGATTTGAACACTGCACAGCTCATGCAGAAGACATGTATAGGCTAACTAAGCAAAGGCTGATGCTTACAAAGTTGCTGCATCATTCTTTAATGTTTTCATATCCTTTCAAAGTGTATTCACCATAAATAATTGGGATACAACTAGCTGTCAAGATGAGTACCGTCAGAGCTCAGTGATATCAAGGTAGCACAGACTTCCTTGCAGACTACAAATATGAATATTGTGTATAAGCATGCCCTCACCCAGCATTCTTTGTATAAATGGCTCCAGTTCCAGCTCCTGTAAAGGTTGTCCTGTCTGGGCATGAAACAGACGCAAAATAGAATCAAGCCGCACAGACACCCACACACCATCCCCTGCAGCTGCAATATGCCGAACTTGGCTTTCAGGGCGAGGAGTTGCTTCAAACCATTGCTAAAAAAAACAAGCACAATAAAAATGCTGTATTTAAAGACAATTATATGTTTTATTTCACCTTTAAAAGCATTAACTGTACTTCTGCATGAGAAAAAAAAATTACCTTCACTTTGGCAGTGCGTGGATCCACAACATATATCCGATTCCTGTAGCCACACCACACTTCTCCTCGTACAGACACAGAACAGCGAATGGACTGCTGAGGTCTACCCAAGTCTACAACTTTTGGATTGTCCAAATCCCAGTTCCTAGCTGATGAAATGCATTACTTATTACTGCTGAAAGAGTCAACATTAACCTCTGCAAAATTTAAAGTGTCATTAAACCCACATTTTTTTTGGTGTATTTACATATTAAAGCGGATTTTTATTTTATTTTTTTAGGTAATCTGTTCTGCTACACACTTAAATACTTTAATGCGTGTGATTTATAAATTTGCTGCTCAATTCCCATATTTTGTAATTACTCATGTTTGTTTTCAGCTCTGCAGAGCGCTTCCATCTTCACTGTGGGCATGTGAAGCCCACTAGGAGTCTCTTCCGGGATATGGTGCTGCTGGCTACCCAGCATGCACCTCCAGATCTCTCACGCTCGCACAGTATACACACTGCGAAGCGCAGGAATATTATCTAGCCGATGCATTGCATCGTGCCATTTCTGGTTTCGAAATAACGCAATGCTACGGCCCGGCGATGCCAGTTGTCTCCTGGAATTGATGACGCGCATCTCTCAGGAGACATTGCAAAGCCAGAAATGACGTGCATGGCTGTGAAGCAGGAACAATATAATAAAGAATTACTAAAGTAAGTGATACAGCAAAAAAAATTATATGCCAATTCGTTAATAGTGCCCACATTACTGCTGGATTGTGAGGAGTTCAAAATGTGGGTGGAACTCCGCTTTAAAGTATGGTCTCTCCCTGGATTCAGAACCTTTGCATCATTCATGTTTGGAATTTTAATAAATAACTGGTTGATCCTGCTGTTACATCTGACTTCCCTATACTGATTCAATCTTCTGCACCTTCAATTGCCACTCTCAGTGCACATGCCCTGGCAGATCCTTGTAAAGAAGCAGTTCACTTTCTCCTTTATCCTCTGGAAGCCAATCCACGTAGCTCGTTTCATTGACTTGCGGGACGGCTTCAGCAGGTTGTCTGAAGCTCCACCCCCTCCTCTCCGCCCCACCTGACCGTGTCAGATTGAGGGGAGGCTCTAGCAGGGATGATTGACAGAGTCTCCTCCCCTGCCCCCCTATATGACACACTAAGTAGAGGCTTGTGGGGTGGCTCCCAGGAAGTTGAATGGCAGCAGCTCTTCCAGGGAGCTTCGCTCCAAAGCTGGATATACATGCCTTAATTTTTTTCATTAAGCCAGCGGGCTAAATGGAAAAAACTGAACCTATTCCCCCAATCACACACTCAAGGTGGGTGGGGGAATCTTTCCCCCTGCGCTTCTGTATTCTGACAGCAGAGGGACTCCAAACGCTGTCAGAAAACACAGATCAGCACTGCAGCTATTAGCTGCGACTGCTGATCAAGTGGCATTTTTCCAACAGGTTTGTTCAGCATAAGTAGATCGACAGATCGACCTCTGTAGAGCGGCAGTGGCTACAGAGGATCTGATGATACACAATAATGAACTTGACATGGTTTATTTATTCATTTACTTTTAAATTCAATTTTTTTTTTATTACACAAAGTAGACTTCCTGCAGTGACATCTGCAAACTATGTCAGAGGCTTCATGCTTGCTCCACCCATTGATCTCACAGTGCAGTAAGGAGCAAATATCAAAATGTCACATAACTGTGGTATAAAGCAATGGAAATAAGGTATTTGGACATAATATTGCAACGTGAATTACAGACTGATGGTTACAGTGAATGATTTCTGTATGATAGATAGAAACAAGTGGCACTGAGTTTACTGACACTTTAAGGTATATATGTATAAGTCTGATTCTCTGTATAAAATAGGCACTTGCCTTCCTATTTTCTCCCCCAATGCCTTTATGGTGATCTTTTATGGTGGTTAACCGAAAAAGCAAGATCAAGTCCCAAGTCGTATGCAATAGGTTCGGTTGTACATGGTTGTGATATTTTTCGCCCAGTTGTTTGTGTGTATATGGTTGTAGTCTGGGTGTTCTGTTATCCTCTGAGCAATAATAAACTGTTGCAAGGTTGCCAGATGACCAGACTGCACTCATAGATTGAATCATTGCCAAATAGATTTTAGATTTATAACTCTCTTTATGCTGTAAATTCTTGCAGACAAAGCCTGTTATTACCTTTTTCTTTTCTGCTTGTCACATAATGCCATATGAGGGAAAGAGTATTCTTAACACCCAAAGCAACCTGACTCTGCCCTTCCCTGCCCCTTGCTGTGCTAGAAATATAAAAGGGAGGGTGCTTTCCTTAGACTCTTTTATATACAAGACCATTGTATTATTGCATGTGTTTTTTGTGGCTTCCTTAGACTGTAAAGATAAAACTCTCCACATAGAATAATAAAGGAAAATAACAAAATAGTCATTCACACACTAGAACTTACCTGCATTTCTACTAAATATTGCAAGTGTGCCATCACCCAATGTTGCCACTACACGGTCACCCGTATGTCTGTCACGTAGACAAAAGACAATTAGTTAGCGGCTAAGAAGCAAATTGAGATGAAGAGAGAGCAAGAAAGAGTAATTAGAAGTTTAGTGTACTGTATAATAGTTACTGATTAATCTACCAGCATCAACAGACGTGTCAGTTGATACAGTATCGCACAAAAGTGAGAACACCCCTCACATTTTTGTAAATTTTTTATTATATCTTTTCATATGACAACACTGAAGAAATGACACTTTGCTACAATGTAAAGTAGTGAGTGTACAGCTTGTATAACAGTGTAAATTTGCTGTCCCCTCAAAATAACTCAACACACAGCCATTAATGTCTAAACCGCTGGCAACAAAAGTGAGCCCACCCCTAAGTAAAAGTGTCCAAATTTGGCCCAAAGTGTCAATATTTTGTGTGGCCACCATTATTTTCCAGCACTACCTTAACCCTCTTGGGCATGGAGTTTACCAGAGCGTCACAGGTTGCCACTGGAGTCCTCTTCCACTCCATGATGACATCACGGAGCTGATGAATGTTAGAGACTTTGTGCTCCTCCACCTTCCGTTTCAGGATGCCCCATAGATGCTCAATAGGGTTTAGGTCTGGAGACATGCTTGGCCAGTCCATCACCTTTACCCTTAGCTTATTTGGCAAGGCAGTGGTCATCTTGGAGGTGTGTTTGGGATCATTATCATGTTGGAATACTGCCCTGCGGCCCAGTCTCCAAAAGGAGGGGATCATGCTCGGCTTCAGTATGTCACAGTACAGTGAAAGTATGTTTGCACTCATGGTTCCCTCAATGAACTGTAGCTCCCCAGTGATGGCAGCACTCATGCAGCCCCAGACCATGACCTCTATGCTTGACTGTAGGCAAGGCACACTTGTCTTTGTACTCCTCACCTGGTTGTCCCCACACAAGCTTGACACCATCTGAACCAAATAAGTTTATCTTGGTCTCATCAGACCACAAATCGTGGTTCCAGTAATCCATGTCCTTAGTCTGCTTGTCTTCAGCAAACTGTTTGCGAGCTTTCTTATGCATCATCTTTAGAAGAGGCTTCCTTCTGGGATGACAGCCATGCAGACCAATTTGATGCAGTGTGTGGCGTATGGTCTGAGCACTGACAGGCTGACCCCCCACCCCTTCACCCTCCGCAGCAATGCTGGCAGCACTCATACCTCTATTTCCCAAAGATAGCCTCTGGATATGAAGCTGAGCATGTGCACTCAACTTCTTCGGTCGATCATGGCGAGGCCTGTTCTCAGTGGATCCTGTCCTGTTAAACCGCTGTATGGTCTTGGCCACCATGCTGCAGCTCAGTTTCAGGGTCTTGGCAATCTTCTTATAGCCTAGGCCATCTTTATGTAGAGCAACAATTCTTTTTTTCAGATCCTCAGAGAGTTCTTTGCCATGAGGTGCCATGTTGAACTTCCAGTGACCAGTATGAGAGAGAGAGAGCGATAACATCAAATTTAACACACCTGGAGAGAAGAAAGGAGGGCGGCCCAAGAACTACTGAGGAGCCAGGCGGGTGTGATGTTCGCTGTCCGTCGTTCGGTGTCGGGGAGGACGGAGGGGGAGCGGAGGATCGCTCAGGTGCTGAAGGATCGATTCCCCCGGGCGGCTCACGTTCGTGTTGTGGACATTTCAGGCGGATGCGGATCGATGTATGAGATTCATGTGGAAAGTGAAGTTTTCCGGGAGAAACGAATCGTCCAACAACATCACATGATCAACGAGGCGTTACAGGAAGAGATAAAGTCTATGCACGGCCTGAGAATCTTCACCTCCGTCCCCAGCTAATCACAAGAGACTTTATAGGACTTTCCATCCCGGACTCTCCCCGAGGATGATCGAAGGGTCAACATGACAGCACTTTACACTCATCTACGAGCATGCCACGCCTGCGCACAACTCACCTCCGACACTTCCTGTATGAATATGAGAATAAATGTATCAACGCGAAAAAAAAAAATTAACACACCTGCTCCCCATTCACACCCGAGACCTTACAACACTAATGAGTCACATGGCACCGGGGAGGAAAATGGCTAATTGGGCCCAGTTTTGACATTTTCACTTAGGGGTGTACTCACTTTTGTTGAAGCTGTTCAGACATTAATGGCTGTGTGTTGAGTTATTTTGAAGGGGCAGCAAATTTATACTGTTATACAAGCTGTACACTCTCTACTTTGCTACAATGTAAAGTGTTATTTCTTCAGTGTTGTCACATGAAAAGATATAATAAAATATTTAGAAAAAATGTGAGGGGTGTACTCAGTTTTGCAATATACTGTATGTGAATTTAGACATATTTTTTGTACAACTTTCTCAAGCAATATTGTGAATGGGGCACCTTGCAGACTCTGAACTACAATGGCTTTACTTGTTAAAAACCTGTAGATATAATGAGGTCCGGGGATTGCCAAAAATAAATGGAAAAAAAAAAAACACAGGGTGGTCTCATCATTCTCAAATTCACAAGTCAGGCGGGACCAACAATTAAATCGGTATTAAACCCAAAAGCAAAATAATAATATATTGCAGCTTAAAAATCCTTAGATGTGGTGGCTGCATTAGTTTACTTTTTATGTTTTTTTCTTTTATTTCACTAGGTGATCCAGCCAGTTACACATATCCTGTCTAAGACCTCTTTCGCACGAGCGGACCGATCGGGTCCACCTGTCCATTTTTCAGGCAGACCCGATCGGACCACCCATTGTTCTCGATTGGGAGGCAGATGTAGACCGGCATATGTCCGTTTACACCCGCCTGCATCCGATCTGATCAACACAGACGAATGGGGATCCGTTCCCCATTCGTCTAGTGGATGGGAGCAGATGAGAGTCGCATGGAAAAGGACAGGCAGTCCGTTTCAATCGATTGCCTATAGAGAACAGCATGTTGTGTCCGTGTCTGCTCTGCATAGTGGAGCGGACACCGACCTGTAATCTGTCTGCTCAACAGGGATCAGGGACAGATCCCCCACTGAGCATCTGGATCTGCTTCATGGAGTCCGCCCCATGTGAAACGGGCCTTAGGGTGTATGCTATCTGGATGATGTAGTAAAGTAAACAGCAGGACTGTCAGTCTGTGGATAGGGTAAGCAGATTTAGATGGACCCGACTAACAAATTAAAACTGAACTCCAGCTAACACTTTATAAGCAGTTAAAACAAATCTGACCATTGTAGGTACCCCTGTCAGTATTTGTGGTCAGTGGTTTGTCTCAACTCTGTAACTACTACTTTGTCTGGACAGCTTGGTCTGTTATAATAAGCTGAAAAATAACAGACTTACTAGGAAAAAAAGGTAAGAGATAACTAATGCAGCCACCACATTTAGAAATTGGTAAGCTGCAATTTAATATATTTTTGTTTTTGGCTTTAATACCGATTTAAAGCTGTGTACACGCACCCAGCGGGCTGATTGAAAAAAAAAAACAGAGTTTTGAGAATGAAACAAATATTAATTTTCACAAAGTCTGTTGCTTGATTTTTTTTTAGATCTTTTTGTCAAATGTTGACTATGGTATACTGAAGTATAGTTACAAGCATTTCATTTCAAGTGTCAAAGGCTTCTTCTGACAATTATATAAAGTTTGTGCAGAGTCAATATTTTCAGTGTTAACCCTTCTTTTTCAAGACCTCTGCAATTCGCCCTGGCATGCTGTCACTCAAACTTCTGGGCCATATCCTGACTGATGAAAGCCCGTTCTTGCATAATCAATGCTTGGAGTTTGTCAGAATTTGTGGGGTTTTTTGTTCTCCGGCCTCTTGAGGATTGACCACAAGTTCTCAATGGGATTAAGGTCTGGTGAGTTTCCTGGCCATGGACCCAAAATGTTGTTGTTTTGTTCCCCAAGCCACTTCGTTATCACTTTTGCCTTACGGCAAGGTGCTCCATCATGCTGGAAAAGACATTGTTCATCACTAAACTGTTCTTGGATGGTTGGGAGAAGTTGTTCTCGGAGGATGTTTTTGTACCATTCTTCATTCATGGCTGTGTTCTTAGACAAAATTGTGAGTGAGCCCACTCCCTTGGCTGAGAAGCAACCCCACACATGAATGGTCTCAGGATGCTTTACTGTTGGCATGACACAGTCCTGATGGTAGCGCTCACCTTTTCTTCTCCGGACAAGATTTTTCCAGATTCCCCAAACAATCAGAAAGGGGATTCATCAGAGAAAATGACTTTACCCCAGTCCTCAGCAGTCCAATCCCTGTACCTTTTGCAGAATATCAGTCTGCCCCTGATGTTTTTCCTGGGGAGAAGTGGCTTCTTTGCTGCCCTTCTTGACACCAGGCCATCCTCCAAAAATCTTCTCCTCACTGTGCAAGCATATGCACTCACACCTGCCTGCTGCAATTCCTGAGCAAGCTCTGCACTGGTGGTGCCCCGATCCCGCAGTTGAAACAACTGTAGGAGACGATCCTGGCGCTTGCTGGACTTTCTTGGGCACCCTGAAGCCTTCTTCACAAATGCAGTGGAAATGTTTATAGGATTAAGTTCATTTTCATGACAAAGAGGGGCTTTGCTATTAATTGAAATGCATCTGATCACACTGATCATAACATTCTGGAGTATATGCAAATTGCCATCATAAACACAGAGGCAAGAGACTTTGTGAAAATTAATATTTGTGTCATTCTCAAAACTTTGTGAATGTTGTCATGATGTTGTGATGTTAGTTTGGCGATCTCCCCTGTTGTGCCTTTGTATTCTGACAGGGGGACTTGGATTAGGACTAGTATCATGCTGAATTACAACTTACACAATACTGTGTATGGCATCTTTAAGTTGAACTTTTTGTAGGCAGGTCCTCCAATCAGATACAGCAGAATGAATAAATAAACTAAAGTAAATGAAATACAACATGTTACTGTTACAAGAAACAAAAACAGGAACATTAAATTGAACTTTAGGCAAAAACAACTAAAACACAAATTAAATACCGTATTACCGTATAAAATCAGGGGAAAACCGTGGGTGCGTGTTATACGCCGATCCCCGCTAATTTTGATCGATCAGGGCAATCGCCGCCGACATACACATAGCGTGTAGATTTAAAAATGGCGCCGTGGAGTTCGCAGGGACTCAGCGGAGTGGAACGAGCGCCGCCGAGATCAGTGACTGGGCGGAGCCGAGATACACATAGCCGAGTGTACTCGGCTCTTCTCGGCGCCGCTCACAGTCACGCCCAGTCCCGCCATTGGACCTGTGTTGTGTCCATCATAGGGCGGGACTGGGCATGATTGTGAGCGGCGCCAAGAAGAGCCGAGTACACTCGGCTATGTGCATCTCGGCTCCGCCCAGTCACTGTGATCTCGGCGGCGCTCGTTCAGCTCCGCCGAGTCCCTGCGAACTTCGCGTGCCATATTTAAATCTGTAATGGACACTGGGGGCAAGGCTGCAATGACAATGCTGCACTGACCACTGGGGCAAGGCTGCACTGGGGCAAAGCTGCACTGACAAGGCTGCACTGGGGCAAAGCTGCACTGACAAGGCTGCAATGGACACTGGGGCAAGGCTGCACTGACACTGAAAAGGCTGCAATGACACTGACAAGGCTGCAGCTGGACACTTATAACGCTGCAATGATGGGCATTTTAATGTAAGTTTTTTTCCTCAAACTTCCCTCCTAAAAGTTTTTTTTCCTTAAAATTCCCTCCTAAACTTGGGGTGCGTGTTATACGCCGGCTCGTGTTATACGCCGATAAATACGGTATATATATGGTAGCTGTTCAACCTGCCAAATAGAGCATAACTTTAGAACAGGGGATACTGGTCTTAAAATATATTTATAAGGCTCACACAGTATGATTTCTGTGTTGAGATAATTTTTGACTAACCTTTCATTAAGAAATAGAAATATCATTAAATTTAATGTCAGCTTAATTAATATACGAACTGGTGATGGTGAAAACTTGGGCAGCATTTTAAGTGGAACTTTACCCATATTAGTTTGATAACAATTATTGTTCTTTACCAAAAGAACATGCATTCCACATTAATAAATATGCTACCAAAATTAGTGTGTGCTGTAAATTGCCTCAAGCATTGTACCGATTTCTTATTAATGGAGGCCGCCATTTTGTTGAAGCCCAGAGCAGTCACTTCCTGATTGAAAAAACTCAAAGCTCAAAAACTATATTTTACTTTCTGCAATTAAAATGTGTGCATTTCCAGCCTTAGTTTTATATCTTGGCTCAGCTAGAGAGGAAGGGTACAGTAGATGACAGTGCTCAGGATCACCGAGCTGTCACTGCCAAGAAAGGGGAGAATAGCAGGGATTTCCTCTCACTTCCTGATTGACTATGGGACAGGAAGTGAAGGGAAATCTTCCCAATGGGACACATATGGCGAAAAAAAATCTGACAAGGGTTAAAACCCTCCCGCCCTCTAGCCAAAATTAAAAAAAGTTTTGCACATAGTTCTACTTCAAGTCTTTTGTGTCACCCTGGCAGCAGAGTTTGTCCTGTCACGTCTCCTGCTTTAATCTTTACTCTCCCTAATTTGAACTTCCTCGGCACAGTCTGTGTCATTCTTTTTTGCTTCCTCCCCCCTCAGCAGTAAAGCCTTGTTCACACCTATGCGCCTCCAGGCAATTTAAGGGGTTTCAGATGCCGGGTGGGGTTTATGATCATGTGACCATCGTGATCGGCTGTCAGAGCGGTTGCTGTACCGAGAGCACATAGGACGTGTGCTCTCGGCACACCTCTATGTAGAATCTGGCATTATATGAAACAAATTGAGCCTCCTATTGTTTGATCTAATACACATACTGTTGTCAGTAGCATTGTTAAAAGGGTTTTTAGACAAAACAGGTGTAAAATGATTTTAATAAACTCACATCAGCTTTTGTATCAGAAGTAGCTTACCTCCCTTCTTGTGTCCCTAACCAGATGGTGGCACCTCTGACACGGTCCTGACTCTCCTCTTCACATGCTTCAGTCTCTTTTAAACATTCTAACCTATAGGCTGCACAGAAAGTGAAATAGCGGGTCAAAAAAAAAAAAAAAGAAATAGCGGGTCACAGTCACATATACAGCATGCATATGTACTGAATCTTAAGAGAAAAACAATCATTAAGCCTAAAGCTGGGTATACATGGCTCAGTTTTTTCATTCAGCCCACTGGCAAGCGTTTCTTCAGACTACTGTCACCATAAGAAAAGGGCACTCCTTTTCATTGTGATGACGTCTGACAAAACGCGGAAGAGCATTGCTTGGGAGATTGGCTGGCTGGGCTGAGCGAGCATTGAGATAGCCACAGCCATATATATCTATATATAGATATTTACACACACAATATACAGTATCTCACAAAAGTGAGTACACCCCTCACATTTTTGTAAATATTTTATCATATCTTTTCATGTGATAACACTAAAGAAATTACACTTTGCTACAATGTAAAGTAGTGAGTGTACAGCTTGTATAACAGTGTAAATTTGCTGTCCCCTCAAAATAACTCAACACACAGCCATTAATGTCTAAACTGCCGGCAACAAAATGAGTACACCCCTAAGTGAAAATGTCCAAATTGGGCCCAAAGTTTCAATATTTTGTGTGGCCATCATTATTTTCCAGCACTGCCTTAACTCTCTTGGGCATGGAGTTCACCAGAGTTTCACAGGTTGCCACTGGAGTCCTATTCTACTCCTGCATGACGACATCACAGAGCTGGTGGATGTTAGAGAACTTGAGCTCCTCCACCTTCCATTTGAGTATACCCCAGAGATGCTCAATAGGGTTTAGGTCTGGAGACATGCTTGGCCAGTCCACTCCCTTCCTGATGATGGCCCACTGATTGGCTGGAACGCATCAAGGCAATATCGCATCACTGCGACACTCTCCCGCCCACGCTACCCTTCGGGAATCGAGCCGGACCGCGAATAGTGGTACACAACACTTTGTGGGCTGATTCCCCAAACAAATAACCAACTATACACGCCGGGTGCCAGGATATTAGGCACCATTGCATGTGAGTGGAATTTGTTTAATTGTTTTTACCAATACATTTTCAAAGGCATTGCGCAATGAGGATTCTTTTTTATTATTCCCATTTAATTATATGAGGCGACTTGCTGCAAGAGACGCCAGCACAAATCTTTCCAGGGGTTTCCCCACATGCTTGAACGACCACACTAGAGATAGATGGTCAATTCCTATGGGTAAGTTCACATCTATGTGGGGAACCCAGTCTGAGCACCTTGGAAAACAGATTTACTATTGAGCATGTGTACTTTCAATATCACCATATATTGGGACTGTTCAGGATTTATATTCATTATTGTTACACCCAGCGCGGTGGATTGTTTCTTATATTTGCCTTTGCCATTTAGTAAGTTTTTACTGCAGCTGGTGGAATTAAATTTGTGTAATATATTTAATCACTATTCAGTGGCGCTTAGTATATATTTTTTCTGTCACTAATTTACATTGTAGCAAAGTGTCATTTCTTCAGTGTTATCACATAGATAGATATACAGTAAATAATAGATAGAAAAGATATAATAAAATATTTATAAAAATGTGGGTGGTGTATATATATATATATATATATACACACACACATACATATATACACACATATACACACACAGCAGAGCTGCTGATTTTAAGTGACACAATATTATCTTCTATTATGTGAGTGTATTTTATATATTTCTTACAAGTAAAGCTCTATGTTACCGCTATATTTTTGAGCATTGATCTCTCCACACCACTGAGGAGTGTTAGCCGATTGAGAGTGGGGGTGTTATCTGGGTGTTATTTGTGAAAGTGCACTTTGATCTCTATTGGGGGTCATTTTTATAAGGTGAGAGAGTCCCCACAAGAGGGAGAATGATGAAGGTTGCTCTTTGCACTTCTGCTCATTGAAAATGCCAGTGTCTCGCATCATGTATCACATCGCATCGCATGCACTTATGGAGATGTACATTTTGAATATCCACTTTGATACACTTTTACACGGTGCATGGTATGCTGGAGGTTGGACATTTTATTAATATTTTGACTTTTTGAGAGACTTTATCATCATAATTAATATTTGATCAAGATGTGTGCACATTAATACTGGGCACTTTCACCCCCTTCTTGCCCAGGCCAATTTTCAGCTTCAGCCCCGTTGCACTTTGAATGATAATTGTGCGGTCATGCAACACTGCACACATAATGAAATATTTATAATTTTTTTCACACAATTAATTCTTTTGGTGGTATTTAATCACAACGGTGTTTTTTTAAATTTTTGCTAAATAAAAAAAGACCATACATTTTGAACCCCCCCACATTTTCTTCTTTATGCCAAAATGTATAAATCTACATTTTTTTTATGAAAATACCCCCAAATCAGTGATTATTATTTAGTTTGTGAGAAAATTATGGAGTCCACAAACTACTGTATATATGAAAATCGATCAATCCTGATGTACTGACGGTCGATCTCATTTTTTGAGGCCCAAAAATGTGAGAACAGCACAAATATCTCCAAAATGACCACTTTTTGGAAACTAGACAGTGGAAGATATTTAGTAAGAGGCATGGAGACTTTTTTTAAGTTGGAATTTTTTTTCACAATTTTTTGGAAAATTGAGAAATCAAAATCATTTTTTCACTGTCTTTTTCTATTTCTTTTACATACTGTCACTAGTCCAGCACAGCGTCATCAAATAACTGGCATGGCCATGATTAGGGACACTGACTGGTGACACAGTATGTAAATAAAAAAAAATTCAATTTTTTTTTAATTTTTAACATTTTTAACATATCTTTATTAATTTTTTAACATTTTCTTTAATTTTTTTACATACTGTGACCAGAGCAATGCAGTGTTACCATAGTAACACTGTAATACTCTGGGGAGGTGGACAGTATTATTATTTTTTTTTTACACACGATTGTTGAATGAGTGAATATCAATATGTTATAAACAACAATTTTTACTGAATAAAATTGATTAATTTAGTGTGTATTGTTGTAATTAGGGGTGATTGGCGACAGCTAATCACATGGTACAGGTGGGCTGTGATTGGACTCGTCTGTACCATGTGATTACTGTGACCAATCACAGTAGTCAACACAATAGTACACAATGAATGGCATAAATCAAAGCCATTCTTTGTGCACAGTTGTCATGTGATCTGCTGATTGGTCACAACAATCACATGGTACCGGAAGCAGGCCGGTACACTGATCTGTCATCCCCTGTGTCTTGTAGACACAGGGGGTGACAGATCTCGCCGAAGCGCGGCCTATGAGGCGCGATCCTGAGAGGAGGTCATATGATGTCATATAATAGGGCTTCAGCCCGGTCGCCATTTTACAACAGGCTGGATAGGAAGGGGTTAATCCCGTGTTACACAGTATATTTCTATTTTGTATTTTTTTTTTAATTCTTTATTTAAACTTTATTTAAATTTTTTAGTGCAGCAACCATTTACGTACTGATAGGAAAACAAAAAGGTACTCCTGGTCTGCCACCTACCCGAAAAAATATAAATAAATGGCTAACTGCTAACAGTGTCAATGTGTTCTCACATGTATCATAAACAAAATAACAAGCTAGTGTAGCACTGCTCTATATTACACAAGCAAGTTAGTTGCAAAAAAGTGGTGTTACCACAACCCCAGTGTTACTACATGTGTAGCTAGCAAATGTAACTATGTGAAAAAACACCTAACCACGTGATCCTAATGCTTCCAGAAAATAATTACCGGTATGCAACAAAAAATTTTATAAAAAACAATTGCTGCATACAATATATGGCTGTTACTACCACAACTCCAGTGCTGTAAAAAAGTGTTGCAGCCTAATGAATTGGTAACAACACACTTTATGCAGAAAACAAAAAAAAGATATAAGTTAACACCAAAACACCAGGAGTTACAACTAAGTAGTACCCTAAACTCAGTGCTGTAAACGTGTGTTGCAAGCTATAAAATTACTACCTAAAACTGTGTGTGTAAACAAACAATAACTATTTTCAAGTAATTGATGTCAAAACACCAGTGCTGCAAATGAACTTATTTTAGTGCATATAAGTTGGTATTAATAGGAAAACACACCAATACTAAAAGGGGCATACGTAGTCTGACTTTTAGTTCAAAGCGGAACCTCACCCAAAAGGGGAAATTCCGCGTGTTTGCCTCCTCCCCCTTCCTCTTGAGCATTTGGAAATTTTTTGGGGAGGGGTTTGACAGGTACCCACTCCCACTTTCCCCGGATTGCCACGGCGTTCTGAGCGGAAGTTCACCCCGGCAAGGTTTCAAAACCGGTTTGCCTTAGTTAAGATGCCGGCGCTAGGGACCTGAAGTCAAGTGAAGAACGGGCTTGTGTGTGGATAGTGCAGGATCCCTGAACAGGTAAGTATCCTTATATTAAAAAAGTCAGCAGCTACAGTATTCGTAGCTACTGACTTTTAATTTTTGGGGGGAGAATGAAGCTCCTCTTTAATGTACTTTGTGTATTTTTACCAGATCTGTGCTTTAATCCAGTGAGAAACTTTGCCTCTGTGCAGGAGCTTCCTGTAATAAACGCCAATCACTCTCTCTTTTTTGCAGGGTGACAGGTCTTGTAACTACCACCTTCTTTAGTTTTCTGCAGGTAGTATGTAGTGTGAGGACCTGCTGGGTCCCTCCCACAGCTTTGCTCTCTGCGCAGACTATATGCAGTAAAGTCACTGCTACTTTTATATTGTAATATCTAGGTTTGCAAATGCATTTGGTGCATGAAAAGTGAATTTATACACTCTGTGGCTCTTCGGGAATACTGTATATTTAAATGTGTTTTTTTTTGGGGGGGGGGGGGGGGTTTGCACTATAAACAAAAATATTTGAAAAAAAAAAAAAACAATATTTTTTACTTTCTGCTATAAAACACATCCCATTAAAAATTTAAAAATATAATTTATTCACCAATTTAGGCCAATATGTATTCTGCTACAATCTCAATAAGCGTATATTGATTGGTTTGCGCAAAAGTTATAGCGTCTACAAACTGTGGGATATTTTTATGGAATTTTTATTTATTTGTTTTTTTTACTAGAAATGGCGGCGATCGGCGACTTATAACGGGACTGCGACATTGCGGGGGACAAAATCAGACACTATGTGACACTTTTTTGGGGACCAGTGACACCAATACAGTGATCAGTGCTAAAAAATATGCACGTCACTGTACTAATAACACTGGCAGGGAAGGGGTTAATATCAGGGGCAATCAAAGGGTTAAATATGTTCCCTGGGAGTGCTTCCCAACTGTGTGGGGGATGATTTAACTGTGGGAAGGCAGAGATTTGTGTTCCTGCTTCGCAGAAACACAGGATCTCGGTCTTCCTTTGTCACAGAACAGCGCTCTGCTTTGTTTACATAGGCAGACTGCCATTCTGTCTCTGTCAGGAACGATCGGTGGGTTCCGGTAGACATTGTCCAATCATAGCGGGTACAGGTCGCCGGTATTGCATAAGGTAAAAACATTTTATATTTCTCTGTTCTCCCCCTTCCCTGTGTGAAGGAGAAGAGAGAACAGAAGAGATCCAGTGCTGTGCATGGCTGCATCTCTTCTCCCCTCTCTTACTCTTTACACGGGGACTCGGGCAGAAGCCTATGGCTCCTGCTGCTATCAATTAAATGCAGCGAGGAGGAAAAGGGGGGGCAGGGCTGAGCCCCACAGTAGGGGTCCCTGGAGTGCAGCTCCATAGAAACACAGTCCCCCATAGCAAACGGCTTGCTATGGGGACACATAAAGAAGGAGGAGCCAAAATGGCCGGCAGGGGACCCGACAAGAGGAGGATTGGAGCCGCTCTGTGCAATGTCATTGCACAGAGCAGGTGAGTATAAGATGTTTGTTATTTTAATGAAAAAAAAATCTTTAGTAACACTAAGTGGAAAGGAGATAAAAAACTCTAGTCTGCACAAAAAAATAATAATCCTGAATACCTGGAACACTGGTTACACAAAGGACATGGGTATTGGGAATCACAAACTGATCCATAACATGGTTCGAGGAGTTGGCATCGATCACCATGACTTCACTGACAGAATGTGTACCTGAGCATATCCACACTAAGCTGGGGTGTGCAGTCTGCAAATGATAATAACAACAAGGTTAAAATAAGGTAAAATAAAAATATTGTACACTTAGAAAACTAGTACAAAAAGATTCTCCTGCCAGAGAAGAGGCTGTGACATGAGAAAAAAAGGTAACAAAAAAAGCTGCTCCTCCATAGATACAGTACAGGGAGACATCTGTGTCACGCTAGGACAGGAAATGTATTTACTGACAGGATCACCAGGTGTAAATAAAGAACAAAAAGCTTGTAAAGAAAGAAAACTAATGTAGCCACAACATAGGAGGACTGATAAGCTACAATATATTACATTTTGGGCTTAAATATGCTTTAAGCAGCATGTTCACTGTAAAAATACAATTCATACAGATTTCTATTGATATCAAACCATTACATCTTTGTTTTCTTTGCTTGCTGGGTTGATTGCAGATGCTCCTGTGGCACACCAGAGCTGTAATAAAAGTAACAAAATATATTTAAATGATACAGTACATATGATCTGATATAAACAATTTTCCATATGTTAAAAGGAATTTTTATCTATTAATTCTTCAAAGAAGAAGCAGAAACTTTATAAGCACTTCACACAAAATAAAGGAAGTCCTGGTTTCATTTCAGCCAGTTTCCCTGTGGGTCCAAAGGCCAAGGCTATTTTTACCAGACTGTTGCGTATCTGGTTACCAGCAGTAAAAAAGCATGCACACGAGGAGCTGAAAACAAAAAAGACGGAAAATACTGTGTAAAAAACGCTTCGCCAGCATTCAGCAGTGTATAGCTGGTTGTTAAGGAGCAGGCTGGCAGCTAAATGTTAACGAAAGAGGGGCGTGGCTTGGCGCATGGAGAGATAGGATGCGTCTCCTCTGAGCACCTGCTCCGGTCACAGCAAACACCGCCATACCGATGGCACACTCGGCACCCACCTCACCTCATGAGCAGGCGTGGCGGCACCACAGCTCCCCGATCCACCGGAGCACAAAAACGGGCGAAATTGGCCGATATCTCCAGAAAATTGGCCCGGATGGCAAGACCACCCCAGCTTCCAAGATAGCGGCGACACGTGCAGGCACAGCACAGGCTGCCTCATAGGTACACCACAGACAGATGCCGCATTCCCCATAGGGGTCAGAGCACGGTTCCCACTGCTCTGGAAGCCCATCGCCCACATCTCAATGCTCCAGGGATGGCTGGGCTATGGAGGCATACATAAAAGCACTGCCCACTAAAAACTACATAGAATCCTATATCAGCAGACTGGAGAGACCATATAAACAGGAGCAAACTGACCTACGCAGGGATATTGGTCACTGCATTGAGGACATTGAACACACAGTGGAAGATTCAGTCACAAAACTCAGTGAACATGAGGAGATTCTCCATGAACACACCATACAAATCCAACAATTGTTCTATGGGCTGGATCAGTGTTTCTCAACTCCAGTCCTCAAGGCGCCCCAACAGGTCATGTGTTCAGGATTTCCCTCAGATGAAACGGTTGTGGTAATTACGAAGGCAGTGAAACTGATCAAATCACCTGTGCAAAATAATGGAAAGCCTGAAAACATGACCTGTTGGGGCGCCTTGAGGACTGGAGTTGAGAAACACTGGGCTGGATGACCAAGAGAACAGAACAGAAGCAGACACAATACAATAAGGATCCGTAGTCTGAAAGAAACGGAGAACCAAATGACTTAGCAATTGTAGTTACAGCCATATTCAACCAAATCCTTGCTAAACCTAAGGATTCACCAATCAAAATCGACCGAGTCCACAGATCATTGGGGCCCCGCAATCCAAACCCTGCCTACCCAAGGGATGTTATTTGCAGGATTCATTTCTTCAATATTAAGGCTTATATCATGCAGGCAGCATGCACACAGGACTCTATTCTCTTCAATGACACCCCAGTTATGCTGCTAACTGACCTGTCCAAGCAGACCCTGTTAATGAGGAAGACCCGTCACAGACGCATTGCAAGCTAAAAAAATCAAATACAGATGGGGATTTCCCTTCCAGCTCACGGCTTCTTACAATGGCAATACAGCAACTTTCCGCACACTTGGACTCACACCCCTTGTGACATCACCGAAAAAGCATGCCCGTCACGATGACATCTCAAGGGGGTGGGGTCACCCAGTGGCATCATCGGGTGCCCTGCCCCTTAGTTTATTTAGTGGCGGGAGGCAGCGGAGCTTTCAGACGGTGGTAGCCAGCGTCAGGTGCAGAGCTTCTTTTTTTTTTCGGGTCGGCGCCGTTCATCATGATTGACGTGGGATTTACTTTAGGGGACATTGTTTCTGTTTTTTAAAAAAGGAATTGTCAAAAACTGTCTCTGTGTTTTTATTTTTGACACTTTTTTTTAACCACTTCAGCCCTGGAACGATTTGCCCCCAGTTTAGGTCGATATATATTCTACTACATATTTTTGGTAAAAAAAAAAAAAAATATATCGCAATAAGCGTATATTGATTGATTTGTGCAAAAGTTATTGCGTCTACAAACTATGGGATAGATTTAGGGATTGATCAATGTAAAAATTACACTGGCAGGGAAGGGGTTAACACTAGGGGGCTTAAAGCACCCCCCCCCCCCATGTTGAGGGCATGTGGCCTGGTATGGTTTAGGAAGGCTCTCACTTGTCCCCCCCTAGATAAGGGTCTGGTATGGATTTTAGGGGGTTTCAATGACATTTTTTTTTTGGCATGCGGTCCCCTCAAAACCCATACCAGACCTAAAGGATTTAAGGGTCTGGTATGGATTTGGGGAGAGGGATCCTACGCCGTTTTTAAAAATAAAATGTGGTGTGGGGTTCCCCTTAAAATCCATACCAGACCCTAAGGGCCTGGTATAGATTATAACGGGGGGCCTACGCTGGAAACTGGATCTTAGCAGCGGTTAGCGGTTTTTTTTTTCTGCTGGCAAATTGCTCCTGAAAATGCAGGAAAAAAAAGTTTTCTTTTTCTGCTCCTAAATGCTGAAGCTTTACAAACGCTTCTAAATGAAAACATTGTGCATGGACAAAGAGGATAACACTATTTGCTTCTATAGGCAGAAAAATGTTTAAAAACTGCTGGCAGGAGCGTTTTTTAACCTGGTATGCATGGAGCCTTATAAAAAATATTAGGGGTAGAAAAAGAAATGATACATGCCTAGTTGTCCTATCCAGCATAAAAATAGCCCTCTCATCTCTAATTGAACTTACAATACCTTTACTAAAAAGTATTTTCATTCTTTTTCTTTCTACTAACGCATCAGGAAATAAACACAATGTTTTTGTCTCTTATGTACTTTTGTCTACAATATGCCATTTTTGTCATACTATGACCACTAGGGAGTACAGATACACACAAGTTCTATTATCTTATGGGGAACTGCCGCTCGATGCGTGCTATACATTGCCACTTCATCCGCTAGGTTTAGTAATGCCCATACAACACCGCTGAGTGTTCATTCGCTGTTACTTGGGAAGGGGAGGAACTTGTGTGCCCGTTCGCCTATAATAGCTGTCAAGTACAGAAAGATAGCGCCGCCTTTGAGAACGTTCAATGATGAAACGCGTAAGGTGGGGCTATGCTGTCACGTCATTTCCGATACGGAACTAGGGAGCCTGGAGCGCATGTGGAATGCACGCTGCTTTCCGGCTTCCCTTATACACTAGTATTGTGCGTTTTTCTTCTGGGCTTTCCCACTTTTTGGGTGGGAAGCCATTGACTTTTACTACAATAAATATATATTTTTTTAACTACTGCACTATGGGAGTCCCCCTTTTTCTTCTTATGAGGACTCAGTTCTGAGCGCTGGGAGTGATTTTTGGGAAGGTGCTGACCAGTGTGATTCCTCACCTGTGGAGACAGCTGGGGGATCCCGATAGACCTACAGACGGAACCTTGGGAGAGCCTAGGAGGAAGCCTATCCACGACCACACACTTATGCCTATTACCCCTGTAGGGGTGACAACATTTGGTGAGTGGGGACACAACAGGGGGAGCACCTTAAGTCACCCTATCTGCAGAGCACCGAAGTCACCCAAAAGGATCATAATCGTTTATTCTGGAATTACACTCCTGAGATATACATCTTATTCCCTGGGACTTTATAATTTTTTACTTCCATTTTCATTTTTATAAAAAAATTGTATTTTTATGTTTCATTATTTTTGTTTTTTCATGCAAAATTTATATGGGACTTGGTTTACATATTTTCATTTATAATTTATGTACTCTTTATATACCCCTGCTCGGGGATTTCTTAACTAAATATCAAACTTTTGTCCACCACAATATACTATATTATATATATATATATATATATATATATATATATATATATATATATATATATATAATTTTTCGGTATGTTATTTGGAGGTCTCACCTATATTAGTACCTTCAATATATATGTATGGTGTTAGTTCACATCTTTGGTTTATTATATATGGATATATACTATATATTTTCCCATATCCTTGGTTGATGAATTAGACATATTTGCTTTTATGTGCACATAGGCACCTTTTTTTTTTTTTCTTACTTAACACGGCTTCTGTCACATCACACTTTTATATCCACCACTGACGGATACATTTATATACACCCAGTCCTAACAGCATAGGCATTTTCACCTCCCCTGGTGGGAAGGCACTCACTTTTAACTCTGTTTACACCATATGGTACAATAGGGTAGTGCCACATACCCCATTTTTTTCTTTTACAATGTTTTTGTCTGTCCATACAAGTTTTCTAAGATTTAGAGCAGACCTGCTGTATAAAATGTTCTTTTAATATTAGGAGAACATGTTTAAAGTAAACATTAAAGTAGAACTATAGGCAACCTTTTTTATTCATTTTGTATAGGGTAAAGAAGGGTTATAACCCTTGTGAGGTTTATTTTGCCATACATGTCCAAACTGAGGAGATTATCCTTCACTTCCCGTTCCACAACCAACAGTAAGTTACAGGAAATCCCTGGTTGTCACCAGATCTAGCATCTTCCTCTTTATTACTGTTCTGGGAATAAGCCAAAATTTGGGATTTTCTTTCACTTCCATTTTCGATGATAACAGTAAGGCCAAGTTCACATTGCTTTGATCAGATTTGAGTGATTATGTAGTGCAACTTGGATGTGGTTTGGATATTCTATGGGGCCAAAATCATGCTGGAATCACACCAAAGTAGTACAGGAACCTTTCCCAAAATCACACTATTGAAAACAATGTGATTTCTATTGTTATGCGATTCTGTGCGACTCAAGCCACATCTGAAATTGCACGTGTAAACGGAGCCTAAACATGCCAGAGTGAGTGAATCTCCCTAATGTGGGCACAGTAAAAACCTGAAAGATGTTCTAATCCTTCTCCACTCTATCCAAAATTAAAACAAAATGTTTTGCCTTTAGTAAATTGTTTCTACGGGCTAAAGGTTTTTTTACTTTCATGCATTTTTTGCATGAAAATAAAAAACCTTCTGTGTGCTGCTCCTCCCACAGCCCCTCCCTTACTCAACTAAGCCCCCTCTCGATCCAGCGATGTGCACAGGAGCCTTGGCTGTCCCGGGTCTCTCTCTCCTCATTTGATGAGACACAGCAACGGAGCCATTGACTCCCACTGCTGTCGGGGGCGAGCCACGGCTCTGTGCGTCTTATGGATGCATAGAGTGGGGCTCGGAAACAAGTATGCACCAGAGCCCCCATAGCAAGCAGCAGGGGGCCTGAGAAGAAGAGGATCCGGGCTGCTCTGTGCAAAACCACTGCACAGAGCAGGCAAGTATAACATGCTTGCTATTAATCAAATACATTTAAAAAAATGAACCTTTAGAATAACTTTGAACTTTATTAAAACAGACCAAAAGCTCTCCTGCATTTATCTGGCACCCAGTCACATGACACATGTCAAAGGTCTCTGCCAATGCAGGGATGTTGTGAGTATGACTTCAGCTATAGATTGAGAGCTTGGCTTCCTGGCATTGGTGTCCTAATGGGAGGGACCTTGTGACCACTGTCATGTAAACCGGATGCATTATTACAGAAAAGGGTACGGTTTTAGCGAATTTCATAACATTTTAATTATTTAATGCAATGTGTATAATAAAACAACTGTAACTTAACATCTTGCTAAAAGGTCAGCTTTATTGGGCCATACATTGATGAATTTAATAATTCAGAAACAAATATTTAGACCCTCTAACAAACCTTTTTCCACCCAAAAGGCACACTGGCTCAGCTCTCTATTACTACTTATTATGCAGTAATACCTAAAGCTGGGCAACCTCTGGATCCCTTGTACTTCTGGTCTTGGGCTAAAATGAACCTTTAAAGCGGAGTTCCACCCAAAAGTGGAACTTCCACTCATTTGTTTCCTCCCCCCCTCTGGTGCCACAATTGGCACCTTTCGGGGGGGGACAGGATACCTGTCTTTGACAGGTATCCTGTTCCCACTTCCGGGATTCCAGGCCGCGGCCTGCGAATCCACCGCGGGACTCCCTCCTCCTCCTGTCCCTGTCGCCGGGCTAGTAGGAGAGAGGAGCGGGGCCTTGCGCATGCGCAGTAGGGTTCCTGGCGTGAAGCCGTAAGGCTACACTGCAGGGTACCCTTGGCCGCAATGGCTGCAGCAGCACCCGACAGCTTATGGAAACATTAGCTGCAGTGCCGACATCAGGGGACTCCAGGACAGGTAAGTGTCCTATTGTTAAAAGCCAGCAGCTGCAGTATGTATAGCTGCTGGCTTTTAATTTTTTTTTTTTTTGGGGGGTGGAACACCGATTTAAATTCCCCTTCCCTTCAACAATAGGTCTGCTGTAACCTTGGTTCCAGGCATGCACAGCCTTGCAGCTTCCATTGAACAGACCTATATTTCTTTAGAGGCATCTTACTTTTGTGCTTGGGTCCTTTTGATCCAAAAGTCTCAGTTGTACTAAAACTGGAACATCGTTGATCTCGTTATTTGCTTGCGGATCCCCCTGAAAAATTGAGAAAAAAAACAATAAAATGTACAGAAAGTTAAAACACAGTGAAGCAGTGAAAAATTGGACATCAAGACTAGTTGCTGAAGTATTAAAGAAATTGACACATAGCACAGCATTCCTTATATGAAATGACATAAACTGCTGGTGGTATAGTGTCACAATTCTGTAGACTGCTTCTTTGACCAAAAGTAGACTGAAAGTTGTTAAAGTTGTTGAAATGACGTCTCTCCTCCAGAAACTTGCTGTTATTCTGAACATACACTTGGCATTTTTGGAGCAGCTTTTAGCCACCCACGGCTTCAATTTTTCCCATCTTTAGGTGAACAGATAGATGGTTTACACTGGCATGGAAATAAATTGAATCGAGATGAAATTCCACAGCAGCTTTCTTCGTTTGGCAGGTCACAAAGAGGAAAGAAATAAAACTGTGTGCAGACTGGTGTGATTAAATTCAAAAAAGGTCAACAAAACTGACCAGCATAAAAGAATTAAAGGCAAAAATGTCTTTTTTTGGATAGAGTGGAGAGGGATTAGAACACCTGTCAGTTTTTATTGCCTGTCTGTGCCCCCATAAGGGAGATTCGCCCTCTCTATTTGTCCTGTACCATTATCTTCAAAAGAGAAAGTAAAAGGAAATCCCAATCTTTTATAAAGGGCCACTAGTTCTGGTGACCTGGGGGTCCCCAGCGCATTCCCTTAATTTGCAGGGATTTCCTCTCACTTCCTGTTCGGCTATGGGACAGGAAGTGAAGGGAAATCTCTGCAATGGGACACAGATGGCAAAAAAATATCTGAAAGGGAATATAACCCTTCCTTGCTTTATCCAAAATGAAAAAAAAAGTTTGGCCTACTTTAAAAGGAGAACTATAGCCAAAGTTACACCGATCAGCCATAACATTATGATCACCCACCTAAAATTGAGTATGGCCCCCTTTTGGTAAAACAGCCCTGACCCATTGAGGCATGGACACCAAAGTAACATTAACATGAATGGCAAGACCCAAGGTTTCCCAGCAGAATATTGCCCAAAGCATCACACTGCCTCTGCCTACTTGCCTTCTTATACTGCATCCTGGTGCCATCTCTTCCCCAGGTAAGTGACACACATGCACCCAGCCATCCACATGATGTAAAAGAAAACATGATTAATCAGACCAGGCCACATTCTTCCATTCCTCCGTACTCCAGTTCTGATATTCATGTGACCATTGTAGAAGCTTTTGGCTGTGGACATGGGTCACCATGGGCTTCACAGCCACATACACAACAAACTGCGATGCCCATTTCTGCTTTCACCACACTAACATGTTCACTTGGTGCCTAATATAGCCCACCAATTTTCAGATGCCATTGTAACGAGATATTCCCTTTACCTGTCAGTGGTCATAATGTTCTGGCTGATCGGTATATTTTGGCTATACAACTCCTGTGGGTCACAGGAGTACACTTAGTTCTGCCCTCCAGTGACCCAGATTCAGCTGACAACAGGCTAAAGCCTGCTGTCGGCTGACGTCACAGAACTGGTCCCGGCTCTGCAGGGATCAAGACAATGTCTGGTCTGTTCAGATGCCTGACTGGCAGCTGAATCAGCGTAGCGATGAGAGCTTAAGCCAGCCTTTGCCGCCCCTGCACAGCCCATCGCTCCAGTGACCACTGGCAGGGCAGAGCAGAGAGCTGGTGATCCACAGTCATTGGCTCTCTGCTCACTGAAGACTGAGAACTGTGCGATCAGTGGTCTTTAATTGCATGGTTCTTGGTGTAGAGGTGGGCGGAGGACAGATCTAGGATCAGACCAATGCTGCATATACATAAGTAAGTATGAATGTTTATTTTGTTGAAATCCAACACGTCTCTTAACTTCATTGTAGTTTTCACCTGCTGCACTGTGGCAAAATAAATATGATGTCACACTGGTTGTCTGCTGTCTGTAGCCAATGGAATGTGGCTGAAGGCATACTAGTCTATGATCTACATAGGGAAAGGGGCCATGGAAAAAAAACAGAGGTACATTTAACACACCTGACAATTAATATTATATAGGCCTGAAATGCTATAGTATATTACGATCACTGTTCAGATAAATTCCATAGGATGTTACTTCTTAATACAACTGCAGGACATTTTTACAAACATACACGTGCGTATTTATCAGCACAATACAATTTAATCCCAGAGTAACTGTATCCAAGACATCAGAACTTCGTAACTCCATTCTGCTGACTTTTTTCAGACCTCGGCAGACACTAGAAATAAACAATCTTTGTCGGGGAAGCCTGTGGTTTGGGTGGTCTAGCAGCACTGAGTTTCTCGGTTAACCCTAGTGACTTTTGTATGCTTTGTATTGGTCAGCTCCTCGGGGGCAGGTGCAAATGGTAAACCGCTGCTTTATAAGTATGATGGAGAAGGCTCAAATTCAAAGATGATGTTTTACACTACAGAAAAAATTTAGGGGCACATTCATAAAGCAGCACTAAGGTCTTAATGTGGTCATACTGCTACTTAAAATATATATACAGTGGGGACGGAAAATATTCAGACCCCCTTAAATTTTTCACTCTTTGTTATATTGCAGCCATTTGCTAAATTCATTTAAGTTCATTTTTTTTCCTCATTAATGTGCACACAGCACCCCATATTGACAGAAAAAACACTGAATTGTTCACATTTTTGCAGATTTATTAAAAAAGAAAAACTGAAATACCACATGGTCCTAAGTATTCAGACCCTTTGCTCACCATTTAGTAGAAGCACCCTTTGGATCTAATACAGCCATGAGTCTTTTTGGGAAAAATGCAACAAGTTTTTCACACCTGGATTTGGGGATCCTCTGCCATTCCTCCTTGCAGATCCTCTCCAGTCCTGTCAGGTTGGATGGTAAACGTTGGTGGACAGCCATTTTTAGGTCTCTCCAGAGATGCTCAATTGGGTTTAAGTCAGGGCTCTGGCTGGGTCATTCAAGAACAGTCACGGAGTTGTTGTGAAGCCACACTCCTTCGTTATTTTAGCTGTGTGCTTAGGGTCATTGTCTTGTTGGAGAAGGTTTTCGTCCAGGATATCCCTGTAGTTGGCCGCATTCATCTTTCCCTCGATTGTAACTAGTCGTCCTGTCCCTGCAGCTGAAAAACACCCCCACAGCATGATGCTGCCACCACCATGCTTCACCGTTGGGACTATATTGGACAGGTGATGAGCAGTGCCTGGTTTTCTCCACACATACCACTTAGAATTAAGGCCAAAAAGTTCTATCTTGGTCTCATCAGACCAGAGAATTTTATTTCTCACCATCTTGGAGTCCTTCAGGTGTTTTTTAGCAAACTCCATGCAGGCTTTCATGTGTCTTGCACTGAGGAGAGGCTCCTGTCGGGCCACTCTGCCATAAAACCCCGACTGGTGGAGGGCTGCAGTGATGGTTGACTTTCTACAACTTTCTCCCATCTCCCGACTGCATCTCTGGAGCTCAGCCACAGTGATCTTTGGGTTCTTTACCTCTCTCACCAAGGCGCTTGTCTCCCGATAGCTCAGTTTGACCGGACGGCCAGCTGTAGGAAGGGTTCTGGTCATCCCAAACGTCTTTTATTTAAGGATTATGGAGGCCACTGTGCTCTTAGGAACCTTAAGTGCAGCAGAATTTTTTTGTAACCTTGGCTAGATCTGTACCTTGCAACAATTCTGTCTCTGAGCTCTTCAGACAGTTCATTTGACCTTATGATTATCATTTGCTCTGACATGCACTGTGACAGGTGTGTGGCTTTCCTAATCAAGTCCAATCAGTATAATCAAACACAGCTGAACTCAAATGAAGGTGTAGAACCATCTCAAGTATGATCAGAAGAAATGGTCAGCACCTGAGTTAAATATATGAGTGTCACAGCAAAGGGTCTGAATACTTAGGACGATGTGATATTTCAGTTTTCCTTTTTTAATAAATCTGAAAAAATGTCAACAATTCTGTGTTTTTCTGTCAATATGGGGTGCTGTGTGTACATTAATAAGGAAAAAAAAAGAAAAGAACTTAAATGATTTTAGCAAATGGCTGCAATATAACAAAGAGAATACTTTCCGTCCCCACTGTGTGTGTGTATATATATATATATATATATATATATATATATATATATATATATATATATATATATACACACACACATATACATACATACATACACAGTACCTTGCAAAGGTATTCACCCCCCTTGGCATTTTTTGTGTTTTGTTGCCTCACAACCTGGAATTAACATAGATTGTTTGAGGATTTTTTTTTTTTTTTTTTTTTTTTAATTGTGAAGCAAACAACAAATAGGACAAAATAACAGAAAAAGTCAATGTGCATAAGTATTCACCCCCCCCCCCCTAAAGTCAATTCTTTGTAGAGCCACCTTTTGCGTCTCCAAGTCACTTTTGATAAGTCTCTATGAGCTTGTCACATCTTACCACTGGGATTTTTGCCCATTCCACCTTGCAAAACTGCTCCAGCTCCTTCAAGTTGGATGGTTTGCTCTTGTGAACAGCAATCTAAGTCTGACCACAGATTTTCTATTGGATTGAGGTCTGAGCTTTGACTAGGCCATTCCAACACATTTACAAGTTTCCACTTAAACCACTCAAGTGTTGCTTTAGCAGTGTGTTTGGGGTCATTGTCCTGCTGGAAGGTGAACCTCCGTCCTAGCCTCAAATCACACACAGAGTGGTACAGGTTTTGCTCAAGAATATCCCTGTATTTAGCATCATCCATCTTTCCCTCAACTCTGACCAGTTTCCTAGTCCCGACTGCTGAAAAACATCACCACAGCATGATGCTGCCACCACTGTGTTTCACTGTGGGGATGGTGTTCTTTGGGTGATGTGATGTGTTCGCGCCAGACATAGCGTTTTCTTTGATGGCCAAAAAGTTCAATTTTAGTCTCATCAGACCAGAGCACCTTCCTCCATATATTTTGGGAGTCTCCCACATGCCTTTTCGCAAACTCAAAACATGCCATTTTGTTTTTTGCTGAAATTGGTGGCTTTCTTGTGGCCACTCTGCCATAAAACCCAACTCTATGGAGCGTACAGCTTATTGTCGTCCTATGTACAGATACTCCAGTCTCTGCTGTGGAACTCTGCAGCTCCTCCACGGTTACCTTAGGTCTCTGTGCTGCCTCTCTGATTATCACGGTCTGTGAGTTTTGGTGTGCGGCTGTCTCTTGGCAGGTTTGCTGTTGTGCCATGTTCTTTCCATTTGGTATGATAGATTTGATGGTGCTCCTGGGGATCATCAAAGATTTGGATATTTTTTTATAACCTAACCCTGACTTGTACTTCTCAACAACATTGTCCCTTAGTTGTTTGGAGAGTTCCTTGGTCTCAAGGAACTCTTGGTCCTCAGTGTTTGGTTAGTGGAGCCAAGGGGAGTGAATACTTTTGCAAGGCACTGTATATATATATATATATATATATATATATATATATATATATATATATATATATATATACACATACACACACACACACATACAAACACACTGTATATTTTATATATATATATATATATATATATATATATCGGGGGTTGCAGAGATCTCCCCCTCCCCCCCTCTGACAGATAGTGACAGCAGGGGACACTGGAGCAGCTACAGGTTCCCCTCCACTGGGAATGCCAACGTGGCGGAGAACTGGACCCACATGTGGGGAGAGGAGGGTAGAGCTGCGGGTGTGTCCCCTCTTCTGCCCGCTGCTCGCTCTGCCCCCCCTGCTCGAGTCTGCTGGACAGATCCGAGTCATGGCACTGTGAGAAAGGAGCAGAGCTGTGGGCTGTCATTGTCTTCTCCCCCCGCTCACCCCTTTCTTCATAGAGCGGTGGTTGCAGGGATCGCTGCCCGCTCTGAATCCTCCCTTTGAACCAATCACAGAAGGCCAAGGGAGCATCATGTGACTTATACTCCAGAAGACAGATGGCTCCATTTGAGTTAATTAAAAGTAAACTACAGCCCCAGCATGCCCTGCGGGGATGGAAGAGGGATAGCATGGAGCCCAGGAAAGAGGAGAGGAGGAGTGTGTGTGTGTGTGAGAAGAGAGGGAGGGAAGTTGAAGTGGCTGACAGGGAGACAGAGATACCAAGCCTCAAAAAGCCCCTTTTGCTGTGTCACAGTCTACATCCAACAAAGGGGACAGAGGACAGGAGTGGAGAGGTGACAGGATTGTGTGGTGGAACTCCACCTAAGGGAGAGAGAGAGCCACACTTTTCCTGACATGACTGGGAGAGCGCTGTCAGGAGACTGAGAGGAACCAGGAATAGTCTCACCCACACGGTCCGCCACCATTCAGCCTAGGGACCCTGATTGGCATACCCAATGCCACCCAGCCCAGCGGAGACAACCCACACTGCTTCAGGGATTGCAACATCTGTCCAGGTCAGCCGCTGTCCGTTAATTTTGTCAGTTTTGCTAACAGTCACCATGATTGGCCGTAAGGAGGGGATCCTGTGCCTTACTACATCGCTAGGAGCGACAGGAGCTTAAACCAGCATCTGGGATTACCGTTGTTTCATCACACTGAGGATTGGTGAGCGGGTGCAAACTCAACATCCTTCTAACACAGTACTGACACTGCATGCAGACACCAATTTCCCTTTCTAGTGTCACAGGATGCTTGTTTGGAGCTGCCATCTTTAGCAGTTTGTCCTTATAAATCTCTACCCAACAGAACATTTTAGATGTTTACTGCTCCAAGCAAGCTTGTTTAAACCTACTCTTAAATCAAGGGCCCCACTGTTTACTAGCAGAAGACACTAGTACTCTTCACGCCAGGACCTGTAACACCACGGAACTGTGTTTACTGCACCTGTTTAACCCATTTTTTTATGTTCATCTTTCAATGGTGTTCGGGGTCCAGAAGGAGCTGCAAAGTTAACAAACCTTCTCTCCTCCCTCTCAGCACCTGTGTTATGGGCTACCAGATTACTGTCTTTTCTATACTTACAGTTGCTAAATATTGAAGGTTGTTGTTTCTATTGTATTGATTTTCTGCAGCAAGGTTTAACAGTGCTGTAAGGTTTCACGTTTTAAACCGTGATAATATATTCAACTTGTTTATAACTACCAGGTGTGTGTCTGTTTTTGGCGATAACCCATAGCCAGGATAATGGTAATTTCTGCACTTGTGTTTGCAGTAAATTTTATTTAACCAGGTGTGCTAGAGGGGCTGAGGTCATTCTTAGCATTAAGGCGGGGGTCAGAGAACCTAAATTCACCAAGCCGCTCCTTCGGGGGTGGATATTGTATATATCTCACACAAACAGACAATTCTGACACATTTATAGAGCATAGCAACTTTTAAGTGACTGAACTCTCCTAATCCGGAATGTTCTCTGCAGTATTATGTAAAAACAGCCTGGAAGAATACCACAGGCTCTACACAATGACCTAAATTTTAAAGATCCACTCTGTTTAAAAAAAGGCCTTGTAATACAGATTTCTTCAAATATTAATAACTGCATAGTCATGCATGTTAATTTAGCACAAAGATAAGCTAAATCACAGGATATGAGTGCAAGTGACCGCACAGCCCATAGATCATTCTGTACTTAGGTATATCCCTAGTTTACCCTAAAACGTTTTCTACCAAAGGTAGCATCATCTGACAAAGGCCTCGGTTGTCTGACATTTTGAAGATTCACTATGATAGCTTTTTCCCTCTGTGCATTATATTAAAGCAGTTAAGGTTATTACTATAATTGACACTGATAGAGTGCAATAATACCCAAACACATGGCTGCCAATCAAAGGACATTTTAGTTGAACTCTCTCAAAAGGATTTGAGTCAATTTGCTTGCTATGATATAATACAGAACCTGAAATGAGACATACAAATCTCACCGCTGCATTGATCAAAGCCAAGTTAATAAATGAAGATGAACTGCTAATGATCAGTAGACTTCTTATGTTACTGAAACATGAACAGAGAAAAGAAATTGACAGTCCGATTTACAGAAAGGTGTGAAAAGACACCCTTTTGATTTCATACTTCTTTGAAGTTTCTTCTGATCTGCTATTAGGAAGCAGATTGCGGTGCTTCAGGAGAAAGAATCCTGGTCAAAGTAACATACCCACACACCATCAATCATTAATTAGAAAACAGAACAGGTCATTATATTGTTGATTATATATTTATTTTGTGACAGAGCTATGTCACGTCATAAGGTACAATGGCAATCAGCATGTAGTTTTGCAAGTTCTTGCCTATGGGTGTTTGTTTCGAGCAAAGGAAACTGGCTTGGCAGTTGTTTGGTAAAGCCTCCTCAGGGTCCTGGAGCTTGGAAGCATTGCAGAATATTGGGTGGGATGAAACCTCCAACCCTTGGTCCACATTTTGACAGTGACCACCACCTGCTGTTGCTGTGCACAGCCTCTACGGGTTCTGACTAGCATTCAGGGCTCTACCCGCGCAAGGAGTCCGTAAAGCTGCAAGAGGGCAACCAGAGGTGTGCATAATGCTTGTGAGCTTTTTGGGGAAACAGAAAGAGCCATAGCAGAGGCAACGCTAGAGTAAGCCAGGAGGCTGAATGAAGCATATTTAGCTATTTTACAGCATTCAAGGAGAAGCAGAGTAAAATAAAGAGCCACAGGCTCATTATGTAAAAAATATGATATGCAGCCTCATATGGATAATGATGTAATGAGAGAAATGAGTAACATGTTGGACACTCAGCTATCAGATAACTCTGTGTCTACTTGGGTGGATGAGTCAGTACCACAAAGTACCAAGGAACAGAAAAAAAAATGATTGGGATATTTGGCAAAAGTCTATTATCACTAATGCAAAAAGGGCTCTGTGTGTAACCCTGGGACAGAGACTATTTCTGCTGTTCCAGATCGGGGGGCTGATGAACAGCTTGTGGACAAAAGGTACATGCTGCAGCAGCAATCATCTCTTAGGAAATGGAAATTCTAATCATGAAAGAGAAACTAGCAAAAATTCTGCCCTTGACCCATGAAAGGGTTAAAAACAATGAAGTGTTGCCAAACAAAAAGAGGATGATGAAAACTTGGCTGCAGGTTAAAAAGGTCAGATGTTACAACAGTGGTTGTCAGTGTCGAGTGCCAGTGGGGTTGGTGTACTGTGTGGAGTGCCAGTGGGGTGGGTGTACTGTGTGGAGTGCCAGTGGGGTTGGTGTACTGTGTGGAGCGCCAGTGGGGTTGGTGTACTGTGTGGAGTGCCAGTGGGGTTGGTGTACTGTGTGGAGTGCCAGTGGGGTTGGTGTACTGTGTGGAGTGCCAGTGGGGTTGGTGTACTGTGTGGAGTGCCAGTGGGGTTGGTGTACTGTGTGGAGTGCCAGTGGGGTTGGTGTACCGTGTGGAGTGCCAGTGGGGTTGGTGTACTGTGTGGAGTGCCAGTGGGGTTGGTGTACTGTGTGGAGTGCCAGTGGGGTTGGTGTACTGTGTGGAGTGCCATTGGGGTTGGTGTACTGTGTGGAGTGCCAGTAGGGTTGCTGTACTGTGTTGAGTGCCAGTGGGGTTGGTGTACTGTAAAGGTACCACAGAAGATGACCAGTCCGCTATATGCATGTCCTCTGCAGACACTGCCCTGACAGGCGTGGACAAATTGAAGCTTAGAAGTAGAAGAACCCCAGGGTAGTAAATGAGAGGAATGGAAAGCAGATGGGAGTAACCAAAGTACGGAAATAAAAAGTGGGACAAAAAAGGAGCCAAGACAGATAAAAAATGAGGCAGAACCTGAAACAGAAACCTTATCTACATAAAAGCAAGGACAGCAATGAAATCCAGATTTAATGTTTCAATCACCAGCAGATTATGAACCACAAACAAGGCTGGAAACATCCGGTCATGTGAAATTGGAAGAGGAGCTGGATAAAGAGGAAGCTATAGCTGAAATCTGGGACTCAAATAGAACAACCCCAGATTACCTCATCAGATCCCCAAGAGAAGAGAAGCAGTAGTAGAAGTGACATTTTGGAGCCAAAGCAGTGAGATGGGTCAGTAGTAGAAAGTAGAAAGGACTCACAAGTCCTCAAAAGTCAGAAACAGAAGCCCCCTTTAGCAAGAAGTTTAAACATGATGACAAACAGGAAGGTGTCCATGTAGGTGGCAGGGAGCACAGGTATGCCATGTGGGGTGGTACAAATGTATGTGTTCCACACCCCCCCCCCTAGTAGGAACAGGAGAGGGGGGTTATGTGACCAGGGCTGCACCGTGTCATAAGGTAAAAGGGAAGTTGGTGGGTAGCTTTGCAGGCGTAAAGAGGAATTGGTATCACCCAGGGTTCTCACCCATGTAGGTTGACAGGCTCCGGGGTGCTCATTTTAAACCAGGTTTGGTAAAACCAGGTAAGTGGAGTATTGTGTGGGTTGAAGCTTCCAACCCTGGGTCCATGGTTTTGGTGGTGACCAGCACGCTCTGATTGTGTAGCTGTGCACAGCCCTTATGGCATTAATGCCGACTAAAGTTTAGGGTTCCTCCCTCCCAAAGAGTCTGTGAGGTTGCAAGCAAGCAGCCAGAGGTGTGCATGTCTGTACGCAGAACTTGTGAAGTCTGTGGGGAAGCAGACAGAGATCCCAAGCCTAAGAACAGTTGAGTGAAGCATTTTCAGTTGATTTGTAGCATTAGAAGAGGAATACTGAACACCCCTGTGGGGATAACCCATGTTGTATCAAAAGAGAGCTTTCTTTGAATACAAGTAAGCAAGGATGCCCGGAAAAGGACTGTTTGGCAAGTGGCGGTGGCCTTAAAGCGGAACTTTACTCATAACAGTTTGATAACAATTATTGCTTTTAACAAAAGAACATACATTCCACATTAACATTTATCAAAATTAGTGTGTGCTGGAAATTGCCTCCAGCATTGCTCTCATTTCTTCTTGCTGGAGGCCACCAAATTGCTAAAGCTCAGAACAGTCACTTCCTTATTATAAGCTCTCCCTCTCTCCTTGTTCTCAAAAACTATATGTTGTTTGTTCAATTAAAATATGTACATTTCAAAGGCTGACAGATGCTTTAAGCTAAGTTCACACTAGAACGCTGTGCAGGAAACCAGCACTCCATGTGCGTTTCCAACACCGCGTTCAAAATGCACTGCATTTGCGATCTGCAGCAGGTGTCACAGTGCTGAGATGAGGGAGAAAGGAGGGAATATCAGTAAGAGACACTATGCTTGTAAGTTTAAAGTGGTTCTAAAGTCTAATTATTTTTTACCTTAATGTATTCCTTGCATTAAGGTATAAAATGTTTAGGCAAGTAGAAGAATGGTGATGGAAGACCCAACTCTTTCCGCCAGAGGCAAACTAGAGTCTTTTTCTAAAACCTGGGTCCATTGGAGCATGTTTATATTCTCAGACCAAGGTAAGGCCCTCTTGGAGTCTTCACTGTAAGGTGCTCTCTCTCTAGCCCCTGCCCCTTCGGCGAGTTCCCAAGCCCCTTTCTTCAACTTCTCCCCCAACCCCCCCCCCTTTATTTTTTCCCCTCCCCCTCCCACCCCTTATTTCCCTCTGGCTTTGCTTGTTCATTGACATAAAGAAAAGTGTCCCGCTTGCCAATATCCTTGTTGATGATGATGATGATGACACTTTCACGGATTCGCCTACATAATTACGGTAGATGCAAAGTAATTTCCTTGTGTATGTTGCATTTGATGGCTTCCACTTGTTGATTCAACTTCTGTTATATTTATTTGATATCTGTGTTCCTGTAACTTGGTTCAGAAGTAACCATCGTTCAGTGCTACTGTCTGGAACTATGTCTGGTTTTGTCATCATATTTACGATGTACGTAAACGCTGGATACCATAAATAAAGAATGCATTAAAAAAAATGTTATGGTAACAGCACCGCTCGCCTCACTGCACCCTTTTACTTACCTGAACCCTTATTCGATCCAGCGCTGTGCACGTCTGCAGCTCTTCTCTCCCCCATCTTCCTGCTCTCACAGACTACGTAGTAATGCACTCCCATACCATCAGAGATGAAGGCGTTTGAACTGAGCGCGATAAGAAGCCGGAAGGTCCCTCTACTCTTTAGTCCGGAGGACGAGACGCCCATGGTTGCCAAAAAGAATGTCAAATTTCAATTTGACATTCTGAGGTTACACTCTGCAGATCTCAGTGAAAAGAGCTGAGGGCTGATTGGAGGCAGTGGCGTTGCTATGAGGGTACGGCCCGCACCCGGGTGACACCCGCCAGAGAGTGACACCAAGCCGAGTCTGACACCTGCACTGCATTGAGAGGAGCTCTTCCTTCTTCCCTTTTGCGATGTGCAGGGAGGGGCCGAGGCAGAGACAGACAGGCGGGGTGCCCGAGGTCTGATCACCACGGTCCCACACACCCCCACATGCCACAATCACATTCCTCTCCCTGCTGGCTGCACTCACTGAACACTGGACTTAGCTGCCTCCTCCTCGGCTCTGATATGACAAGTACACGGACCGGGAGGAGGAGGGACAGCGCGCTACAGCATCTACCCAGGGGTCGGGGCTGAGGTCTGTAATAACAGGAGTCTTGTGGGAGTCGGACATTGTGATTCGGGGGGGTTTGGGAAGATAACAATTATGCTGCCAGGAGTACATTTTAGGGAGGCGGGGTGAGGGCTAGAGGATATGTGGTAGAAGGGTGCTTTGTTTTGGGTTAGAGAGGACTTGTGCTAGAAGGAGGGGGGTAGATTTGAAGTTTGACACCCCCAGCACAAATTCCTCTCCCCTCCCAAAGCACCCTCTAGCACATATCCTCTAACCCCCACCACCCCTCAAATCAAAGATCCCATTCATGCTCCATCCACCCCTCCAATCCCACCCCAGCTTTATCCACCACCCCAATCCCATCCCAGTTCCATCCACCAACCCAATCCCACCCCGGCTCCATCCACCCCCCCGATCCTACCCCGACTCCATCTACCACCCTGATCCCATCCTGGCTCCATCCATCCCCCGATCTTATCCCAGCTCCATCCACCACACCAAATCCCATCCGGTTCCATTCATCATCTCAATCCCATCACAACTCTATCTACCACCCCAATCCCATTCCAGCTCCATCCATTCCCCTGATCCCATCCCGGCTCTATCCGTCCCTTGATCCAATCCTGGCTCCATTCATCCCCCGATACCACCCCAGCTCCATCCACCAACCCAATCCCATCCCGGCTCCATCCACCCCCCGATCCCATCCCAGCTCCATCCACCACACCAAATCCCATCCTGGTTCCATCCATCACCCCGATCCCATCCCAACTCCATCTACCACCCCAATCCCATTCCAGCTCCATCCATTCCAATGATCCCATCCTGGCTCCATCCATTCCCTGATCCCATCCTGGCTCCAGCCATCCCCCTGATCCCATCCCAGCTCCATCCATAACTCCGATTCCATCCAAACTCTATCTACCACCCTGATCCCATTCCGGCTCCATCCATTCACCTGATCCCATCCCAGCTCTATCCATCCCCTGATCCCATCCTGGCTCCATCCATCCCCCCAATCCCATTCTGGCTCTATTTATTCCCCCAATGCCATTCAGGCTCCATCCATTCCCCCAAACCCATTCCGGCTCTATCCACCACCCTGATCCCATTCCTGCTCCATCCATCCCCCCAATCCTATCCCGGCTCCATCCATTGTGGCAGGTTAAGGGGGGAAAACGCAGAAGCACTAGCCTGCTCAGTACTCAGTGCCCGGGAGGGGGGGGGGGGTGACACCATGCACCATGTTTTACCACACCAGGTGACACCAACCCTAGTGACGCCACTCATTAGAGGGAAGGGACACAACCCTCTGCACACAGAATACAGGAACAGAGCTGGGGCTGTCAATCTGGTGGAGCTTCCTCACCTGTCACCTTTGTTCTCTTGGGGTCAGGAAAACTTGTCAGAAGTGACTCATGCTGATAGCAGAGAAGCGAAGTAGCAGACAGAAATGGCACTTAGTGCTCTGGATTGATACACACTAAGTACACACTATAGAGGGATATGCTTTGTTAATATTTCATGTCAGAGGTTTACAGCCACTTTAAAGCGGAGTTCCACCCTAAAGTGGAACTTCCGCTCATCGGATTCCTCCCCCCCTCCGGTGTCACAATTGGCACCTTTCAGGGGGGAGGGGGGTGCAGATACCTGTATAATACAGGTATCTGCACCCACTTCCGGGTACAGCTAGCCGCAGCTAGCCGCAGACTCCCCGCCCACCCCCGTTGTGTTGTGGGAAATACACAGTTCCCACAACACAACGGGGACCAGTGAAGACGCGCAGCGCGACTCGCGCATGCGCAGTAGGGAACCGGGCAGTGAAGCGGCAACGCTTCGCTTCCTGATTCCCTCAGTGTGAATGGCGGCGGCAGCACCCGAGGATCGAGGGACGGCTCGGTCTCGGGTGCCGACATCGCTGGACCCCGGGACAGGTAAGTGTCCTTATTTTAAAAGTCAGCAGCTGCAGTATTTGCAGCTGCTGACATCCAATTTTTTTTTTTTTGGTGAAACACCACTTTAAGGAAGTTTAAACTACAGCAGATGTTCAGACAGATGAGCAATGAGAATCTAATTTAAAGTTAATAAAAACATTACAGTAAACAGATTGCTATATTTTGTCTCAAATACAAGTAAAGTGATATTGTCTGCTTAGACATCTAGCAGTACTCTAAAAACATTCAATGTAGAGTCTACGGACCTTGTTTGCTATACTTGGAGGAAGACTCCAGCCATGAATTTGCGCTCTCCCATACTCCTTCCAGATGTGTGAGCGAATCTGGCGGTAATGTTCATGTTTCTTGCTTCTCAATGGTACAGCATCATCATCACTAATAAGAGCAAAAAAAATGTTTGCAGTCTAGAGCCATCAGCTTCAAACCTATATATGAGCCAATAACACCATGAAGGTCCTTACAATCTGCAAGCTTGACATGAATGAAGTGTGGCAAGTATGATCTTTATAGCCCTGAGTTATGATTGAATCTGGTACCCCCAAAGTAGCGGCTCCTTTTGGGGTCTAGAGATACTTTTTTTATTCCTAAATAGTTTTTTGTGATCCTTAATCCTGAACACAGAATTTATAGACGTTTTGTCTTCTGCTTCTGCTCAAACCTGGGCCGCACTCCTATAGGATTTAACAGTCCTGCATTAGAGTACCTATAGGCCCATTGAGGCCTTTGCTGCAGACTATAATGACATAGTTGGAGCATAGCTCTGAGTTGGGGCCTCTGAATATATTGTGCCCAGGATTAAGCTACCCGAGCACACAGAAAATAGTATGGATTAACAAAGCTACTTTAAAGGTATCACAAGATGCCTAGACTTTAAAAGTGTTATTTTGAAAAATTATGGCATGACAGGTTTTCTTTACCGCTTCACATTAAACGCTTCTCAGTTCCACAATGAATATCTAGGTGTGGGGGATTTACTATTGAATTCTCATGGTTTGATAGGCATACTGAGTTGAGTCTCATTTACACAAAGCAATCATCTCACTTAACTCTACAAATCTATTCTTAGTGAGATGCCCTTTATACAAGTATGCCAATGACAGAATGTGCTTGGTTTTTCATTTGAGCTGCCAGTAGAGGGCAGGTGACACAGGACTGCAAAAGGATAGATGGCATGCAGTCATACCCTACCCCCACTCCACCTACAAGAGAAAATTCTATTTCAGATAGACATCTGTTTAAACGAAAAAAAAAAATAAAAATTATGTTTACTTTAATACAATTAATTTATATCTACAACTGACACAAAATACTGAAAGACAGCAAGGTACCCACTTTGTATGTGAGGGGTTGTGTGTGCGAAAACTGACAGACTGGTTCCGTGCAGCGCTGCTTATTTGACCCATGGAGTAAACAGCGGATGTAGAGCGCGCTCTGTGCAGAGAGGTGGGTGGGGTTAGTGGTGGCGTTTCTGCTTTTTCTGGTGGACTGCTGGACGAGCTAAATAATTTGTCAAATCTATGAGCAAAAAGAAATAAGATAAAAAAACAAATCAAATATTGTTGAGGGGTTGCACGCTTCTGAAAATGACAGTATATAAAAGATAGCTATCTAAAAAGTAACCTGTCAGTTAAGAAATATGGAAGTGGTCATTGACTGGTTGTTTTTGAAAGGTGTAAGGGGAATAAAATTATCCTTTGCTTCCTTTTCAAGCTGCAGACCATCGTTTTCTATATTATATTACATGCTAAAAGAAAGTTCCCTATGTTAGACTGGCAGCTCTGTGTAATGAAATACACCATGATTGACTGACTCTGAGGGCCAGTGGTGGCTGGTGCTAAATATTTTGGGGGGGCAGCAAACAAACTTGCCCCCCTCACTCACACAAATGCCACCCCCCCTACCTCCCCATGGGAGACGGACGGGAAGCTGCCCCTGGCCCCTTACTAGCACTAGCCTTAGGAGATGGTGCTGGATCCGGGGTAGGGCTCCTGGAAGCTGCCCCTCTACCTGTTGCAGCTTGCCGACGGAAGAGCTTCTCCTCCGGGCCGAACAGGAACTGGGTCCTGAGACCCGATTGGCCGGGAGTCCTAAGAATCTCTGGCCAGGAGGAAAAGCAGGAAGACATTAGCGAATATTAATTTGCTAATGTCACACAACTGGGTGGGACCACCCCGAACCCACCCTTTTTTGAAGCCAATTAGAGCCTCAGGCGCTAATCATGTGCTTCAAAAAAGAGAAAAACCCCATTGAAATGCATCCAGCGCCCTGAATGTAGATTAGGAGAGCGGCACCACTGCTGAGGGCCCATTCACACCAGAATCTGTGGTTTTACTGCACATTTTTGCATGTACATTTGCATGTATTTGCAGTGCATTTTTTACACGTATTTGCACAGCATTTTTCATAAGCTTGCATTTCCTTTGAGGTCACTTCTGTCTACTTCCTTTGGCTTTTATGTACACTGCACCGCAGTGCATTTTTTATGAATCTATGCGTATGTCGGTGCATTTGCAGTACAGAAAAATGCAGCTTGTGGTACTTTTTTTTTCACTGCATATAGTGCAATAGTGTGAAGTATGCCCTCAGGATAACCTGGATTTTGGAATGTTTATGAAGTGGGAGTGCAGTCAAAATTTCATCACATTGCATCTGGTTTGAATGGGCCCTAAACATTCTACTTTGCCCTTTCACACAGGCAATCCAATCAGGTCCGCCTGTCAGTTTTTCAAGCGGACCTGATTGGAAGGTCCATGCATTCCCATTGACTGGCAGGTGTAAATGAAGCATGAAGGGGAGGACTGCGTTCTCTTCCATTTGAGTGGATCAGATCAGAGGCAGTTTGTTTACTCCTGGCCGCCCATAGAGCAGAGCGGGATCTGTCCGTGTCCGCTCTGCATTAACTGAGAGGACATCGACCTGTCATCTGCCCCGCTCTGCTCCAATCAGCAGGAGATAAGCTCACAGATCCCCTGCTGATCAGAACGGAAGGCGCCCGTGTGAAAGAGGCCTTAGTCTTTGCTGCTGAACAAAGAATCGCAGAAAAAGGACAATGACAAAATTCAGGTGTTTATACCAGCTGTTTTTTTTTTAAATCCGTTTAATTGTTTTTTCATTTCCCTGTCTAAATAAAAAATTTCTTTAAAATGTGTTTCATTACCTGTTATAAATAATAAATTACTATAAACATTTAACACATACACTTTCCAGAAAGAGGATTTTTTCATCTGTACAGCCTGAACTTCTTTGGAGGCCCTGAAATAAAATGAAATACAAATACTGCTCAGTAAGCTTACTAAAGAAAGGAATGCCATATTGAAAACAGCACAATTTCTACATTTTGTGATTAGGACTGACTAAACAATGGTTTACATATTTTCTTTTTTTTTTTTTGCAGTATTTAGGTAAGGTTCGATATCTCCACATTATCCCAAGTGAATGAACAATAGAAAGATACATTTCGCTGTGCCCCGGTGCAGCGGCGCTGCTTGCTATACTTACTGGTCATGGAGGCAGCAGCAAGAGCCATTGGCATCTGCTGCTGTCACTCAAATCCTGTGAGTAGGGCAAGGAGGCAGGGCTAAGCCAAGCGGTGTGTGTCAATAGACGCGCACAGCCTGGCTCGGTGTCTAGCCTGCATGAGCACCCCTCTAGCAAGTGGTTTGCTATTGAGGGCACTCAGAAGAAAGGAGGAGTCAAGAGCACTGGCAGGGGACCCCCAGAAGAGGAGATTCAGGGCTGGTCAGAGCATGTTTGTTATTTAAAAAAATAAAATAACTTTACTATCACTTTATGTCCTGCCCTTTAGAGAAGTTGAAACTCAGCATCCAGACCAGATGGTGTATAAAAGGGTGAAGCTACTGGATTTTGTTGCTAATGAAGTTCTTCATTATGTCTAGTCTAAACAATGCTTTCTTTTCTTTTCAGAAGTCTGCTAGATTAAAAGGATTAGTGACTAACCAAAAGAAGGTACAGCAGAAAGGGGTCCTAGTTTGCCACATTTACTTTCCCCTTGATGATTACGCCATTCTCGAAGGATGGAAGCTTCAAGTACTTGAGTTCTACTGTTCAAAAAAGTATCAATTGTTCTCAAAGAAATTATGAAATAAAATTTTTTATCTAAACAAAAGTAATCAAGTGCTTTTCTCTATATAGATTCCCACCAGGGTTGTGTAAAGCGCTAAAACCTGGGTACTTTCAAAACAAGATGAAATGTAAGCTTTGGGACTTTAAGCGGCTAAATCCAAAAATGTATGGCATAACATTTGAATGAAAAAGATGTCCATGCAGAATCAATTTTTAAACTGATTGTTTGACATCTTTGATATTGTACAACCATATACCAAAGCAAACTTACATGGACAGATCATGTCACTCAAGTGGATGAAATTACACTATCAAAACATTTCTTGTAACTCAGCTGGGAGAAAGACATCCAAGAGGAAGACCTATACTGCAATGGGATCACCAAATTACCAATAAAAAGCAGTGAGTGGATTGGTGCTCTACAACGTCTGGATGAAAAGCTAAAGCCCTGAGCATGTAGGCGGTTTCAGTACAGGCATTAAAATTTTAGCAATTACATATAATGCATAGTAGAGTTTTTTTATTATTATTTCATAGATAAGCAATATTTTCCATGCATTTAAAAACATGAAACCTAACACTAAAGCCGCGTACACACGAGCGTAATGTCCGACAGAAAAAGTCAGTCGGAAGCTTTTCATCGTATATTCCAATTGTGTGTGTGCCTCATCGGACTTTTTTTCCGCAAATTCTGACGGACCTAAAAATAGAACATATTCTAAATATTTCCGATGGAACCAATTCCTATCGGGAAGACCGCTCGGCTGTATGCTGTTCCGATGGACCAAAAACGACGCATGCTCTGAAGCAAGTACGAGACAGAAGCTATTGGCTACTGGCTATTGAAATTCCTTTTTTCTAGTCCCGTCGTACGTGTTGTACGTCACCGCGTTCTGGACGGTCGGACTTTGGTTTGAACATGTGTAGGCAAGACCGCTTCAATGGAATTCCGTCGGAGAAACCTTCGGAGTTTATTCCGACGGCAAAACCAGTCATGTGTACGCGGCATAAAAGTTTTATTCCTACTCACATAATAAGCACATGTACTGAATTTAATTACATTAATAAATCTCTGAATAATATACCACTTAATTCTCAGGCATAGAAAAGTCATTACCTGAGCATTTCTGTCCTGCGTACTGCCTCTTGCAGTTCCATCAGCTTCTCTTTGTACTGGTTCCTCTCCATTAGCACACGTGCCATTTCTGCTCTGGTGAATCTCTTTCTTTGAGCTGCTGGAATTTCAACCTAGGAAATTGTTTTGGTGACATAAATTGGTAGTCCCCTTTTTGATGAGGCCCTGTACAAGAATTATTAGTATAGCAACATTCTAAATATGATGCTACATTGTTGCTCAGTAATTATACAAGTGTCTAAACATCTGAAGACCTGCCAGCAGAGACAGTCAGATGCACAAATCATTTATGAAAAACTAAAGAAATCTAACCTGTGCCTCAATGGATTCCAAGAAAAGGATCGTAGGGCAAGTACAAAAATCGTTTTTTCTTTCTCCCCCATTGAGGGAATGGGCAGCCATACAAACCTGCGGCCTGAAGCCAAAATGCCCAAGAAGCCCTGATAGATTTCGCCTTGACTGGAAAGTAGGGAACCTTATCCTTAAGACCATAAGCTTACATGACAGTCCGTTTGAGTCACATAGAAATGGTCTATGGATCTAGAAGCCAGAGCACTCTGTCTGAGCCTATTCAGAACAACAAAAATAGAACACGTCTTGCAGAATGAAGAAGTAACTTAGATATACTCAAACTACATCTAGATAGTGAAGAGACATCTTCTTCTGGTGAACTGGGACTGGACACAAAGAGGGACTGGACACAAAGAGGGATGGACAATGTCCTGATTAAGGCGATATCTTATCCCTATGTAGGACAAACATTTTTTCTTTGCCATATAAAGCTGCCACTTCAGATACTCATCTAGCTGAGGTGATAGCAACAAAGAAAACTAACTTGTGAATCAGAGCAGAAAGAGAATGTGTCTGACAGACTCAAATGGGGGCTTCTGAAGAACCAAAAGAACGAAATTCAAATCCCTCGGAAGCAGAGAGGATTTGGCCAGAGGGAGCCCCATTGGAGCCCCCGTGCACAAAGGTCTTGATCAGGAAGCGGGAAACCAAAGGTCTTTTTAAAAAGAATGGCAAGAACACAGATCTGGCCCTTGATAATACTAATGCCCTGTACACACGGTCGGACTTTCCGACAGAATATGTGCGATCGGAGCTTGTTGTCGGAAATTCCGACCGTGTGTGAGCTCCATCTGACTTTTTCCATCGGAATTTCCGACACACAAAGTTTGAGAGCAGGCTATAAAATTTTCCGACAATAAAATCCGTTCGCGTAAATTCCGACTGTGTGTGGACAATTCCAACGCACAAAGTGCCACGCATGCTCAGAATAAATTAAGAGACAAAAGCTATTGGCTACTGCCCCGTTTATAGTCCCGACATACGTGTTTTACGTCACCGCGTGCGCGTTCAGAACGATCGGATTTTCCGACAACTTTGTGCGACCGTGTGTATGCAAAACAAGTTTGAGCCAACATCCGTCGGAAAAAATCCATGGATTTTGTTGTCGGAATGTCCGATCAATGTCCGATCGTGTGTACAGTGCATAAGGGTCAAACTGTGGTCCAGATACAACTGCAATAATGAAAGACTCTGCCCCACAAAGAAAACTCCTTGGGTGAAAGTCCCTGGGCTCACAACAAGCGAAGTACACCTACCACATTCGATGATAAACCTTGTGGAAAGTGGACTTCTTAGCCTTAAGCATCATAGGGATAGCACTTTCAGAGATGCCCCTATTCCTTATAACTTCAACAGCCATGCAGTTATGGCCAGTGACTGAGAAGCAGAGTGGTAAATCGATCCTTGGGACAGAAGATCCAAGTGGTCTGGCAGAGCCCATGGTGCATCTGCAAGATATCTTAGCATTTCCACCTCCATATCAATCCTGTGTTAAGTCAAGAAAGAGGCTTCTGGTGAGGAAACGTCAGGGTGTACAGATTCCACAAAGCCCCTAGTGCATGCATTGCTTTTGTCAGCAGGTCCCTGGACCTGGATACAAACTTGTCTAAATTGTTGTTGAACCAAGAGGTCAACAGCCATCTTAGAAAATCTGTGCTCCAATTGTCTACACTGGGCATGTCAACCCTGACATAGCTGAAACATGATTCTCTGGTCACTCTATCTTCTTTGCTGCAACAAGACTTCTTGTTCCTTTCTTATAATTGATTGCCATGGTGTTGTCCAACAAAATCCGCAGTGCATGACCTGACAACAGGTCGGACCAACACTGGACAAATTCTTCTGCTTTTTCTGCTGGGGAAGTGGGTACTTTTAACCTCATTTTCTTTCATAATGAGAGCATCCAAAGTTGACCCAAAGAGATGCTGTCCCTCAAAGGCCATGTGGAGTAAAATGCTTCGTGCAAACAAGTTCTGCAGTCCAGCACCTCAGCCATAGAGCCCTCTGCAAGTGCACAGACAGTATATCTATGAGAGACAGTAAGCAGGAGGCTTCCTGCAAACCATCATAGCTAAAATTTTAAGGACAACTAGTCAATGCAATCAATAATCTGCAGGTCAACAAAAAAAAAAGTCCTTGTATAGCAGGTTAAACAGCAAAGTGCTTGTGCTGTCTAACCTGTCCCTCTGGAATCTGTAAAAAACCTGGCTGATCCTGCCTGGTTCACCCCCCCCGTAAACTGACCACGGTTCATCATGGCTGCTGAACCCCAACACCGTGGTCAGTTTACTTGCCTCCGTCATCCGCAGCTCACCTCTCTGCTCTCCCCCCCTCCCCTCCCTGCCTGTCAGCTCAGGAGTCTGTGTCTCTGCCCCGCGCCCCTCTGCTGCTGTTAGTAAAAACCTAACCTTTAAAAAAATTCTCTGCCAGCCCCTCTTTTAAGCTACCGTCCTGCACTGTGTAATTGTTTGTTAAAAACAAAGCCTCTAAATACCTTTTTGTAATGTATCTTCAGGTCACGTGACTCCCGGCCGCTCTCCTACTCCGATCCAGGGCTACAGGGGGAGGGGCCAGCACGGCAGTCACGTGACCACCAAGCTGAGGTCAGAGGGAGATCTAGGCCCCTCCCACTGTAACCTGGGGATCGGAGTAGGAGAGCTGCCGGGAGACACGTGACTGGCTTGAATATACCTGAAAGAAAGGTATTTAGAGGCTTTGTTTTTAACAAACAATTACACAGTGCAGGATGGCAGCGTAAAATAGGGGGGCTGGCAGTGAATCATAGTGTAGGGTTACAAACCCTTTAAGAAATTTAACTCATTCAGCCATGGTCAGGGATAAGATCACTACCACAAGAACCAAGTTTAAGACAGAGCCTGCCAAAGAGCATATGGGCTTAGAAAGAGCTTACAGGTTCTTATTAGTGTGATCCTTAAATGATGGGGCATCCTCAACTGGAATTTTATGCACCTTGAGTTGAGAAATGGTTGGATCCATAATTGGATTGGACCATTTAGTGACAAACCCCTCATAAAAAGGATAGAGAGCCAAGAAGTGTTTGGGACATGCAAAAAACCAATTGGGGTGCTTTCAATCTTCATACAGAAACAACAAAACAAAAAAAACGGTGTAAAGAAAACGTTTTGGCACCCTAAGAGGCCATGTAGGACCCAAGGCCAGAGACAGTACTGGTGAAAGTGACAGGCTTGTCTTCTAGTTTTAGGGTGTGTCACAATGCAATAAGGGCCAAAACAATTTCTTTCAATTTTGGAGTAAAAGTAGAAAAAGGGGAGTCTTTTCGAGGACAAAGCTCACCAGTTAATGACTTAAGCAATTCAGGCAGAGTTTCCACAGCCAAAGGTTTGGAAACAGCTAAGGCCATAGGCAGATAAGGCACAGAGTCCGCAGTTACACATTTTCAGCTGTTTTGGCCAAGGCCAGAGATTAGCTGGGCAATTTGCGACATAAAGGAATGCATGACTGAAGTAAAAACCCTCTTCTGAGAAGGAGGCAGGCCCACCAACTCCCAATGGAGAAATCGAGAACTCAGAAGAGGGATAGACTCCAATACTAAATGGCAACAGCCTGCATGCTACGTGCATCGGCAGACCCCGATCACATTGTGTCAGAGACATCTGGTGTAGCCAGACTGTCCTCTCTTTGTATAGAATCAGACATGTTGCAGCAAGTGCGGTAAGCATTGGACAGCACCCCAAGGTAGAAAACTAAGCCTCAAATTCCAGGAACCTGGGCAGCTGGCAGACAATACACTGGACTAGGGTTAAGTGGCTTTGACAAAGAGTCATTGCAGGACAATAAGAACAGATCATATAACAAAGTTCCAGGTAGCTCTTATAGCAGAAGCAGCAATAGACAAATGCTTTCCTACCACTGTCTGGCAGAAATGAGGCAGCGGAGTGAGTATGTGCAACGCTTCACTCAGTGGAATTATCTCAGCACTCACAGTGTTAACCCAAACTATTGGGAAAAGGGGGAATTGAAAAATGCCAGTCAAGCTAATAAAAAGGAGGGTGGAGCCACACACAGAAGTGAGTTTTAAGAGACAGACTTAAGAATAAAGCAATGCCCTGGACCTGGAAAACACTACAAAGCTAACTTAGCCAAAACCAGTCTTGAAAGTTATCAAGTGGTGCCCTGTGACCCGAAGTCACCCCACGATGTCTGATCTAGTAAGCTATGGTCACAGTAAGATCAATAGTCAAAATTGAGGACAACTGTGCTGGGGAGCTGCCAGAAATCGAACAAACCTTTTGAAGCTACATGGAGATAAATCTTGTTTGAAGAGGAAAAAGTTGCTCGAAAAAGTATTTTAGGTCTTAAATCAAAAGACGCTCGTCATAGCAAAGGAGGTATGCTGGTGGTAGGAAGGGGTTATATCCTGGTCTGGTCCACAATTTTTTTCTTTTTTTTTTTCAATCTTCCCTTAAGTAGTATTATCCCAAAGGTTTAAAACTAGCCGTGTCTCACGATTGACAAGAAATAAAGGTAGATCCTACACAGTAGAGTGTTGCAGATAAGCTGCTGAGGGTCTGAGATAGCACAGGACCAAGCCCAAGGGAATTTTCACTGCATTTTACTGTCACTATATGCAGCCTAAGCAGTTGAGGCTATACAGTATGTCCAGACCACCTCTGCATGGCATTCTCAGCATACTATAAATATATGCAAACATTTTTGGTTGGTAAAGGTTTAGGGAAGTGGTTGCAAACTGCTAGCCCCAGGCCCCTTTCTAAATCTTAATTTGTTGCGGTCAGCATACAGCAGGCTGAAGATGGAAGATGGGAGTCTGTGTCAGTCTGGCTTGTAGTAGATAATTGCTATCTTGGCATAGGACCCCCCCTCTTCCTTTCATCTTTCTCACACAGTAGACTACTGACCCCTAATGAATGCACTGCCCATTCCCATATAGGTTGGGCACAGAAAGGCAAGGAATCATCTGCAAACATGAACCTATTATTATAAACTGCTTTTGTGCACACTGCATGCTTTGTTATCCTTTTGCCTGTTCGGTATTCTTAGAAAACTTTCAAAGTGTCAGTTCTTATTTCAGGATGTAGTTTTCTGGGTCAACTGCCTGCTAAATGAACATGTATCCTTTCATGATATTGCTGATTTACAGTTCAAAGCACAGACATGTGACATAGGAAGTTGCAAGACTAAAACAGTGACTCCTGCCCGATTATATAGTATGACAGAGGTGTGTGGATTGCATACGTTGCAAACAAGAATTACAAATATTGGTCAGAGAATGTATACACAGCAGTGGGTCTAATAATACCAAATACAACAATTTTAGCCATTTCTGTAACAAGCATACACACACACACACACACACACACACACTTACCTCCGCATCTTCCCTGCACAGCTTTCTTGCTTCATCCAGTTCCATTCGAGTCCTGAAACATAAGAAATCACTTCACATGAATTCAGTTTAAAAAAAAAAAAAACCCTTAACCAGATCTCAACTAAGGCCCTTTTTACAACCATTATAGCCTCATACTGGATGTTTTTACAGCTGCTGTTTTTGGCTTTAAATGTTTTTTTCTGCAGTCAATAAACTCCCTGGCATGTTATCCTATGTGTCCATGCACACAGAGGCTGTTATCAGCAGTTTTTGGCTGGGGCGTTTTCTATCTGGAAAAAAATCCCAGAACTAGTGGAGAGGAGCTGTAAAAAGCTCTAACTCTGAAAAAAGCTGAAAACAGCCTAAAAACACGTCTATTCAGCACTTATCAGCATTTTTGAGCCATAAGCTTTTATGGGAGTATAAGTTTGCTAAAAAACACTGAAAAACACTACTACAAAAACGCTGAAAAACTCACTCTACAGCTACAGCTTTCTACAGCTAAGATTACTAGCTTTTTTATAATGTCCAGTTTGCATGAGGCCTTATCATTATGATATCAAGGAGGAAGATCGTGATTGGCAAACAAAATGTGCCCATACAAATAAGCAGTATATATTGAATTACAATGTGAAATTAACAGCAAATAAACCAAAACAGATATATCATTTTAAATATTAGGGCTTAGATTGATGAACTGCGTCTAAAAATGTCAGCTTGCTTGGCTTTAAGGAAGACTCACAGGCTTAAACCTTTTCCTAAGCAAATGGCCCAGAAAATTATACAGATCATGAAACTCAGTGAAAGCTCTGAACTCCTCATCTGCGGACAAATCGGTGACTCCTAAAGCTGGTCACACACTAGTAGAATTTTGCTTGAAATGTTTCCCTTTAAGAACGTTCATTCTATTTTTGAATTATTAGTTTGGTCAAGTCCGTGTTCGTTTTCGACTGCAGTGATGCAAAAATTTTGAAGGAGCAGGATACAAACATTTTCTCGAACAAACGCATTTTTTATGTGGTTTTCATTTGGGAAAGTCCTTTCATTACAAAATTGAATGTTACAGAAAACTAACATTTGAATTACTTTAGAAACGACATTCATCAAGTAAATTAATGTAATAAAAAGTAGTATATAAAACAATCAGTAATTATACTGTGGTAATACACTACAAACAGCGCTAATGTTTAGCATAAACACGCAAGCATGTGGCCAACTTCACACGAAAATCCTTGAGAGTAGTGAAGAGTTTAGATAGTGGTTCAGAGAGTGTTCATAGGTGATCATAAAACAGAGTCTCAGTGTGCACCTTCCACCGGTCAGTCCAATTCCATCATGTGAGAACACACTCCCCTCAGGGGTTTAAACTCACCAGAGTTGAGAAATAAATAAGCCTCCAAGGGAAGAAAACCTCTGAGCCAAGACTGCTACCAACACCACTCCGGGAGATTAAAGTCTGTTGCGTGACCCGCACGACGCCGGAAGTGACGTGTGCGCTCCACCGCAGCAGGATCCAGAACAAGGAAGTGTTTCATCGCTCCTTGGGACACTGAACCGGCTAATCTCCGTAACGGTGAAGTGCACAGTTCATACGCTTCCATTGCTTGTGTGACTGCAGTGCTTTTGTACGTATTTATTGAGGGGGGTTTTTGAGATGTGATGGGTATTCATTTAATAAATGGGATTACGCTATGTGCGCTTCTCTTTTGTCTATGATTTATTTGGAGCCCTTATCATCTGGCAATCTCCCGGAGTGGTGTTGGTAGCAGTCTTGGCTCAGAGGTTTTTTTCCCTTGGAGGCTTATTTATTTCTCAGCTCTGGTGAGTTTAACCCCCTAAGGGGAGTGTGTTCTCACATGGTGGAATTGGACTGACCGGTGGAAGGTGCACACTGAGACTCTGTTTTATGATCACCTATGAACACTCTCTGAACCACTATCTAAACTCTTCACTACTCTCAAGGATTTTCATGTGAAGTTGGCCACATGCTTGCGTGTTTATGCTCAACATTAGCGCTGTTTGTAGTGTATTACCACAGTATAATTACTGATTGTTTTATATACTACTTTTTATTATATTTTACTTATATTTTAAACGGCTGCTCTTAAATTTTTTACCTTCTTTGTGATAACAAATTGGGTGATACCTGTATTTGTATTAATAGGTGCTGCCTTTACTTTTGAACAGTAATTTTTCCTGTGGCGCTGAGGGGTGTATTGTAGGCCCGAGTGAACACCTTTGTTTTTATCTAAGTAAATAAATGTACTGAGAATGTGCATACGAATGTTTGTACTACGAAAGTTCATTTGAAAACCTACTAGTGTATGGCAAACTTAACTATTGAAGCAACGTTGTTGTAGAAACAGGAAAAGTGAGGCCTCTACATGACAGACATCTGATATTGTAAGGGTACCAATGTAAAAAAGTGTACACATTCTAATTTACTCAATTAACTTACCATGAGAGCACAGGTAATATCTGATAACACCCCCAGCATAAGAAAGGACTCGAGTGGAACCCAAAGAGAATCAGAATTGACCAGAAGTACCCAGTACCGGAGTCTGACAGGTCTGATCTTGGAGTGTTAACTATGTTGTCCCAGATTGACTTTCAGCCTTTTGACAGGTACAGTATACAGTATTTGCAGCGTTTTATACTCACATGTGCAGTTCCTGCTCTGTCTCTCTCAGCCTGAACTCACAGCGTGATTGATTTTGTGCTGTATTCTCGGCCTCACGTCTAAGAGTCTCTCTCTCTGCTGTCAGCTCCTCAACTCTCGCAATCAAGCTCTTCCTAGCCATATCAACTTCACTCCTGTACATAAAAAAATATATATATTTAACCACTTGCTTACAGGGCACTTAAACCCCCCTCCTATCCAGACCAATTTTCAGCTTTCAGCGCTGATGCACTTTGAATGACAATTGCGCGGTCATACAACACTGTACCCTAATGAAACTTTTATCATTTTTTCACCACAAATAGAGCTTTCTTTCTTTTGGTGATATTTGATCACCTCTGCAGTTTTTACTTTTGTTAAAAAAATGTAAAAATGTAAAAAAATGAATATTTTTTTATATTTTGTTATAAAAAATTTAAAACAGGTCATTTTTCTCCTTCATTGATGTACGCTGATGAGGCGGCAGTGATGGGCATTGATGGGTGGCAGTGATGGGCACTGATGGGTGGCAGTGATGGGCAGCACTGGCAGGTGGCACTGATTGGCACTACAGGTGGGCATTGATAGCTGGCACTTGTGGGCATTGATAGGTGGCACTGTGGGCATTGATAGGTGGCACTATTAGGTGGCACTGATGAGGCGGATGTGCCTCTTCCACTTCGGGACCGATGTCCCTCACATCCGAGCCGGTGATCTGCTTTTTTTTCTACTCACACTGTCAGCGTGAGTAGAAAAAAAAAAAACGATTACCGATCTTTAGTTTACATCATGTGATGAGCTGTCATTGGCTGACAGCTGATCACATGGTAAGGGGTCAGGACCGGCCCCTTAATTAGATCGGTAATTACCCGAGTCTCAGTGACTCGGTGGTCATAGCGTGCTCAGCGCGCGCCCTGCAGGGCGCGCGCAGGGCACGTGCACAGGGGAGGCCGTCAAATGACGGCCTCCCGGGAATTCAGGTCTGCGCTGTGGCAGTCATTCGGCCATAGCGCGGATGTGAAGTGGTTAAAAAGAGTACTTTATCAGTAGAAGGTTTCTAATCCACCCTCCTTTGTGCCTTCACATCAACAGCAAAGCAAAATGCTCCCGTTTTTAGTTCTGCTCCCAGTCCCATCAACCTGAGTATTAGGCCTCATGTACACTGCTGTTGGTAAACAGACGTTTAGGAGCAGTTGGGCATTTTTTTTCAACTGCCCCTGAACTCTCTATGTTATCTTATCAGTACATGTACACAGGGTCGTTTACAGTCATTTCTAGGCAGTTGAGATTAGAGGCTTTTTTTGGAACGCAAAAAAATGGGTTCTGACGCTGAGTTTAGACGCATTTCAAGCGCCAGCGATTAGCCGTATAGAGGCGTTTTTCTTTTTTTTTTAACGCTTCTAAACGCAAGCGCGGCATGTAAACGCAGCAAAACTGATGTTTTAAACGTGGATTACTATCTGTCAAGTTAAATCGTTCAAGAGAGGTTGTAAAAACATCCCGTGTTCATGAAGCCTTAGAGGGTAGTCAGATTGTCTGTTCGCATATTCAACGGCCCTCATAGGTTAATGAAGGTTTTCAGAGAATGAGCGTCCTGTGTGATTATTGCCCAGCCCCATGCATAGCTTTTATCTCAGAGACCAAATTATGTAGTGGAAGGGGTGAATGAACACAGGCATTCTGTGCAGCTGTCCCGTACTGTAAGCATACAGTTTTCTTCTTGCATTACAAAAAAAATAATGAACAGTAAACATCCTCTGCTAATAGACTTCAATGTCTTTTTAAGTGACCTTGGATCACTGAAATCTGGGGAGCTCTAATCTACAAATATTACTGAAAAAGAGAACAGCTGAACCCCTCCATCATGTACAAAGCAATCTTGTGCCCGGACTATGCACTATAAAGTATATATACCCTCTGAACAAAGGTAAAATAACTTTAACCCAAGCCCTCATTCAGCTATGTATTATAAGCATATTGCAGAATTTTATCTTCAAAGTTCACAACCCAGGCGGCAAAATCACATCTCCTTTGTTATTCATTTTAAGGCCTTGTATCTTTGTGAGGGGCCGTCTTCGCCCGCACAGAAGTGTTCCGGGTACCTGCATGCAGGCAGTCCCATTCATGTCTATTGGGATGCAGCAGCTGCACAGACACAACTGCTGCTTCTAATTTGACAGCCATGCGGGTGTAGGTGTGTATCCCTGAACACACACAGACTATGTTTAGGGACACACGGTTGTCAAATTGGGACCAGTGGCTGTGTCCGTGCAGCCACTGGTCCCAGTGTATGCAAAATGGACTGCCTACACAAGGATGCAAAGAATACCTGTGCATCCAGTGCGGGCGAAGACAGCCTTTCCTTCGCATGGATGTATGCAAAGATACACCTGTGTGAAGGAGGCCTTATAGAAACAGACACTTTGCAGCCTTCTAATGTACACAAACGCCAAGTTATGTAATATAAACAGCACTGTTTTATGTAAATGTATGTTCAAAATATTTTAATATATGTAATGGTCACAATAATTAACATATCCCTTCTTGTGAGACTAATTAATTTCAAGTCAAAAAGATAACATAACAGCAAATCTTACTGTGCATCTCTGAGCTGTGCATTCTCCACCATAAGAGCATCTACATGATTTCCAACTCCTGGAACAAAGGATAGTATATTTTATATTAGGTGGACAAAAACAAACATTTTATCCCATATACACCACTGAATTACTATTACTAAAGTCTCTATGATTAACAGAAATGTAATCTTATGGGTATGAACATTCATGAATAACCTTTTGACAAACAAGCGTTATTAATGCAGTTTAGGAACAATAGCACAAACCCTGTATGTATGCATTAGGTATATGGACAAAGAACTGGTTTGCTCTTTAATGTAACTGTAATGCCACGTACACACGGTCGGACTTTTCGGCTACAAAAGTCCGACAGCCTGTCCGACAGCCTGTCCGACAGCCTGTCCGACAGACTTTAAACGGACTTTTGTCAGACTTTTGGCGGACTTGCGGCAGACTTTCTTACGAACGGACTTGCCTACATACCATCAAACAAAAGTCCGATGGATTCGTACGTGATGACGTATACCGGACTAAAATAAGGAAGTTGATAGCCAGTAGCCAATAGCTGCCCTAGCGTGGGTTTTTGTCCGTCGGACTAGCATACAGACGAGCGGATTTCTGGGTCCGGCGTAGTTACGATGTAAAGATTTGAAGCATGTTTCAAATCTAAAGTCTGTCAGATTTGCGGCTGGAAAAGTCCGCTGAAAGTCCGCTGAAAGTCCGGAGAAGCCCACACAAGATCGGATTGTCAGCCAGCTTTAGTCCGTCGGCGTCCGTCGGATTTTTGTAGACGAAAAGTCCGACCGTGTGTACGCGGCATTAGTTGCATTCCTAAAGCTGAAGTTTAGGTGGGTTAGGTTTAGGTTTTTTTGATAGCATAGCTACATAAATCCAGCTTGGACCAATGTAAGTAAGCATATCTCATACCTGACTGGTCCCTATGGAACCTGCAAATCACTGTAGTAGTCAGTGCTATTACAGGGATAGCAGCAGTCTTCTAAGTCCAGTGTGGAGCGTCTGCCCTTCTGCATAGTAACCACAAGGGGTTGTCTGCCCGGCACTGATGCCATTCAGAAAAAGCCTTGTATATTTTTCAATTAATATAAGTTGTTCTCTGATTTAACGAGATGGAGAAGTGGGGTCATGGCATCACTTCAGAACAATCACAAATTGATACATATGACTGTTCACAATTAAACCTTTACCGGAAAAATAAATAAACTGCATGTCTAACTGCAAGTGCCAACTTCAACCTGATGCATTGTTACCAAATAATTATTTACCATATACACCCATAGAAGCTAAAAATATATAAGGAAAAATGAACATTCATCAAGACAACTAGTTTGTTCCTATCCATCTGGATCTGTGGCATAATGACATAGCTAGATCATCTACAAGGCAAACTAGGCAGGAGTCTAGGGCTCAATGGATGTCTAGGGGGATGATCAATAACCAGGAGGGTAGCACAATTGGTAAAAGCTGTATAACTGCCTGTCACTTTCTTAGGGGGATGTACTTGTAGGCATTTGATGTCTGATGGGGTGGAGGAGAAGAGGTGTCAAGGCAGTCCAGACAAAGCAAATGCAACAGCTTCTGTGTTTATTGCAAAACCTTATTAATGTCAATCAAAGGGATAGGGGAGCCAAAACTGTTGCATTGCCTAGGGCCCCATGCTGCCTGAAGCTAGCCATACACATCTAGATTTCTCTCATTTAAGCCGGCCATAAATGGATTGAAATTCGGCTGGTTCAGCAGGCACTGGGTGAATTATGATCCATGCATGGGCAGGCTGGTTGTACACAAGTCGATCTATCGATTGACTTGTGTACAACCAGCCTGTTGAGTTTTTCCCAAGTGATCAGTGCCATCAGCTATAGGGGCAGTCTTCCCGCTGTCAGAATACAATGCCACAGTGAGAGCAATTCCCCTAGTCACATCGAATGTGTGGATGGAGTAATGGAGTTTTATTTTGTTCAACCCGTTGGTGCACAATGTATGGGCTAATATAAAATATAGATATATAAAATAAAAACAAAAATACCAACATTTTCACTCTGTGCTACGACTCACTTTGGAAACAGTTTCCTTTTTCTGGCACTCTTTCAATGTCTTGAAGAGATTATGCAGCGGTGGTGATGTACAGGCAGCTTTTGTTTGTAGCACCAGGCATCCCTCCAGCATGAATGCTAATTTACTGTCTATACTTTGCAGCAGCAGTGTTTGCTTTCTCCACGTTATACTGTGTTCCAATTTTTTAGTGCCAGAAGACATTTACTGCTTCATTTTTTATGTTCTGTTATTTTATGTTGCATCTCTATACAAGAGCTGAAAAAGCTAGCTGCCTGGTTTTGAAGTGAATTTATCAAAACTGAAGCAGACAAAATCTGGAGCAGCTGTGCCTGACAACCAATCAGCTTCTATCTTAAGCTTGTTCAGCTAGGCTTTGAAAATGAAAGACAGAAGCCGGTTAGTTGCCATGCCCATCTGCTCAGGATACTGGTTGTTCCAGTTTTGATAAATTCTTCTTAATATGTTTAAGTCACAGATTCAGACCAATTATGCAGATCAAAGAAAATTGGAGAGAAGTCAGAACTCCCTACCTGCATACTGGTTCTCAGTCAGGCAGTAAAAATGCTGAAGCGAAAAGGTCAGCACGATAGCCAAGATACTAGCATTTTCAGGAGAGTCCAGGAATGACAGCTTCTGTATTTCTCTCATGATAGGTTTCCTTTAGTGATGTATCCATGTATATAGGGGTGCACTAAATGGGTTTTTTGGTGCCGAAACCGATACCGAAAATGAAAAATACACTAGGCCGAAAACCAAAACCGAAAATGACCGATACCGGGGACATGGTACAGGAGATGGTCAGAGACTGGGGACATGGTACAGGAGATGGTCAGAGACTGGGTACATGGTACAGGAGATGGTCAGAGACTGGGGACATGGTACAGGAGATGGTCAGAGACTGGGGACATGGTACAGGAGATGGTCAGAGACTGGGGACATGGTACAGGAGATGGTCAGAGACTGGGGACATGGTACAGGAGATGGTCAGAGACTGGGGACATGGTACAGGAGATGGTCAGAGACTGGGGACATGGTACAGGAGATGGTCAGAGACTGGGGACATGGTACAGGAGATGGTCAGAGACTGGGGAAATGGTACAGGAGATGGTCAAAGACTGTGGACATGGTACAGGAGATGGTCAGCGACTGAGGACATGGTACAGAGATGGTCAGAGACTGCAGACATGATACAAGAGATCAATGCAGCCTCACCAGTGCCTGTCAGATACAGCCAGCCTGTGTCCCCAGTGCAGCCAGCCTGTGTCCCCAGTGCAGCCAGCCTGTGTCCCCAGTCCCAGTGCAGCCAGCCTGTGTCCCCAGTGCCAGTGAAGCCAGCCTGTGTCCCCAGTGCAGCCAGCCTGTGTCCCCAGTGCAGACAGCCTGTGTCCCCAGTGTAGACAGCCTGTGTCCCCAGTGTAGACAGCCTGTGTCCCCACTGCAGCCAGCCTGTGTCCCCACTGCAGCCAGTCTGTGCAGGGGAAGAGAGAGGAGAGCCACCACCGCCGCATTGATTACAGTGCCAGGAACGTAACAGCTTTCATTTCAATAGCTGTGTGTTCCCTGCCTCGCGCCGTCACATACAGCCCCTTCCCCTTGTCTGGGGAAGTTTGATAGACAGATCAATCCTGGACGGGTGATCTGTTTATCTGACATTAGTACGGGTGCGAATGCATATTCTGTGTCACAGTCTATGCCCAGCTATTAAGGTCAAGGCATGCCTTGTATTTCTCATGATTTCTGGGTTAGACATGTGCATTTCGTTTTGGTTAAATTCGTTATGTTACTAATTTAGGTACGTTGATTCGTTTAATAATTTGTTCAGTTTCCTTTCATTTTGTTTTGTTTACTAATTTTCTAACGAATTCCAAATTTTGGGAACGATTCAAATTCGGATCGGTGGAATAATGATCGACCGTTTCTAATTCCGTGCGAAGAATAGCTGGTTGTTAAGGAGCAGGGTGGGAAGCCATTTGCCGCGTCCTCAACAATCGATGACTCGTCAGCTGTCAACGTGCTTCCCCACTGACAAATTAATGTAAACAAAAGAATGCCGGCAATGAAAAATTCTGGAAAAAAAAGCATGGGGTCCCCCCCATCCACACCAGGCCCCACACCAAAATAAAAAAATAAAAAAAAAGTTTTTCACAATCCATTTAGTTTAAATAAATTTTAAAAAAATGTCCCCTGAAGTAGATCGATCGTCAATCATGACACCTGCCGCACTGTTGACCTGAAAAAAGAAAGAAAAACCCCCCCCCCTCCGGCTTCGTTGAACATTCCTGCTGATTGCCTGCTCCGGCGTTTGACATTTCTTAAATAGTTAAGGGGCCAAGTCACTCGCTGACGTGACCCCTGCCCTCTTGGGACATCATCGGTTGATGACATCACAGTGGGCGGGGTCATCGGATGACTCCACCCCTTAGCTATTTAAGAACTGTCATATGGTGGAGCAGTTGATGGGAGCCTTTGTTGGGCCAAATTGTATTTCTTTTTTCGGGTCCGGCGGTGCGGCGAGCGTCGTTATTGACGTTGGATCTACTTCAGGGGACAATTTTATTTTTATTTTTTTTAATAAAGGAATTGTCAAAAACTCTATAATCATTCACATGGGGGGGCGTGATTTGGGGGCTTCCAGATTCCGATAAGCCCCTCGCCCATAGACTCCCCCTGCCCAGGGTTGTGGGAAAGAGGCTCTTGTCTCCATCAAGAGCATGCCCCAAAGCACCCCCCCCCATGTTGGGGGTATGTGGCCTAGTATGGTTCAAGAGGGGGGGTGGGTGCTCACCGGTATGGATTGGGGGGGTATGCCATTTTTTATTTTATTTTGGCAAGGGCCTGATATGGATGGGGGGGCGCCCACACTGTTTTTTTTTTTTTTAATTTAAACCAGGTTTTGTTTACGAGGAATCCTGCTGACAGCAGATAAGTCATGGTTGTTAAGGACGCCAGCGCCCGCCCACTCCATAACAACCAGTTATTCAAATTTTTGAATATACAAAAGGAATGCAGAAGATACTAAATGAATTCCGAAAACAAATTGGTCCAATATTGTGTGAATGGACCAATTCGTTTTCCCATTTTCTGAATTTTCTTTGTATTTTTAGCATTGCTAAAATAGCAGTCTATACCAGGCCCTTCAAATCTGGTATGGATTTTAAGGGGAACCCCACGTCAAAATGGAAAATAAAAACTGCATGGGGTCCCACCCAAAATCCATACCAGACCCTTATCTGAGCATGCAGTCCGGCAAGCTAGGATGGGCGGGTGGGGAGAGACTAGCGAGCGTCCTCCCCCCTCCTGAACCATACCCTCAACATGGGGGGGTGCTTCTGGGGGGAAACAAGGGCCTCTTACCCACAACTCTGGGCGGTGGTTGTGGGGGTCTGTGGGCGGGGTACTTATCAGAATCTGGAAGCCCCCCAGATCTCGGCCCCCTTCCCCACGTGAATGAGTATGGGGCACATTGTACCCTCTACCCATTCACCAAAAAAGTGTAAAATGTAAATAAAGACAGTACATACATTTTGACAATTCCTTTATTAAAATAAAATCTTAAATAATGCCCCCCAAAGTACATTCATCGGCAATCACGATGCCCGCCGCACCCAAAAAAAGAAGAAAAAAAACCTCCGGCCTCGTGAAACGCTCCCGGTGTTTGCCTGCTCTGCCGTCTGACATGTCTTAAAGCGGAGTTCCGCCCCCCCTTTTAAAAATTAAAAGTCAACAGCTACACATACTGTAGCTGCTGACTTTTAACATTAGCACACTTAACCTGGAGTCTAGCGATGTGGGCACTGCAGCTGATGTTTCCATCGGCTGGTCGGGTGCTTCCGCCGCCATTGCGGGTAAGGGAACCCGGCAGTGTAGCCTTTTGGCTTCATGGCCAGTCCCTACTGCGCATGCGTGAAGCGCGCTGTGCTATCTCACTGGCCCGGCAGAAGGGGGAGGAGGAGGGGGACCGAGCTGCTGACATAATTCGCCGTAGCCTGGTCTCCCAGGAGTGGGGACAGGGTACCTTGTAAAAAACAGGTATCCACTCCCCCCGGCCCCCCAAAAGGTGCCAAATGAGTCACACAATGATCCCACCCCCTGTGACGTCACAGACCGGGGCATGTTGGGTTGAGCTGGATCTACTTTGAGGGACTTTTTTTTATTTATTTAAAAAAGGAATGGTCAAAAACTTGTGTACTGTCTTTATTCACATTTTACACTTTTTTGGTGAACTATTTGGGTACTGTGTACCCCATACTTATTCACGTCGGTGGATGGGTTTAGAATCTGGGGGCCCAGATTCTCTGGGGGCCCTTGTTAAAGGGGGTTTTCAGATTCCGATAAGCCTGCTCCCCGTCCACAGACCCCCACAACCACCGCCCGGGGTTGTGGGGAAGAGCTACTATACTAAGAAACATGAACAAATGGAGGTTCTAATCTAGGGGAAATTTAAACCCAAATCCAGTAGGAACTGTTATTCATTAATAGCTACCTTAAAGAATATCACAAGGGAACTTGAAAACTTCATATGCAAAGTGAAAAATGTGTTGAAAAAAGGCAATGCTTGTAGGCTCAAGGCAAAACACTAATTATATATATATATATATATATATATATATATATATATATATATATATATATATATATATATATATATATACACACACATATATACACATATATCCACACACATACATACAATGAATACCTTGCAAGTCAGCACCCTCATCCACATCTGTAATACATTCTGGACTTGTTCCAAACATCTCAGCATAAAGGGAGTCATTGTTACGGTCCAGCTCTTCCTGATCTGGCTCCAGTTCTGAATGTGCTCTTGGGGAACTAGATTACCAGGTACAAATGAGAAGCATAACAGTGTACATATATTCATTCAGAAAAAATATGGAGGGTTACAGAATTAAAATCTGGTCAACCTGCAAAAGCTGATAACAAAGGCCAAAGCGTGCACTGAGATTAGGTTTCGTACGGTGTCAGCTATACATTATATACATATTTGAGAAAATCTATTAGTGGGTACTTTGTGTCACTCTTCTGTTCTTTATTAGGCAGCATGGTATCTAAAGAGTTCATTTCTTGCCACTCTGGGTTTTGGCCTCCAAGCACACTACTTGCTTTCAGTTTGTATGCTTTTAACATGCTTGGGTGTATTTTATCTGGGGGTTCCAGTTTCCTCCAACAATTTATAAACATCCTGGTGGAATACTGTGATAAAAAAATGCACCAGTTTTAGCAACATTAAAGTGTTACTAAACCCACAACAGTAAAATCAGTCTGTATATGCAGTAAAGCATACTTGTTATACTCACTGTGGAACCTAAGGGGTTAATTCTCTGCATTGTGTATAAAGGCTGTGTGATCCTTTCTTCTCTGATCCTCCTCTTTTGACTCCAACCCATCTCTCAATAGAACAGAGCATCAGGGGACAGGCTGCACATGTTCAGTTTGGTGTGTATTGCTAGAGAGTGTGTTTTTTTTTTCTTGGGAATGTGATCCGCACAGGGCCAATCAGCACTGTCCAGAAAGGATCGGGGGAGGATGAAAACTCCTCCTACAAGCTTTAAGCAGACACCGATACAAGTCATAAGTAAAGATGAGCTCTGGCGTGGTCGCACACTCCACGTGCAGAGCCCGCCAGAAAGTCGGCACGGCGCTGCGCTAATCACAGGCAGTGAGACATTTCCCGATCTCTGCAGCCGCACATCGGGAAAATGTCTCACTGCCTGTGATTAGCGCAGCGCCGACTTACTGGCGGGCTCTGCACGTGTGGTGTGCGAACACCCCGGAGCTCATCCTTAGTCATAAGACTGCTATATACCGCTGATGAGAAAAGGTATTTAGCAGTTTATATTTACTAAAGCTATTGCATTTCCAATTTCTGCGTACTGTGGAAGACCAGATATAGAGAATGCAGATTCTGAGTTTAGTAACCCTTTAAAAAAAAGCACCAGCAACGGTCATAGTAAAAGTGATTTTGATTTTAACCAAACGATGGCTTGTTTATGTGCAGTAAGGATGTAGGGACACACTACAATGAGGTTCTTAAGGGGAGTCGAGTGTGAATGGCTTCTATATTCCCTGTAAGGAGCTGTGTAATGTAGCAGCACTATACATGTAAATAATGGGAAACATTATCCTAAGCCTAAATGAATACACATGGGGGGGGGGGGGGATTTATCAAAACTGGAGCAGACAGAATCTGGAACAGCTGTGCATGGCAACCATTTAGCTTCTGTATTCAGCTTGTTCAGTTAAAGTGATACTAAAGTCTCATTTTTTTTTTTTTCGTTTAGAATTAACAAACATGTTATACTTACCTTCTCTGTGCAGTGGTTTTACACAGAGCAGCCCCAATCCTCCTCTTCTCGGGTCCCTTGCTGGTGGTCCTGGCCTCTCCCTCCTGCTGAGTGCCCCCACAGCAAGAAGCTATTCAAACAATGGTTTTTGAAGTGCAGAGAACCAATTTTAGATCCTACGGAGTCACAGGGGAATGAACAATGGGAACTACATGGGACACCCCTGTACAAATGTCTTAACTCAGGATTTTGAGACTAGTGGTCTCTGAAACAAGATAGAATAGGCAGAACCCTGGCCCTAATAATGCTGAAAACTAAATACTGGTCCAGACCTAGCTGCAAGAAGGAGAGGCTTCGTCTCACAGAAAAACACCTAGGCTGGAAGCACCGAGACTTACACCAAAAAAAGTATGCCTTTCATGTCCAATGATACATCATGCGAATGAAGCCTTCATAGCTTTTAGCATCTTAGGAATCACAAATTCAAAGATGCCACTGTCTCTCAAGACTTGGACTTCAACAGACATGCTGTCAAAGTAAGTGTCCATAAAACAGGATGGTAAATCAGTTAGGCCAGAAGATTCTCACAATCTGGCAGAGCCCGCAGATCATTCACCAGAAGTCTTAGCTTCTTAGCAGTCTAGCTCTTTACTATGTCTGTGATTATATACTGTATTGCTTTTGAATGTAGTACTCAAGCCTTTTTGTAGTTTCCAATAGCCTGCATATTACTGATGCATCTTTGTCATAGGAGTGCACAGCCTATTGCATTAGGATGTGAACCTCGAAGCTCAAACATATTTGCATGTGTGTACATGTGTATATACAGCATATTGACGGTGTCAGCAGAGCAATGGACGGTGTCAGTAGGGCAGAGATTGGTGTCAGTAGAGCAGTGGACAATGTCAGTAGTTTTTATTTTATTTATTTTTTTACAATTTTTAATTAGGAGCCCCGTTAAGAGGCTTTGGTAAAATATCAGGGGTCTAAACAGGGGGAATCTGCACCACACATGATGATTAGGGTGTGCACAGGCACACCCTGTGTGCACGCCTATGATCTTTGTAAACCACATAGTGCGTATAGCCTGAGTGGGATTTACACTTTTATTCAATCTGGTCTCCCGTCATGTTGTGGTAAGCAGCAGATCAGGACCTTTCCCTCGAGATAAATTTGAACCAGAAATGATGGCTCTTCACTTCTTGAAGACGCGATCTTGGGGAAACGTACATTGAAGCTTGGGTTTGTCACTTCTGAGCTACGAACCGGAACAAGGCTTGGAGCGCATGTCTCCTTCGGGTAGGCTTACATGCTGGTGCCGGTATCCAGGCACTCTACCATTTTTAATGCCAATTTTTTAATAAAGTCCTACGCTATGATACCCTTTAATATGTCTCCTACTGGGTCACTTCACCTCTGATGGGCAATCACCAAACATTTCTGGTGAGTTTATATTCACACTTTTGGGCACAAGTGTTGAAGAAACAAGATTTTGATGTTGAAGATATCACAGTGTTGGGAATCTGTCACTTATGGAATTTTAAGTGTTATTTCATTATTTTTATCATTTTTTAGACATATTATAACTTGTATTATGAATTATGTTCTCATTCCTTTGTTTACCATAATTTTGCACCCACTTTTGTTGTTTTTTCTGTCATAGGTGGAAATATTTCCATTTAAAGGGGTTGTACCCTCCCTCCTGATTTTTAACTATATGTAAGCCTAGAATAAGGCTTGTGAAGTGAAGAAGTGGGGTATCGGCGCCAAATAAAAATTCCTGATATGTCTGATGCTGCACCTAAAATTAGTGACAACTAATAATCATGAAAAGAAAAAATAAAGAGCGCAACAAACAAATGTGCTATATAATAAAGCTAATATTAAGTGTGTGCTATATCAATAAATGAAATAATATAAATATACTAATGAATTGAAACGGTTCAAAATGCACAGCCAATGTATTCTTAACACAACAAAAAGTCCATTAATAATATCCAACAGAATTATTGTAAATAAATAAATCTTCTGTGTTCACTCCAATCACCGTGATTTTCTAAAGTGCAAAAGTGCTTCAATTAAAGTGCTTTACCCGAAGTGGTAAATCTAAACGCTCACCAGATAACATCGGCTACTAAGTGACCGACAGGCATGTAGTATAAGGTATCTTTAAGACATCCAAAATGTCCGACCAGGAATCCTATAGCATACGGCATCTGTTTAGTAGATATGCCAAATTTCCAATCCGAGCAGTAGTGGCTTATGTGTATATAGGTTTCCTTATGTTGAACTCATATCCCAATAATCTGCAAATTTAGCTCCTCTGTACAGAGCCACAGAAAAGACATAGATAGTGTAGTAACATTTATTTTAAATCTCTTAAAATGCAGCACTTACATATCAAATGTTCACTGTAAAAAACAGCAGGAAGGAAAGCAAAAGCTGGTCCATCACCAATGAATTACTCTGTGGTGTGCGGCGTGCGTCTAAGCTGTAAGGCGGAAACGGAGGACTCGAGTATTGCGTGTTGAGCCTCGATTTCGATGCATTTCACACTCGACACGCGCCTGATGTGTTAAGAATACATTGGCTGTGAATTTTGAACCATTTCAATTCATTAGTATATTTATATTATTTCATTTATTGATATAGCACACACTTAATATTAGCTTTTTAATATAGCACATTTTTTGTTGCGCCCTTTATTTTCTTCTTTTCTAGAATAAGACTTACCTATAGGTAGTGGAAATATCTCCTAAATGTGCTCCGTTTATGAGATATTTCACTTGTAGTGCGCCAATGATGTAATCGGCGCATGCGCTGTGAAGAAACAGACCTCTGTGTCGTTTCTTCCCTAGAGTGTGCCGTTACTCACAGCTCCCACTTGTATGCATGGGAGTGATGTCACGCGGCTCTGGCCAGTCACAGAGCCGGAGTCCGTGGCCCCCGGAAGGAAGAGAGGCGAAGATGGATGCAGCCTACACAGTGGACAACGATGGATTTGTTTGAAGGTGTCACATAATGGGCTAGTATGCGATGCATACTAGCATATTATGCTTTTAATTTGCAGGCTTTGTAGGGATCAAAAGAGGAAGTAAAACCAATCAGGGTTTACTTCCTCTTTGAAGAGGCAGCAACTTCACATTTAATAATTTAAGCTAATCATTCAGAGGCACCATACACTGGACAATATTTTTTGGTCACTCACAAAATTATCATGATTTATGGGGTTAACTTGAATTGTGAACCTCTCAAATGTGTCCTTGGCTATCTGGACTCTGATGCCACACACCAATATACTTTCATCTCTCGGGCCCTTTTTGTTAAAAAAAAAAAAAAATGATTGCTGGGAATCGGATCTCACCTGCCCCGCCTACCTAAATTGGCATCCTATATGCCATTTACAATAACCTTCAAAAATGTTCCCCATCAGGGTAGATCTTGCTGGCCATCTCTTATATGGAGTACAATGTATACTATCACCAGCATTCTCCAATTTGCTACAGCAGGGGAAAAAAATCCTTCCTGATCCCCCCGAGAGGCAATCGGGTTTTCCCGGGATCAACTTTACCTATAAATGTTAGTATACAGTTATATTATGTACATTTAGGAAAGGCCTTTTTCACAGCTCTTACTGTGAAGAAACCTTTCCGTATATGGAGATTAAATCTTTTTTCATCTCGACGTAAAGAGTGCCCCCTTGTTCTCTGCGATGACCTTAAAGTGAATAACTCAACACCAAGTTCACTATATGGATCACTTATGTTGATCATATCCCCCCTTAATCTCCTTCTCAAGAGAGAATAAATTCAGTTCCTCTAATCTTTCCTCATAGCTGAGCTCCTCCATGCCTCTTATCGGTTTGGTTGCCCTTCTCTGCACTTTCTCCAGTTCCCCCGATATCCTTTTTGAGAACTGGTGCCCAAAACTGCAAATTCTAGATGAGGTCTTACTAATGATTTGTACCATGAAGAAAGAACTTTATTTGTTTGTAATGCCAATATTATAAATAAAATCAGATTTTTAAAAAAGTGTCACAGTTAAAAAATATATATATATTTTGCAAATCCAGTTGTAAAAGTCCCTGTTAACTGCATTTTAATTCCAAGTTGTAACACTACCAAAATAAAAATCCAAGGGAGTAAATATTCATGTACGGTCACGTTCATACCAGTGTACATCATCCTACACCCACGTGAGGGCTGTGCTTGCCTGTGAGTGACATGCATTCAGGTGCATCCATTGGCAGTTGCTACTCCCAATGTGACATCTGTGTCAGTGCATGTCCCCCAAAATCACACAATCTGTTTTCGGAAACATAAACCCGCACCCATTTGGATATCAGCTGGGAGCTGCAGTTGCGCCTGTGCAGCCACGTAACAATTGTGCATCTCATGCGGGCAAACACTACTCTCACACTGGTGTACGCTTAAGTATGCCCATGTGAACGAGGCCTAAAGCACTTTATATATTTGTCTGCAGTCATTCACAACATGTACAATAAGCTTATATTTCTTTTTTTTTATCAAAAAGTGGCAATTAGATTTATAGTTGTGAAAGTTCATTTAACAATATAAAAGTTAGGGGGCGTGGCTACGCAGGGCATGCAAAAGGACGTGTCTGAGCCAGCTCCGCTGAAGATCCTGCCTAATCCTGCTAATAGCACCGCCATCCTCAGCAGCACAGACCCGGGAACACCAGCGTTTGGTACCGCGGCTGATCCGCTACACCCGGCTGGGTGCATTTCTGCACAGACATGTCCAGGAGAGGAGCGGGGCCTAAATTACTGCAGGACACCCCCGGCCATGATGTCGGCCTCGCGCCTCGCTCAGCAAAGGCGGTCACACAAAGATTGTTTGGCAAAAGCGCCGCTCTGAAGGATCTGACATCCCTCCAACAGCTGGACTCCGGGGATGAGCACCGGGAGACAGAGATGGGATCGCTGGATGGTGTCCAAAGGCTTCTGGACGATACTCAGGCCACATTAACTATGAGTACTAAGCCTAAGGCCTCCAAGATGGAGGCGGCGTCACAGCAAAACGGTGCTGACCCTGAGCTCACAATAAGGGATATACTGACAGTGGTGACAACATGTAGCTCCTCCATTGCGGACCTGACAGGGGAGGTGTAGGGCATGAAATTAGAGATATCCCTGGTCAGGCAAGATATGCAGAAGCTGTGGGAGCGCACGTCTGCCTTAGAGGGTTGCCTCAGCACATTAGAGGATGAATGGCAGCCCCTGCAAAGAGATGTTAGACATGTACAATCTGTGTCCTCGGCTAACGCAGCCCGTTTAGAGGACATGGAGAACCGTTTGCACAGAAACAATATACGCGCAGTGGGAGTCCCTGAAAGAGCGGAGGGTAAAAAACCAGTGGCCTTCATTGAGGCATGGCTAACAAACACCTTTGGCCGCGATGCTCTGTCCCTCATGTTTGCAGTGAAGAGGGTGCACAGAGTCCCTGCAAGGCCCCCACCACAGGGTGCCCCGCCAAGACTGTTTTTGTTCCGCTTATTGAACTATAAAGATCGGCCAGGGCTGCTGGTATACTAAAAGTGGACAATGCAAAGATTTCCCTATTTCCGGATTTCTCCACAGAAGTTCAGAGGCAAAGATCTAAGTTTATAGATATCAAAAAGAGGCTGCGCGTTCTCAATGTCCAATACTTCATGCTCTATCCTGCAAAGCTGAAAGTTATCGCCAATGGCAACACACACTTCTTTGACAACCCCACGACTGCAATGCATTGGCTTGACAGGGAGGAAGGGCTTTTGGCACAGCGGCCACCCTAGCAACATTGGGAAAATCTTAAATCAACACAACCACTTCAAAGGTGCTTTTACAGATTCCTAGTAGAACAACGGGGATAGCTCATGCAGTCTGACATCTTTACATCAGACAGTTTGCTCAGTTTGATTCATATGTGCACTGTTGTTTATGGCACGTATTGGCAATCAGCCGCACAGCTGCTATTGAGCCTCCATAGGATGGTCCTGCGAGGACTTATCCCCCTAGTTTGGGGGTATTCTCTCTCTCCCTCTCCTTGACATTTATTTCTCCACAGAAGAAACACCTGAAGACTCTGACTTTGATGACCATGCCACAAACTTCCACTAGGTGGTGCAAGAACACTTTCTTTAATGGCTGGGTAACGTTGATGTGCAAAAACACGTTCTATATGACTCTCAATATTGGGTTTGCCCTACACATTGTACTGATTGGGCTGCAGGGGGACTGTGCACCTCACACTTCCCTGGGGCTATATTTCTAATGGCTGATACAGCTAACAAGGGCCTGCTACTCCTGTCATGGAATGTAAGAGGCATGGGTGATAAGGTTAAGAGAAATGCAATTTTTAAATTCTTTGGTAGGATGCAACCACATCTGGTTTGTCTCCAAGAGACACATTTGCAATCTCACTCTGTCCACCTGCTGCGCTCCTGTAAATATCCAATACTGTTTCATTATATACACTCCTCCTATTCTAGGGGGGTTGGTATACTGATTTCTGCCACTGTTGCATTTGAATGCATTCAACAGCAGGTTGACAGAGAAGGTAAATAAGTTTTCTTATTGTGTAAATTGAATGGGTTTATGTGCATTATTGCAGCAATATATATCCCTCCACCATTCTCAGTGGCCACCCTTCGGAGCCTAGCTCAATTTATGGCGTAATTCCCAGATGCACCGGTAATGGCCCTGGGGCACTTTAACAACACCCTGGACTCACACTTAGATAGGTTGCCACTAACACCCCGGGCAGTGAGACCTAATACAGGAAAGACAGCTTTTGCCTCTCTGCTTACTGAACTGGGGCTTCATGATGTGTGGCGAGAAAGACATCCCGATGATAAATGTTATTCCTGCCACTCGGCCACACATGATGGACTCTCCCACATTGATATGGGGTTAGGTAATGGTGCATTATTGCAGAGGGTGAGGGACTCTGCATAAGAGCCACGCCTCCTATCTGATCACTCCCCATTTTGGGTGCGGCTGGATGCCATTGTTTCCGCTGGCCGTCCATTGTGGAGAGTGAATCCCTTTTGGATGACCCGGTTTCCATCCCCTGATGGGATAATGAGTGCACTAGGTGAGTTTCTGCAATTCAATAGGCGATCTGCCAGTGCAGCGGTGGTTTGGGACTCACTCAAGGCATTCTTAAGGGGCTGCCTTATTAGAGAGATCACAGGAATTAAAAACCGTTCTAGAGAATGGGAGGATAAAGTGAGACGAAATGAGAAACAGAGAGCAGGGCATTGGTCACTGATCCATCTCAATCCTATCATGAAGCCTGAAGGGAGGCACAGTCTTTATAGAACTTTGTCCTAATGTCCGCAGCAGAGAAGAGGAGATACTTCCTTCAGCAGGGATATTTTGAGGAGGGGAAAAAAACAGACCATCTCCTGGCCCTAGTGGCTATAGAGCAAAGGGATTGTACTACTATTACAGCCATTAAGACTGCTACCGGGAAAATACACACCTATAATTCTGACATACTAAATGAATTTCACCAGTTCTATAATGGATTATATGCCTCTAAAACGAACTATACCTTCTGCAGAATTGACCACATTCTTACAGAACTGCCCTTTTCCTCAGATCTCAGATGCTGACAGGGAATTGTTGAATGCCCCAATCACCCTAACAGAGTTGACGGATGCTCTAGCAGAGGCACCTCATCACAAATCACTGGGTGCGGACGGGCTGCCGGCCGAGGTATACTCCAAATATGGGGAGGTTTTTCTCCCACCGTTTTTGCAGACCCTCACGGAGGCCTTAGAAACAGGCAGTCTCCCTGATAGTATGCAAAAGGCCATTATTGTGGTACTCCCCAAGCCGGGCAAAGATAAGCTTCTGTCGGATTCATATAGTCTGATTTCTTTCTTTATTGAACGCGGACGTTAAGTTGCTGGCACGGGTTTTGGCCACAAGACTCTCTTAAGTGATAGGAGGATTGGTCCACCGTGATCAGTCTGGGTTTATTCCTACCCGATCCACGGCTGATAATATTCAGCGTTTTTGTTTTTTAACCTGCAGGTGCCGGTGGATAATCCGGGGGGGGTAGGGCCATTTTGTCATTGGATGCCGCAAAGGCTTTTGACAGCGTGGAGTGGCCCTACCTCTTGGAAATTCTGGCAAGATTTGGTTTGGGAAGCCAATTTATTGCTTGGGTAAAAGTGTTATACTCGAGGCCCAGGGCTAGGATTTGTGTCGATAACAATTTGTCCCCCTCCTTTAATCTACACAGGGGCATTCATCAGGGATGCCCACTATCCCCATTGCTGTTTGTCTTGGCGGTAGAGCCTCTAGCCATCCTGATCCGTAATGCATTTGAGGTTGTAGGATTTCGTAGAAGCCTATTGGAAGACAAGATATCGCTGTATGCGGATGACGCACTCATTTATCTGGGTGACACCGCTGCCTCTCTGCGAACAGTGATGGGGAATATAACTGATTTTGGCGGATTCTCTGGCTTTACCATAAATTGGTCTAAGTCACTCTTAATGCCTATTGACCCCTTGACGGCACCTTTGCCGGTAGGAGCAAGTCAGATTAACATTGCGCAGAGTTTTAAGTATTTGGGGGTGGTGGTGTCCCCAGTTCCTACAGATTATCTCACACTGAACTTAGGTCCGATAATAGACAGGCAGAAGGGTATGGTATGGGCCCCGCAACTCTTGTACGTGTTTCACAATTCACCTATGTTGATCCCTAACAAATGGTTCAAACGCATAGACTCCCTAATGAGAGATCAATATGGAAAAAGAAAAAAGCAAGGATTAGCCTGACCACCCTACAATATGGAAAGGATAAGGGGGGACTAGCTGTACCACACCCTAAAATGTATGTTCTAGCCTCACAAATTCAACAACTAGCGGGGTAGGGAAGCGACGCAGGTGATGACCCCATAATTAACCTGGTAACTATGACTAACCCCTCACTGAAGGCAGTCTCCCATATGGAAATGGATCTACCAAGTATCCCAAACTCAGCCCCCATCAATGGCTACCTTAAAAAAGCATGGAAGGGACATGGCCCTGGAGTCAATACACGCGGTATCTGTTTCAGCATCTCATAAACTGTCACAATTATTTATCCTACATAGAGTCTATAGAACACTAAAACAACTCCACAGTTGGGGAAGTAGAGACTCACCCCTGTGCCCGAAATGTAAAGTACATCAAGGGGACTATATACTGTACATTTGCTGTGTAGGTGCCCGAAACTCCACTGGTATTGGGCGGAGGTGTCACAATGCATATCCAGAGCTAGCTCAGGTTCCTGTTCCCCTCAACCCCCTGGTGTACTTGCTTGAGGCAATAGATGAAGAAATGTACCCAAGGGGCATGTATTATATGATCACTAGACAGATGTACCTGGCCAGGAAACTTAGCACGGTATTGGACGGCACCTGCGGTCCCCACAGGAAAGCAGTGGATTGCATATGTTAATTCTTTACTTCTCAGAGAACGGTTGGCCTACTGCCGCAGAAAGGCTGTGGGGAAATTTAATCTTATTTGGCAACCATGGCTGGACGACCCTAGCCTAGCTCCACCACAATTGGTAATGGATTGACTTCTTCAGTAAAAAGTCATCAACAGATGGGGAGGGGGGGGAGAGCAAGAGAGAGACAGGAAACACAAGTTTGGTTAAGTTTAAAGGTTATGCAGACTTTGCGTTATCCGTGAATTGAAGGAAAATAACACTGATTTGTCATACTTGGTCGAAAGTGCTGGTTAAACCCCCTTTCAAATTTTTGTTCTTTGGGGATGGAAAGGGTAAAAGAAATTTATTATATGCACTATCTTCTGTTATTGCTCAGAAGCTATGTATACCCACAGAGACATATACTACATGTATTGTTTTTCTTTGTCTTTATACTGCAACAACTGTATGTATCATATGAGCAATGTATCAATAAACAAGTTTTGATTAAAAAAAAAAAACAATATAAAAAAGTTAATTGCTCATTTTGTGGAATTATGAAGTTACTACCAATCAGAATTGGACACATTTATGACAATGACAACAAACTGACTTTAGAAGATTAATAAACAATTTCTGAGGATTTCTAAAGATATTTTTTTATGCAGCAATAAAAAAGCCTCTGGCTGCTGTCCTAAAACCGGAGCAACAACATTCCAGAAATGCCTCTTATTCAGAGGAGAATATGAAATTTCGAGTGCTTACACTTCCCTGTACTCTTAACAGATAAGTATCTGGAGACTTCAATATTGAAAGCCCAGTGAAGCACAGCACAACCTATTTTTAAAAGCAATGGTAAAGACAATATTATATTATTATTATTATTATACAGTATTTATATAGCGCCAACAGTTTACGTTGCGCTTTACTTGAGGGTAAACAGTACAAATACAATACAATTTGATACAGTAGTAATCAGAGGGCCCTGCTCCTTAGAGCTTACAATCTAAGAGGGAAGGTCAAGAGATACAAAAGGTAATAACTATGGGTGATGTGCTGATTGAGAAGATAAATGTACAGTTGTTAGGTGGGGGCCAGATAGGCTTCTCTGAAGAGATGAGTTTTCAGGGATCGTCTGAAAGTGGATAAAGTAGGAGAAAATCGGACGGATTGGGGTAGAGCATTCCAGAGGATGGGGGAGGCTCTGGAGAAGTCCTGAAGGTGAGCATGGGATGAGGTGACAAGGGAGTTTGAGAGCAGGAGGTCTTGGGAGGAGCGAAGAGAACGATTAGGTTGGTATTTTGTGACTAGGTTAGAGATGTAGCTGGGGGCCAGGTTGTGGATGGCTTTGTAAGCTATAGTTAGTGTGTATATACTATATATAGTGTATAGTGTTAGTTGTAAGCTATAGTTATATGACAGTATTACAGTGCCTTGAAAAAGTACTCAAATTTTCCACATTTTGTCATGTTACAACAAAAACGTAAATGTATTTTATTGGGATTTTATGTGCTAGATCAACTCAAAAGTGGCACATAATTGTGAAGTGGAAGGAATATGATGAATGGTTTACAAAATGTTTTACAGATAAATATCTGAAAAGTGTGGCGTGCATTTGTATTCAGCCCCCCCTAAATCAATACTTTGTAGAACCACCTTTCGCTGCAATTACAGCTGCAAGTCTTTTTGGGGATGTCTCTACCAGCTTTTCACATCTAGAGAGTGACATTTTTGTTCATTCTTCTTTGCAAAATAGTTCAAGCTCTGTCAGATTGGATGGAGAACGTCTTTCCGCAGATTCTCAATTGGATTTAGGTCTGGACTTTGACTGGGCCATTCTAACACATGAATATGCTTTGATCTAACCCATTTCATTGTAGCTCTGGCTGTATGTTTAGGGTCGTTTAAGGTGAACTTCCTCCCCAGTCTCAAGTCTTGCAGACTCTAACAGGTTTTCTTCTAAGATTGCCCTGTATTTGTCTCCATCCATCTTCCCACCAACTCTGACCAGTTTCCCTGTCCTTGCTGAAGAAGAGCATCCCCACAACATGATGCCGCCACCACCATGTTTCACGGTGGGGATGGCGTGTTCAGGGTGATGTGCAGTGTTAGTTTTCCGCCACACATTGCGTTTTGCTTTTAGGCCAATCATCTGACCAGAGCACCTTGTTCTACACATTTGCTGTGTCCCCCACATGGCTTTATCGCAAACTGCAAACAGGACTTCTTATGACTTTCTTTCAACAATGGCTTTCTTCTTTCCACTCTTCCATAAAGGCCAGATTTGTGGAGTGCACGACTAATAGTTGTCCTGTGGACAGATTCTCCCACCTGAGCTGTGGATCTCTGTAGCTCCTCCAGAGTTACCATGGGCCTCTTGGCTGCTTCTCTGATTAATGCTCTTCTTGCCCGGCCTGTCAGTTTAGGTGGACGGCCATGTCTTGGTAGGTTTGCAGTTGTGCCATACTCTTTCCATTTTCAGAAAATGGATTGAACAGTGCTCCGTGAGATGTTCAAAGTTTGGGAGATTTTTATATAACCTAAACCTGCTTTAAAACATCTCCACAACTTTATTCATGACCTGCCTGGTGTGTTCCTTGGCCTTCATGATGCTGTTTGCTTACTAAGGTTCTCTAACAAACCTCTGAGGGCTTCACAGAAGAGCTGTATTTATACTGAGATTAATTTACACACAGGTGGACTCTATTTACTAATTAGGTAACTTCTGAAGGCAATTGGTTCTACTAGATTTTCCATCCATGTTTGTACTTTGAGGTCACATCCTTCTTTATTTTTTGGGCTTTCACGTAAACTGTGATGTGTTGCGTTTTTGTGTATCTACGCGCATTTTTGCACATTTGTGGTACAAAAAAAAGCAGCTTACTGTACATTTTTTCACTGCACTGCAATGTAATGATGTAAACTATGCCCATAGGACTGTCTATGTCGTGGGAATGCAGTGAAAAATGCATCCAACTGCATCGGGTGTAAATGGGCCCTATACACCCGGATGGTACCTATGATGAGGCAGAGCTTAAAGAATACCTTACATATGTCTGGAAATATTGCGTGAAGGGGACCTGACAAGCTTGGGATGTGACAGTGGCCAGCTGGAGTCAGTAAACGAAGCAGAGATTGCACAATGTGAGTGCACAAAAATTTACGAAGGTATGATTATTTGTGACTTTTTAAGTAAAATATCATAAAGATTTTACACTATGTGCAGTTCTGTATGTTTTGACTACTGAGACACAAGGCAAATGTTTGGGAAACCATTCCAGCTGGCATTTGGAGGATAATTACCACTGATGGAAATATAAGTGGGTTTGACCATGCTAAAATGGTTTAATTTTGGTCTACATCAAAAGTTGAGCCACAGTTCTTTAGAGTGGGGAGGCCACGTGATGAAGTTTTGTACATGTTGGAAACTTGTTGGACAGTGTATCTGGCCAACATATTATATTATATTACTTGATATATATATATCCATCTATATCTATATAGAGATATATATATATCTATATATATATATATATATATATACCGGTATATATATATATATATATATATATATATATATATATATATCTATATCTATATCTATATCTATATCTATAGATATAGATATATATATATATATATATATATATATATATATATATATCTATATCTATATCTATATCTATAGATATAGATATAGATATATATATATATAGATAGATAGATAGATAAAGATATAGATATAGAGAGAGAGACTAGAGCTGCACGATTCTGGCCAAAATGAGAATCACAATTTTTTTGCTTAGGATAAAAAGATCACAATTCTCGCAATGTAAAATCTTTCACATTATACAAAAAAAAAAAAAAAAACTGGGCTAACTTTACTGGTTAGATTTTTTTTTTAATTTATTAAAGTAATTTAAAAAAAATTGCATTTGAAAGACCGATGCGCAAATACTGTGTGACATAAAATATTGCAACAATGACCACTTTATTCTTTAGGGTGTCTACTAAATAAATATATATGTTTCGGGGTTCTAAGTTATTTTTCTAGCAAAAAAAATGATTTTAACTTGAAACCAACAAATGTCAGAAAAAGGTTTAGTGTTTAAGTGGTTAAACTTTTTTCACTTACACAGGAAGTCTATTCCATTGACAGAGTGTTACAATGTTTATACTTTAGTTTAACTGATAAAGAGTGTTTTGTTTCTTGGCAGACTCCCTGGTTTTTCTCTTCCTTTCTTTTGAGGGCTGTGGCTTCAGAAGAGCAGAGAGAATTCTTTGCAAAGAATTGTGCAACACTTTAGTCAAGATCGCGATAACGATTCATGACGATTAATCACGATAACGATTCTTGACGATTAATTGTGCAGCTCTAATAGAGACATACATATATGCATACACACACAGTATATAGTACTGTATATATCAGCACTAGGCCCTGCCAATGTGTAGTAGGATTAAAGACTACACATTGTTCTCACAGATTCAGAGTGAGGAGCTCTAGAGTATTGGTTCTGAGTGGAGAGAACTGTGTTTTTGGTTTGCTCTGGGTATTGCAATTCCTGGACTGGGCTCTGGAGTTCGGAGGCTTCAACGAGCCTTGGGCAGGACAATGCCTCCGATTCTGTGTCTGGGTCATGCAGGGAACCAACAGGGTGTGTGTGTAGGTGTGCACAGCCCTTAAAAATTCAAAGTATAACTAAAAGGCAAAACTTTTTTAGTTTTAGTTAAGAGTGGAAAGAGATTGTAACCCCTGTCAGTTTTTTTTTTTTTTGCTGTCTGTGCTCTTCTTCTTCTCCATTTGTTCTGTTTACCATTATCACTAAATGGGGAAAGTAAAGAAAATCCCAAATTTTCAGTTGTCCCCAGAAAAGTAATAGAGGGGAAATCTTCCAACGGTGACACTAGTTCTGGTGACCTGGGGGTCCCTGAGGAATTCCCTTAATGTGCAGGGATACAGGGACAGGAAGTGAACAGAAATCTCTAAAAAACAGAAAGGAAATCTCTGAAACAGATGGGACACAGATGGCAAAAAAAATAATCTGATAGTAGTAATAATCCTCCCTTTCTCTATCCAAAATAAAACATTTTAACAACAGTATAGTTCTACTTTAAGGCCTGGTTGCAGTTCGGGGCTTCACCCTCCCCAGGCTACAAGAAAGCAGCCAGAGGCGTGCATGTCTGCACAGTGTTGGTGAAGTCTGTGGCAACAAAAACAACTTTTTACTTACGGACTACAGGGGTTCACAGATGACTTATATCCTATGCCATAGAATTAAAAAAAAAAAAGGACGTGTCACTTGATCTGCTGCATTTTTGCAGGTTAAATTGAAGTGGAACCTTAGTAATTGTTTTTAACAGGTCTGTCAGATTTTATTACTGTCTGTGCATCTAATACTACTTGTCAAAGTGACGACTGACACCAAGACAGGGAGAGACAACTGATTTACCAACAGCAATAAACTATTTAATAGGCAATATTTTTAGAAGTGTGGGAAAGATTACAATCTTTCTCATGCTTTTAATTGTTGTCTACATCCCCACTGGGGAGATTTCCAACATTTTTGCCCCTGTGGATTTTGGTAATTGGAACAGGTAGGGAGGCGACAAAGCCAATCAAACCTAGCATAGGTTCAAATCCATCACAATACTTAAAAAAATAAATAAATAAACACTGGCTGGGGTTGCATTTAAAATTAAAAGTTGAGGAATGATCGCCCTTGGTAATGGTTGTAGTAGGTGGTCCAGGGAAATCAAGTGCTGAAAGTGTTTCCAAGAGATATGAAAAGTTGGAGATGTGCCATCTATGTAAAACTAAGATATCATTAAAGTGTCACTAAACCCACATTATAAAAACGATCAATAAATGGTGTATTACATGTCATTCATACTCACCCAGTCACTATAAGATTTGTTTTCTGCAAAAAACCTGGTTAATCCTGCTGCTTTCTATCTCCCCTTTCTGTTCATGTCCTCAATGCAGCTAGGGATTTTGCAACTGTGGTGGCAATGGAGTTTCTATGCTGAGCATTTCCTCCCTATCACATCTGAGCAGCCCATGTGACTATAGAGTCACACATGTAGGAGTAGAGCAAGAGGGGGGCTTCCATCATGACAAATATGGAGTGTGGTGGTCCCATCCCTTACGTAATGAAACGTTGAACTAAGAATCCCCCTAACAGACCACCAGACCCATTCAAGTAAAAAAATATATATTTTATTGATCTACTTAAAACAGACGTGGATACGTCTATATTGTACAGTCTATTAAAAAATCTGAAAAAATAAAAAATAAAAAAAACAGAAAAATCATTCCATACAGCACGGAGATTGTAGTTTTTCTCTGTACTTTATTCTATCTCCATGCTGTATGGAATGATGTTTCTGTTTTTTTGATTTTTTATTGTCTTTCTGATTTTTTAATAGACTGTAAAATATAGACGTCTCCACGTCTGTTTTAAGTAGATCAATAAAATATATATTTTTTTACTTGAATGGGTCTGGTGGTCTGTTAAAGTCCCAATCCTAGTGGGATTCTTTGTTCAACGATTCACATGTAGGAGTATATACAGTGGTAAATGACAGCCAACACCCTCCCTTCTCCTCTATGCCCATTAACCAGCCAAACACAGTGGGGTGCGGGATATTACATGTATATATGTGTATCATAGTACACAATTATGCTTGTGGGTACCACTATAAATAACTAACTTGCACGCAGGTTACATCAACCCTGGATAGAAAAGCATGAGAAAGGCTCTGGAAGAGGAGCGGGGGAGGATGGCGGCAGTGAAGAAGCGAAGGAGTCTGCAGACATTCCATTACTGGAGGAGGGCACTTGGGGAGGTAAGTGTGCCATAATGTACAAATATGCTTTATTTAGAGCCCTTTCACACGCTCTTTACCGCCCGGGTGTCGGCGGTAAAGTGGTGCTATTTTTAGCATCGCATTACCATCGTTTTAGCTGCACTATTCGGCCGCTAGCGGGGCGGTTTTTAACCCCCGCTAGCGGATGAAAAAGGGTTAAATCCACCCGCAAAACGCCACTGCAGCGGAACTTTGCCGGCGCTGCCCATTGATTTCAATGGGCAGGAGCGGTGGAGGAGCGGTGTATTCACTGCTCCTACACTGCTGCAAAGAAGCTGCTGGCAGGACTTTTTATGACGCCCTGCCAGCGCAGCGCCCCAGTGAGAAAGCACTCAGACTTTCACACTTGATTTGCAGCTAAGGCCTTTTTCAGGCGCTATGCAGGCGCTATTGTTAGCGCTGTAGTGCCTGAAAAACGCCTCCAGTGTGAAAGGGGTCTTACTTATAGATTATGGTGAGAACTCTATGGGCCACAAACACATTAAGTATATACGCCTCATTCAATAATGTTATTTTCTTTTCTGCCATATGCCTATCCAGAGGAAATAAGCTTCACTGATGTGTGGGAGTTATGCAACTGTTTATGCTAGCAATTGCAGAAATATAAGAAAGTATTTTATTTTTTTCAGCAGCCTTTAGAAAAATGTTGGCAAGAAAATGAAAGCAATCATAGCAACCAATCAGATTTAGATAGAAGAACATTATAAAATAAAACTATTTTATAAGCTGTTGCAAACTACACCTCCTGTTAGAGAAAATCCTCCAATTTTTAGCCTGAAGGCTTACTGTAACTGTTATTACAAAATTTGTCTGATTTGCATATTCGCTCCAAATGACAAAATATTTGAATGTGGAATCTGATCAGCTATAAAACATTGCCTTTATAAAGCTAAAATAATAAAGTGGGGAAAATAGAGATGTGTGTGGACTATGCAGTAACCCATAAAGCCAAATGCCATAACAGTTTACTACGTTCTGACAAGTGAAATGTCATTTCTGATGTGCACTTTGCACATTGTTCTTTGCTTATAAAATAACATATTTATTAAGTCATTTCATTAGAAAAAGGCCTAACCTTGCATCTAACGGTTCAGAATTCAACTTCAGTTCTGGGGTGGAGTTAATGATGTCATCAATCACCGACAGTATTTCAGGCTTAGGGGTCTCTGCAAATATCAAACACATGTACAATTGACTCGTCATTATTAGAAATTATTGATTACCAATGATAAAACACACTTCTTTCCAAGGCTGAAAAAAAGCATAATCTAAACACAATTAATGGGCAATATTAAAAATTGAAAAAAAAAAATATTTAAAGGACACAGAAAATAGATTAGCCTTAATGAATTTTGTTTAATGATTAGTACTGATAACCCAAAGCCACCTAAAGACATGAGAGGACAGATGCTGAAACTGGCAGTTTGACAAGGTAAGAAGCTTGCCATAGGTGTGTCTGAAGTTCTCTTGCTGCATTAAAAGCAGAGAGGTGGAGGGGTTCCAAGACTATGGACTGGGTTTGACTGCACTATCACAGCTATACCTGAATGACCTGAAATATAAAAAATAAGAGATACACTGCGCTCCTTGGATACATCTCAAAGTTTAATTTTCAATACTGACTGACCTTTAAAAGGTGTCATTCTTATGTGTCTCTCCAAGTTCCGATCAGGTGTAAATATCTCAGACCATTCCGATTTTGCTAAACTCATTAAAGCTAATTTTTAGGAAAATTTTTCAGCCTGCTGAGTGGACTGACTGAAATCACTAAACAATGATATTCAGACAGTTTATATATACAGTGCCTTGCAAAAGTATTCACCCTATTGGCATTTTTCATGTTTTGTTGCCTCACAACCTGGAATTAACATGGATTGTTTGAGGATTTGCATCATTTAATTTACAGAACATGCCCACAACTTTGAAGATTTTTTTTTTTTTTTTATTGTGAAGCAAACAACAAATAGGACAAAATAACAGAAAAAGTCAATGTGTATAACTATTCACCCCCTAAAGTCAATACTTTGTAGAGCCTATCACAGCTCCAAGTCGCTTTGGATAAGTCTCTATGAGCTTGCCACATCTTACCACTGGGATTTTTGCCCATTCCTCCTTGCAAAACTGCTCCAGCTCCTTCAAGTTGGATGGTTTGCGCTTGTGAACAGCAGTCTTTAAGTCTCACCACAGATTTTCTATTGGATTGAGGTCTGGGCTTTGACTAGGCCGTTCCAACACATTTACATGTTTCCCCTTAAACCACTTATGTGTGCTTTAGCAGTGTGTTTGGGGTCATTGTCCTGCTGGAAGGTGAACCTCCGTCTTAGCCTCAAATCACACACAGACTGGTACAGGTTTTGCTCAAGAATATCCCTGTATTTAGCACCATCTATCTTTCCCTCAACTCTGACCAGTTTCCCAGTCCCGACTGCTGAAAATGGATGGTGTTCTTTGGGTGATGTGATGTGTTGGATTTGCGCCAGACATAGCATTTTCTTTGATGGCCAAAAAGTTCAATTTTAGTCTCACCAGAGCACCTTCCTCCATACATTTTGGGAGTCTCCCACATGCCTTTTCACAAACTTGAAACATGCCATTTTGTTTTTTTGCTGAAAGTAATGGCTTTCTTCTGGCCACTCTGCCATAAAGCCCAACTCTATGGAGCGTACGGCTTATTGTCGTCCTATGTACAGATACTCCAGTCTCTGCTGTGGAACTCTGCAGCTCCTCCAGGGTTACCTTAGGTATCTGTGCTGCCTCTCTGATTAATGCCCTCCTTGCCCGGTCCGTGAGTTTGGTGTGCGGCCGTCTCTTGGCAGGTTTGCTGTTGTGCCATGTTCTTCCCATTTGGTTATGATAGATTTGATGGTGCTCCTAGGGATCATCAAAGATTTGGATATTTTTTTATAACCTAACCCTGACTTGTACTTCTCAACAACATTGTCCCTTACTTGTTTGGAGAGTTCCTTGGTCTTCATGGCAGTGTTTGGTTAGTGGTGCCTCTTGCTTAGGTGTTGCAGCCTCTGGGGCCTTTCAAAAAGGTGTGTATATGTATGTGACACTTAGATTGCACAAAGGTGGACATCATTTCACTAAATTATGTGACTTCTGAAGGTAATTGGTTGCACCAGAGCTTTTTATGGGCTTCATAACAAAGGGGATAAATACATACGTACATGCCAGTTATCAGTTTTTTTATTTCTGAAAAATAGTTATGTATATATTTTTCTAATTTTACGTCAACAACTTAGACTATTGTGTTCTGATCCATCACATATAATTCAAATTAAAAAAACATTGAACTAAAGGCTGTAATGTAGCAAAATAGGTAAAAAGTCAAGGGGGGGGTGAATACTTTTGCAAGGCACTGTATGTCACAATACCAGATTCCAGCAGCAGGTGGCACTAGAAGTGAGATATGGAATTATAGCTCCCATTGACAAGTACCATTTTAGAAGCTGGGGAAAGATACAAAGTGGTCACAGAGTATAATTTTTCAAGAAGTTCCTTTTAAAGATCAAGATGTTAAATTCAACCACTGAAATCAGAAGGTTATTGCAATGTAACCATTCTTAATGTAAAATTACACTGTACAGTACAGTACTGCACTTGGGGGCTAAGAATATGCATGCCCCATACATACTAGGGGGAGTACAACTGGGAGAATCCATGGTGGAGAAGGATCTGGGGGTTTTGGTAGATCATAAGCTCAATAATAGAATGCAATGCCAAGCTGCGGTTTCCAAAGCGACCAAAATTCTTTCTTGTATTAAGAGAGGTATAGATTCCAGAGAGAGCGATATCATTTTGTCCCTCATCAAATCATTAGTAAGACCTCATCTGGAACTGAATTTGTTCACTCTTGAGAAGTGGAGATTAAGGGGGACATGATCAACATGTACAAATACATAAGTGGTCCATATAGTGAACTTGGTGTTGAGTTATTCACTTTAAGGTCATCACAGAGGACAAAGGGACACTCTTTATGTCTGGAGGAAAATAGATTTAATCTCCAAATACGGAAAGGTTTCTTCACAGTAAGAGCTGTGAAAATGTGGAATAGACTCCCTCCAGAGGTGGTTCTGGCCATCTCAGTAGATTGCTTTAAAAAAGGCCTGGATTCCTTCCTAAATGTACATATTATAACTGGGTACTAACATTTATATGTAAAGTTGATCCAGGGAATATCCGATTGCCTCTCGGGGGATCAGGAAGGAATTTCTTCCCCTGCTGTAGCAAATTGGATCACGCTTTACTGGGGTTTTTCGCCTTCCTCTAGATCAAATGTGGGTATAGGATTGTGTATATGGGATTGTATGATTTGATTTGATTTTATTTTTGTTGGTTAAACTAGATGGACTTGTGTCTTTTTTTTCAATCTGACTGTAACTATGTAAGTATATACAGTGTCAAAATGTCTGGTCAAGTTTTAAAGCGTAATTCCACTTTTGTTGACAAAAAAAACATTCCCCTCTGGGTGATCTATGTACAGTGCAAGGATTTTAACAAACTGTGTTGCAGAGCCCTTCCTTTGGTTATTCTGAAGAATTAACGGTTTATTTGTCTGTGCCCTGAGTGAATCTGTATGGGATCAATCAGCTTCTGCACCTGTAGGGCTCTAACAAGGACATTTTCGGGGTCTGCATCCCTTTAGACGTGATTTCTCTTTGGGAGTATCTCATCAAAAATTAAAATTTTTGTTGCAGGGGATGCCAAAAATCTGATTTGTATCGTAGTGCAGACTTCTGGGAAAATCAGTCAGCCAATCACACAAGACGGAAATGACATATCTAGGGGGTAGTCTGTACACCATCTGTTTACAGACCTTCTCCAGGTTGCCATATTGCCTTGCATTTTACAGAAAATTACAGTGCTGCAGATTGAAAAGGAAAGGTCATTTGTAATAGCATTCAATTACAATATGCCTTGAGTTGCAATTGCATAGGCTATATTATTTTTATTTATTTTTTATTTGCTAATTTTTTAACTCATAAGCTTGCCCTATCTGTGTAGCAAGGTATTCTGGAGCTGCCATTTTTCAGCAGCCTTAATTTCCATAGGGGAAAAATGTTTTGTGGCTTCAAGTTTACCCTTCTAGCCACTGAAGTCTCATTATATTACACAAACACTCTTCCTTTAAGTCTCTGGATTGGAAGAAAAATAAATGCTGACAATATATCTTGCATAAGTAGCAAAGCAGGTAATCTGGGATCCAGCTCATGTAGTATGGACTTTTCTAAACTTTGGATAAAGTAGAGAGGGATAAAAATCCTAGTCTGTTTTTATTGCTGTCTGTGCACCCCGTTAGGGAGATTCACCCTTACTATTTGTCCTGTTCACCATTATCATAGAAAGTGAAAGAAAACACAAATCTTGGGTTGTCCCCAGAAAAGTATTAGAGGGGAAATCTTCCAGTGGGGACACTAGTTCTGGTGACCTGGGAGTCCCTGAGGAATTCCCGTAATTTTCAGGGATTTCCTCTCACTTCCTGTTTGCCTATGGGACAGGAAGTGGAGGGAAATCTCCAAAATCTTGTTCAACTAAAAATGAAAAAAAAAAAAAAGTTTTGCCCATAGTTCTACTTTAAACTTTTTTTTTTACATGAACTTTAAGACTTTTCCAAAAATATGTTACTTTTATACCTGGGTCATTGACTCTGAGTCCATCTTGTGGTTGCAGCTCATCTTTCAGTGAGGAGTCATTATTCTCAGGCACTTTATTACGCAAAATGTCTGTGCAAGTTGGAGAACCGGTCTCTGTGCTGGCAGGTTTGCTCTCTTCAGACAGAACCTAAATGAAAGTTATCATCACTAACATTTTTTCTAAATAGTATAACCTATAGAAAAGAAATGTTTTACTTGACCGGTCTACAACAATACAAATATCAGCAAGGAATGTCAGGAGCTATTTAAAGGTTCAGACAAACCAAAGCTTAGAGGCAGATTTATAAACCAGTGAATGTTACAGTCACAAAATATTCACAAGTGGTTAATCATTCTCTGTCATTGCTAAAGTGTTGTTAAACCCAGGAGCCTGCATTCACTATATCTCCCACAGTACACAGAACATAGAAATGCATTCATTTTAGTAAATAGAAAATGCTAAATACCTTTTCTCATCAGCAGTATATATCAGTCCTGTGACCAGCACTGGTTAAAACTTGTAGGAGGAGTTTTCATACTGCACTGACTGACCTATCAGGATGCGGGTCCCCCTGACCCTCTGTCTGGACACTGCTGATTGACCCTGTGCTGATCACATGCACTCTCCCAAGAAAAAAAAAAAAGTTCTAGCAACACACACCAAACTGAGCATGTGCAGCCTGACTCCACTAACTCTGTCTTATCCAGACCTGTGTTGGAGTCAGTGGAAGAAGGGGAGGATCAGAGAAAACAGGATCAAACAGCCTTGTTACACAAAGCAGAGGATTAACCCCTTAGGTTCCACAGTGAGTATAACAAGCATGCTTTACTGCATATACACAATGATTTTACTGTTGTGGGTTTAGTAACACTTTCAGGAGGTTGTAAATGAAAAGGGTTTTTACCTTAAAGTGGAGTTCCAGCCTGGGTGAAAAAACATTAAGTCAGCAGCTACAAAAACTGTAGCTGCTGACTTTTAATATAAGGACACTTACCTGTCCAGGGAGCCCGCAATGTCAACACCTGAAGCTGACCCATCCATTGGCTCCGGGTGCAGGCGCCGGCATCCTTACTAAGGGAAACAGGAAGTGAAGCCAACTGCGCATGCGCAAGTCGCATGGCGCTTTCTGAATGGTCCCGTCATCTTCTGGGACACACACAGGTCCCAGAAGGCACCGGGGGGGTGGGCATGATAAAACCACAGCGAAATGGGATGGAAGTCCCGAAGAAAACATACCAAAAAGGTTTGTTTAATACGGAGTTCAATTTTTACCTGGAACTCCGCTTTAATGCATTCTCTGCATTAAGGTAAAAAAACCTTCTGTGATTAGGATCTCCCAGCCCCCTAAATACTTACCTGAGTCTGATCTTGATCCAGCACTGTGTCTGAGGGTAGCGGCTCTCTCTGCTCTCTTCCCCCTCACTGGACATGGGGGCAGTCAAAGCTTGTGCGAAGAGAGCAGGGGGTGGTGCCAAGCTGCTGTGTGTGCGTCTACCAACACACATAGCGTGGCTAGGGATCGAGCCTGCACAAGTGCCCCCATAGCAAGCAGCTTGCTCTGTGAGCACTCAACAGGGAGGAGCCAGGAGCACCACAGGGGATGCCAGAAGAGGAGGATCGGGGCTGCTCTGTGCTACATCATGGCACAGAGCAGGTAAAAATGTCGTTTGCCATTTAAAAAAAAAAATTACATTTACAAACATTTTAAAACAAAAGCACCAAGTCAAATTGTCTTCAGTGAATTTTGTCACATTCATTGCTGTGTCAAGTGTCAGCGGTGCATTGCTGTGCGCCGACATAAGAAGCCATCTAGTGAGCTGATAAGAAATGCACACACGCTGCATTTTTCTGCACCCCACCACTCATGACAACAGCGCTGCGGTGTGAATTGAGCACATGGAAAACAATTGTGGAACCCCCACCCAAAAAGGCATGTTCCAGTGGAAGTGTAGGACTTTCTGAAAAACTATCAACTGGTAAAACATCCATTCAGATTGGAAAACTGGTCTCTGTACTGACAGGTTTACCCTCTTCAGACACAGCCGAAAATGGAAATGATCACCAATGAAACATCTGAATGGTATAATCCAGAAAAACATAGAAGAATACATGTGGAGCCTTCAGCTGGTTTACTGGGAGTGGTTTCCAACCCCCCCCCCCCCCCCAAAAAAAAAAAACACAATATCAGCAGTGCACAGAGGGTAATCCACCCAAAATTGCTAAAGCTGCCCATAAACTAATAGATTTCTTTCATTTAGCAGATTGCTCCATCCGCACAATGGATGCATTCCTCGATGGGCTACTGGGTTCTGACAGTTGCCAACGTTGGTTGAAGGCACGGTTTGGCTGACAACTTTCATCTTCTCCCTCCACAAAAGTCCTTTGAGTAATTGACTTCTGCAAAGCTGGCAGGGCCACCCACTGTTTGAATTTCAAACTATTCCTCTAAATTGCCAAAATTTAGACTCCGCACTTTTATTTGTTCAACTTTTGAGATAAAATGATCGGAAAAACTCCAGGCAAATTGAAGTGGTTGTAAATGCTCACATATACCAAGTGAAGTGACTGGCCTCAGGTGATACACAGAGATGAAACAAATCCTCCTACATAAGTTGTATCTATTTTTCTGCAACCCCCTGTTCTCTACAGCCATTCAAAGCAGAGAATTCATATACCGATTTCAGAAAAAAACAGGAGGGCTGAAGTCACAATCTGCAGAGAGCTCTGACAACTGATTGGAGGGCAGAGACACACCCCCCTCATACAGCATACAAGAACAGAGCTGAGGCTGTCAATCAGCTGGAGGTCCTTCCCCTGTCACCATTTTTCTTTTGGTGTCAAGACTTATCAGAAGTGATTCATGCTGATAGTAGAGGAACAAAGCAGCAGACAAAAATGACATTTAGTGCTCATAATTGAGACAAGTCCACACTTTAGAGGGAGGTGCTTTGTTCATTTTTCATGTCTGAGGTTTACAACCACTTTAAAATAAAATTGTTGACTGACAACCTTCACCTGAATACCTTCACTATTAATACACAGTTGGGATTTCTATTCATTAACTGCAGCTAGATGTAGCAGGCTATTCACAGAACTCGTGGATAAGAAAACAGCTTGTCATGTGATTCTGTACTGTGTAACCCAAGAACTCCTGAACCTGGGAACACTTGGCCTGCACTCACAGTCTCCGATCAACCAGTCATTCAGAAAATGAGGAAAGCTTTAACAGTAGGGATTACTGAGTGGATAAAATTAATGTCATTAACTATTAACTGGGTAGGATTTACTCCTATGAATTTAATTATTTAATTGCAAAATATTCACATTTATCTACAAAAGGCACCTTTAAATAGTTTGCTTTTTTTTAAAATGAATCATTTATGAAGTCAACCACCCGGTGGCTTCATTACTGCAACTTTGATGTTGTGTCGCTGCATTGACAGCGCCGTTTCCCTCCCGACTCACAAAGATACTTCTTGGCAGTATTGCCCCTGGCTGTCATTCTCAAGCATAAGAGTAGTAATGTATTAATAAGGGAATAATGTCACTTATGGGATCTTACATACACCCATTCCTTCTCTAGCACTGCTACCGATTCACTACTGGACATTAAGATCTCCTTTATTAATTGTTTAGAGCACTCCTAGACTTAAATCATTAATAATTCACCATTGCACTTTTTATTTCACTCTACAAGTGACATTGCATGGAGAGCAAAGAGCAATGATAATGAGGAAATGACTCAATACTGGAGCTACCCGTCAGCTTCCTACTTTCCTTCTTTATTATAATCAGGATAACAGACAATGTTAGATATCGGTTCACTTGATTAAAGCAAGGACACAAAAAAAAATTATTTATAATGACCAGTGACTGTAAAATATTTTTTTGTGTAGATTTTCCTTTGAAGCCAATCTTCTGTGAAGTCACAGAATCCCTTTAAAAAAAAGCATGCTCTGAAATGTGAGGCTAGCTTTAAGACCCCTTTCACACTGCGGGCGTTTTTCAGGCGCTACAATACTAAAAATAGCGCCTGCATAGCACCTGAAAAAAGCGGCTCCATTCACTCTAGTGTGAAACCCCGAGGGCTTTTACACCGTGCTGGCAGGGCGCCAGAAAAAGTCCTGCCAGCTGCTTTTCTGAAGCGGTAAAAGAGCGGTAAACTCACCGCTCCTCCACCGCTGGTCCCTATTGAAATCAATGGGGCAGCGCTGCGATGCGATACCGCCAGCAAAACGCCACTCCCGCAGCGTTTTGCAGGTGGATTTAACCACTTTTCAGCTGCTAGCGGGGGGTTAAATAGCGCCGCTAAAACAACAGTAAAGTGGCGCTATTTAATAGCGCCGCTTTACCGCTGACACCCTAGGCGGCTCGGTGTGAAAGGGGTCTAAAGGGTCAGTCCACCCAAAACGGATATGTCACTTTTTGGTAGAGGCAAGAGTGTTAAAGTGGTTGTAACCCCCTGAAATGAAAAATGAACAAAGCATTTCCTCCAATAGTGTGTACTCACCTTAACCCAAAGCACCCAGCTTGATTTTTGTCATTCCTCTGCTATCTGAACGAGTCACTTCTGACAGTCTACATAGATACCAAGCAATCCCAGCAAACGGTCCTGCCTCCCCTCCAGCACACAGCAGGAGATTGACAGCCTCAGTTGTGCATGTTTACCTATCAAACTGTGTAAGGGGGAGGGGGGGTGTGCATTCCCTCCACTCAGGTCTCAGATTACACTCGGCCCCCAGCTATGCAGTGTGTGACATCAGATCCCCACCTGCCTTCCAGAGCTCAGAAATGCTGTGTAAACATATGGGGGAGAGTGTAAAGAAGAAAGGGCTGCTGATAAAGAGGCACAACTTGTGTAGGAAGACTTGTTTCATCTCTGTGTATCACCTGAGGCCAGTCACCTCACTGGGTATATGTGAGGGTTTACAATCACTATAAAGTGTAGCCAAACCCAAAAACAAAAATGTAATATATTGCTGCTTACTCATTCTGAGATGCAGGGCATGCATTAGTTTTCATTATTTTAGACTAAGAACACTCAGTAAATACAAAAAATACCTGTTGATCTTGAAGTGTCCTTGTCACTTCCTGCAAGTTAAAAAGAAAGCACAAACGTCCTTACCTTTCTTGTGTTTTCTATTACTATTTTACTATTCCCATCAATCCCCCATGTATGGGGAAATAAAAATATAATGGAGAAATAAAAGGCTAAGTTCATCTTTTAAAAAGAATAATAAATGTGTATTATTTTGCAGGTAGAAAAACATGCTTTTATTTTTTTTCCCCCTCTGCAGCTTGTAAAGCATTGCACCCACGATCAGCAGATTGTGGTAGTAATAATTAATTATAATAAAGTAGTAATTCCCCCATCCACCTTGTTTGTGTAGATGGAGGAATCTGTTAGCTGAAATACCTGTCTATGGTAAGCTTGGAGTAGACAGCAATGAAATCAAGAAATATAAAAAAGGCAGACTGGAGTACCCGAGATATATTAGAAACCAGGGGTTCATTTAGGCTACTGGGATCCATCTATACCTATAATAGAAATTGCAACTATAGGAGTTTGTCTGTGGGTTCAAAACATGAGAAAATACATTTAAATGATTGAATAGACTGAAGAGGCAAAACTTTCCCACACATACCCCCTAATGTTCTGTCCAATGAAAATCTGCATGGGGGAGGAGGGGTATATATATATATATATATATATATATATATATATATATATATATATATATATATATATATATATATATATATACATATATACATACATACATACATACATATACACACACACACACACACACACACACACACATACATACATACATACATACACAATATGCCAAAAGTATTAGGACACCTGCCTTTACATGCACATGAACTTTAATAGCATCCCAGTCTTCGTCCGTAGGGTTCAATATTGAGTTGGCTCACCCTTTGCCACTTTAGTAGCTTCAGCTCTTCTGGGAAGGCTGTCCACAAGGTTTAGCAGTGTGTCTATAGGAATGTTTGACCATTCTTCCAGAAGCACATTTGTGAGGTCAGGCACTGATGTTGGACGAGAAGGCCTGGCTCGCAGTCTCTGCTCTAATTCATCACAAAGGTGTTCTATCGGGTTGACCTCAGGACTCTGTACCGGCCAGTCAAGTACCTCCACCCCAAACTCGCTTATCTGTGTCTTTATGGACCTTGCTTTGTGCCCTGGTCCAAATCATTTGGTGGAGGGCGATTATGGTGTGGGGTTGTTTTTGTGGGGTTGGGCTTGGCCCCTTAGTTCCAGTGAAGAGAACGCGTAGCCTCCCTGGCGGTTTTCCCGAGTGTGGCTCGGGGTTAAAATTCAGGACCATTAGCGGTAACCCCGAGCCACACTCGGGATTACATCGCAGGATCCTGGTGCCTCCTTACTTACCTTGTCCCCGGGATCCTGCGATGTCCCCCGCAGTGTCCGAGGGCTCCGTCCTCCACCGAAGCCTCTCCTTGCCAGGCTCCGTTCCCTGCGAGCGTCGCGACGCACGGGGGCGGAGCCTGGCGGCAAATTCAAAAAAATGTAAAAATCATAACACATACAGTACTGTAATCTTACAGATTACAGTACTGTATGAAATGATTTCACATCCCTTTTGTCCCCAGTGCTCTGGCCCATGCCCTGCATGCAGTTTTATATTGCATATACTGTTCTTTCTGCCTGGAAACTGGAGATTGTCCATAGCAACCAAAAAGTGTCCCTTTATGTCAAAAATGGCTTTAGACCAGCTAGAAAACAGCGATAGTAAATTAGAACACTTGCAGAATTGAGCGATAGTGAATCGTGTGGAAATTTATTTTATTACTATTTATTTTTATTTTTTTTAATTATTATTTTTTTTTTATTATATTATAATTTATGTTTTTGTGTTTCAAACTTTATCATACCCGGGATATCTACTAGACTCTTGTTTGGACAGATTGAAGTGTGTTATTGTTAAGAATTACAGACCTACAATATAAAACGCCAAATTTCAATGCAAAATAATTGTACCGCTTTCAGCACCTAAAATCAGAAAGAATCATACCGCCAGGGAGGTTAAGGCGTCAGTGTACCAAGACATTTTGGACAATTTCATGCTCCCAACGTTGTGGGAATAGTTTGGGGATGACGGCGCACTAGTGCACAAAGTAAGGCCCATAAAGACATGGATGAGCGAGTTTGGGGTTGAGGAACTTGATTGGCCTGCAGAGTCCTGACCTCAACCCAACAGAACACCGTTGAGATGAAGTAAAGCTGAGACTGCGAGCCAGGTCTTCTCGTATAAATATCAATTCCTGACCTCACAAATGTGCTTCTGGAAGAATGGTCAAACATTCCCATAGACACACTCCTAAACCTTGTGGACAGCCTTCCCAGAAGAGTTGAAGCTGTTATAGCTGCAAAGGGTGGGCCAACTCAATACTGAACCTTACGGACTAAGACTGGGATGCCATTAAAGTTCATGTTGTGTGTAAAGGCAGGTGTCCCAATACTTTTGGTAATAGAGTGTGTATATATTTCATATATCAGAACAATAGTTATAAGTCTTAACATGTACAAAGGTAATAAAAGGTAATAACTTGTAGATACACCCCGTCAAAGAAACAGATGACTAACAGGAAGCAAAGCTGCAAACAAACTACATCCAGTCATATTAAAGCCCTTGAATCCCATTTTGTAGAAGAAGAGCAGAACAAAGCATTGGAAGTCAGTTCAGGGAGAAGATGAGCTGCAGTCCTTTGCCCTCTACTTGTTTTTTTTTTTTTTTGACATGACAAATAGCACAGTAACCTAATTATTTTGATAATCACGGCTTAATTGGCATGACAATCACTCCCATGGGAGAATAATCTTTACTTATATATCAAAAATGTATTATTTATTCAAATGATCCAATCTGTCCATGTATGCGATCATCCTATAGGTACTTTTCAAAATGCCAACCAAACCCCAAATCCCCATCCAATTGTTACTTTGCATTCACCTTATCAGTTTGGATTTGTAACATTTTTTTAAATCTGCATTATATACCGATTGTATACATTTCTTGTTGTGCCACAACTTTAATAAATCATATTATAAGAGGCGGTTCACACTGGGACGACTTGTCAGGCGACTTAGCTGCCTGACAAGTCGCGTTCCGTTCTGTACAATGGAACCGTTCTAATAGGAGCTACTCAAGTCGCTCCGACTTAAAAAAAGGTTCCTGTACTACTTTGGGGGCGACTTGCATTGACTTCTATATGGAAGTCGTTGAGCAAGTCGCCGCTGCTGTCGTGTGCAGGACGCCTGAGGCAGTCGCGCTGCAAGTCGTGCTGCCTCAGTGTGAACCGGCTCTAAATATATACCGCTATATATATATATATTTTTTAGGACATGATAAATGGAATATTAATTTAGAATAAAATGAACAACACCTTTTCATTATTAGGGATTTCTGGGCCTCCACTGTCTGAGACGCTCTCTAGAGACGATGGCGCTTCCTGGAAATCTAGCATCATTTTCTTTTCTCTAGAATAAGAGACATGTTATGAGACTAAAAAAAAACACAGCACACTCAGAAAACACAAGACATTTCTTTATGTCAATTTCTTATTCAATTTTAGATTATAACTTGCAGAAATATACCATGCTTAAATGAATTGGGTTCTGAACTCTTACATATACTCGGTTAAGTGAAGTGACTATCCTCGGGTGATACACAAAAATGAAACACACCTTCTACATAAGTTGTACCTGTTTATTTGCACCGCTCCCTTCTCTACAGCAGTTCAAAAAGCAAAATTTATACAGCTTGTCTGAGCTTCCAGATAGCAGAGGGCGGGGAGCTGAAGCTACACTCTGCAGAGATCAGTGAAGAGAGCTTTGGGAGCTGATTAGAGGGACTCACCCCCCTACACACAGCACACAGGAACAGAGCTGAGGCTGTCAATCACAGGCTATGTGCTAGAGCTCCCTCACCCATCACCTTTTTACTTCTTGGTGTCAGGAAAACCTGTCAGAAGTTATTCATGTAGATAGAAGTGGAACAAAGCAGCAACCAGAACTGACACTTAGGGGGTTATTTACTAAACCTGGAGAGTGCAAAATCTGGTGCAACTCTGCAAAGAAACCAATCAGCTTCTAGGTTTTATTGCCAAAGCTTAATTGAACAAGCTCAAGTCAGAAGTGGATTGGCTACCATGCACAGCTGCAGATTCTGAGTGCATCAGTTTTAGTAAATCAAACCCTTCGTGTTCTATATTGAGACAGGTACACACTATGCTTTGTTCATATTTCAGGTCGGAGGTTTACAACCACTTTAGTACTCGGTAGAAGTTGTATTCATTCAAGATCTAATTTTTAAAACATTTTCTTATATCATTTTCTACGATTGTCTGTATATTTACCCATCTATCCCTTCCATAAATAACTAATACACACAAATTTATACACAAAGGCAGCCAATACATTAGTCAGTTTTTGTCCTTCAGCCAGGAGGTTGAGGGAAAATACTGACCCAATTTCCCCATCCACACATTTGAGGTGGATGGGGATTATATTCTGATGGCGAAGAGACTTCCCGCCATCAGAATGCACTGATCAGCACTGCAGTCTATAGCCTACGGCGCTGATTGAGCAGGAAAAATCCAATCGAGTGGTTGTACAGAAGTTTTTTCAGTAGATCGACTTCTGTACAACCACGGTGCCCACACATGGATCGAAATACGTCTGTTTCCAGCTGAACTGCCCGAATTTCAATCCCTGTATGGCCAGCTGAAAGTGGATGTAAACCCTCACATATACCCAGTGAAGGGAACAGCCTCAGATGATACACAGGGATGAAACAAATCTCCCTACATACATTTTACATGTATATTGTTTAATTGGGCAACTAAGTGGCAAATTAGGATTAATGTTGATAAATGTAAAGTTATGCACTCGGGGGCAAAGAATATGCATGCATCATACATACTAGGGGGAGTACAACTGGGGGAATCCATAGTGGAGAAGGATCTGGGGGTTTGGTAGATCATAAGCTTAATAATAGCATGCAATGCCAAGCTGTGGTTTCCAAAGTGAGCAAAGTCCTTTCTTGTATTGAGAGGTATGGACTCCAGAGAGAGAGATATCATTTTGCCCCTGTACAAATCATTAGTAAGATCTCATCTGGAATATGCAGTTCAGTTTTGGGCATCAGTTCTCAAAAAGGATATCGGGGAACTGGAGAAAGTGCAGAGAAGGGCAACCAAACTGATAAGAGGCATGGAGGAGCTCAGCTATGAGGAAAGATTAAAGGAACTGAAATGATTCACTCTTGAGAAAAGGAAATTAAGGGGGGATATGATCAACATGTACAAATACATAAGTGGTCCATATAGTGAACTTGGTGTTGAGTTATTCACTTTAAAGTGGTTGTAAACCTTACAGACCACTTTTCGCTACAGGTGAGCCTATAACTAGGCTTACCTGTAGCTACCCAGGATATCTCCTAAATCTGAACAGTTTAGGAGATACCCCCTGTACTTGCATGTGCCGACGTCATTGGCACATGCGCACTGGCACAAACTGAAGCAATGGCACGTATGTGCCGTTGCTTCAGCGAATGTGCCGTTACCGCACGCATGCGCGGGAGTGACATCATTGCGGCTCCGGCCAATCACAGCATCGGAGCCGCGATACCCGGCTGTAACCCTCGGGAGTGATGTCGCCGGCCGGTGGTGTACGGGCACCACAGCAAGGGCTTCGATCTCAGGTGAGTATTACATAATGAGCTAGTATGCTATGCATACTAGCTCATTATGCCCTTTTCTTGCAGGTGTTAGTTTTTTTTGTTTTTTTTTTTAAGTGGATTTACACCCACTTAAAGGTCATCAGGGAGGACAAGAGGGCACTCTTTATGTCTAGAGAAAAAAGGATTTCATCTCCAAATACGGAAAGGTTTCTTCACAGTAAGAGCTGTGAAAATGTGGAATAGACTCCCTCCAGAGGTGGTTCTGGCCAGCTCAGGAGATTGCTTTAAAAAAGGCCTGGATTCTTTCCTAAATGTAAATAATATAACTGGATAATGACATTTATAGGTAAAGTTGATCCAGGGAAAATCCGATTGCCTCTCCAGGGAACAGGAAGGAATTTTTTCCCTTGCTGTAGCAAATTGGATCATGCTTTGCTGGAGTTTTTCGTCTTCCTCTGGATCAACTGTGGGTGAAGGATTTTTTGTATATGGGATTGTATTATTTTTTATTTTTTGGTTGAACTAGATGGACTTGTGTCTTTTTTCAACCTGACTGACTATGTAACTCTGTAACTATATCTGCTGTCTTCATCTGTATATATCCTTTAGAAAGTGCTCTTTGTGTTAAACTTTTTCTCTTCCTGGTCAGCACTGGGAGTGGATTATTGGCATACCCTTTATATTTATTATCACGAGTGTCGGAGTCCATCTGGAAGGTGTATAGAGGCCTAATAGATGATGGAAACGGGGCCGTCGGGTCCTCCACAGGTGCCATTCATTTGAACAGCATTCTGTTGCCTTTGTCAGCTCTCTGGATAAACACATGCGCTTCTGATCTCTATCATTTGAAATCATCTGGGTCCGTAAGAGGCTGCATTACCTCACAGGCACTTTTGGAGCACCTTTGGAATTGATTGTTTACAGCAAAGCACAACAGCACCTTTCTCAGCACCTTTTTAGATGGACTTTACTTGTTATGATGATTTATGCATTTTTGCACCTAGGATTCACATTAACGTGTAGCATATTTTTACAGAAGTAAATCATGTTGTAGATGTAAATTTGTATTAAGTCATGCATTGCACAGTGTGATTTTGAAATATTTAAGGAGACAGCGCATTTTTTTCTAATTTAATTTACATATATAACATATAGCTACCAGAAGTATATGAGCATACATAGAAGCACACAAATATAAACTACAGAACAAGTAACAAGTATTTTAAAACTACTCACATGCCCTGCAAGGGAGTGTTCCGACCAGAAAGTCGGACAGCTTCTAATGAAAGAGATCTTTGGTACCTCAGTTCTTTGTAGCTCTTCAATACCTGTAGAAAAAAAATACAAAAAAACAAATAATCTGCCATTGTAGCCTCTGTACAAAGAAACGGACCACCTTTGTTACGATCACTGAAGTCACATACATGCTGGGTGCCTCTGGCAATTGACCATCTTCTCCACAAAGGCCTGTAGTGTATGCAAACCTGCAGCTGTACAGCAAGGTCTTCATAGACAGCTCCTCGCTATTCCTTCCACACATACCCACTCAAGCTGTATTAGATCAAAGACATCACTAGAACTACAGTGTATGACACTTTCTGTACAACATTAGAACCAATGCAATCCTTGTACAGTCATTTGTACTACTGATTGGAGTCTCATCTATGTCTGCATACTTCCCCGATTTGTCAGGAAGCATTAAATAAATATCTGTTGTTGCACTTTATATAGTTTTACTGTCAATGAAACTTCTGCAAAGTACACTAGTGGAAGTTGGTGTTCTGCTTTCTGAAGAGGATCTACTACAAGCACTGGCATAGAAGTTGCACAGCCAAAGCATGCTGGAGGGATGCATTCCTTAGTGTTCTTATTATCTCATGTCACCGGGGGCACTGAGCCCCCCATGTATTGGGCTGTGTGGAGCCTTTGCATAGACAAGGTCATTTGCCTTATGTCCAACAAATTCACTTCACACCAACATGCTGCATTAGTGTACTAGAGCTGCTCGATTCTGGCTAAAATCAGAATCACGATTTTTTTGCTTAGAAAGTAGATCACAATTCTCGTGGCGTAACATCATCTTTCACATTAAAACAAAAAAAAAATTGGGATAACTTCACTGTTTCGTTTTTTTTTTTTTTTTTCTTCATTGAAGTGTATTTTTTCCCAAAAAATTGAATTTTAAAGACCGCTGGGCAAATACAGTGTGACATAAAATGTTGCAGCAATTGCCATTTTATACCCTAGGGTCTGTGCAAAAATATATATAATGTTTGAGGGTTCCAAGTCATTTTCTAGCAAAAAATATTGATTTTAACTTAAGGCCCCTTTCACACATGCGGACCGTATGTCCGTATTTCATCCATCCGTTTTCAGATGAAATACGGACATACATGCATCCCTATGGGATAGCGGTGTCAGCGGATGAACATCCGCTGACACTCAATATCATCCATCCCCGCTGTTGTCCGATTCTGCAGACGGAGGAAAATCCTATTTTTCTATCCATCTGCAGAGCGTATCAGATAAAACACGGACAGACGGTCCGTGTTCATCCGATCCCCCATAGGGGAGAGCGGAGATCTGACTGGGCGGTCCCTGCACATTCCTGTCATCCGCAGGCTCAGCGGGGATCAATGGAGCGATCCCCGCTGAGCAAGCGGATGTTCATGGGTCAGATCAACACGGATCCGCACATGTGAAAGGGGCCTAAGATTTAGACTTTAATTGGTTAAACTTCCTGCATTTACACATTGTTGAAAACTTGGCAAAGTGCCCAGATTATTTATTTACACAGAAGTTCTATCCCTTTGATCTAAGAAGGAAGCTTAGTTACAATGTTTCAAGTTAAAGGATGCTTTCTTTTGACAGCTGAGTGAGCAGATAAGTCTCTGCACTTGTTTATATGAAAGAAATCGGCAAAATCTGCAGGAGAGATCGTCAGAGGGGGTGAATCGAGATCATGATTGTTTAACGATTAATTGTGCAGCTATAGCATGTATATAAAAAAAAAAAAAAGGAGGACAGGTTGCATTTCTTGTGCAGAGCAGTGTAACACACTACACCACATCGCCATGGGTTGCAGTGCACACAAATTAATGAAATGGTTTTTGTGACATTTTAAAAATAAAATAAATGGTGTAATGTCTTGTGACAATGCATTGCCCCTACATAACAGCAGACGTGTGTTATAGGGAGCATAACTTGCTTGTACCACTGGTGTGCGAATGGGCCCTTAGGAAAGATGCACTGCACAACTCAGTATTGGGTGCTCCTGAGTACTCCTGAGTACACACAACTCCAGTCTCTATGGGCACACTTTCTATAAGGGCCTGTTCACGCCTAAACGTGCATGAAAATACATAAAAATGTTTGAAGAATGGATGTGCATTGCCTTCCATTGATGTGAATTAAAGTACATTTTAACAATCATTGACGTGTTAAATAGCTATTTATATTGCTGGTTATTTCACATTTTTGTTTTTGGAGAGGCATTGGAAAACGGGATGTCTAGTGTAACAGCGAGCACATGGCTTACAATCTCATCAATTTCTCTATACCCCCCACTAGCCAGCTTTCCACTACACATTCTCTGCTTCCCCTCTGGGACATTTTACATGCTGTGTGTTGTGCTAAAATGCATTTTAAAGTGGTTTTAATCCTCAGACATGAAATATGAACAAAGCATATCCCTCCATAGCAGTTTTTCAACTGAGGTGTGGCAAAGGGTCCTCAGGGGTGCTGCGGCCACGTCCTGGTCAGAGAGAGAGAGAGAGAGAGAGAGAGAGAGAGAGAGAGAGAGAGAGAGAGAGAGAGAGAGAGAGAGAGAGAGAGAGAGAGAGAGAGAGAGAGAGAGAGAGAGAGAGAGAGAGAGAGAGAGAGAGAGAGAGAGAGAGAGAGAGAGAGAGAGAGAGAGAGAGAGAGAGAGACACAGAGACAGAGAGAGAGAAAGACACACAGAGACAGAGAGAGAGACACAGAGAGAGACAGAGAGTCAGAGAGAGAGAGACAGAGAGAGAGAGACAGAGAGACAGAGACAGAGAGACAGAGACAGAGAGACAGAGAGACAGAGACAGAGAGACAGAGAGAGAGAGACAGAGAGAGAGACAGAGCCAGAGAGACAGAGAGAGAGAGACAGAGAGAGAGACAGAGCCAGAGAGACAGAGAGAGAGAGAGACAGAGAGAGAGAGAGACAGAGAGAGAGAGAGACAGAGAGAGAGAGAGACAGAGAGAGACAGAGAGAGACAGAGAGAGACAGAGACAGAGAGAGACAGAGAGAGACAGAGAGAGACAGAGAGAGACAGAGAGAGACAGAGAGAGACAGAGAGAGACAGAGAGAGACAGAGACAGAGAGAGACAGAGAGAGACAGAGAGAGACAGAGACAGAGAGAGACAGAGAGAGACAGAGACAGAGACAGAGACAGAGAGAGAGACAGAGAGAGACAGAGAGAGACAGAGACAGAGAGAGACAGAGAGAGAGACAGAGACAGAGAGAGAGACAGAGAGAGAGACAGAGAGACAGACAGACAGACAGACAGAGACAGAGAGTCAGAGACAGAGTCAGAGAGAGAGAGACAGAGAGAGAGAGAGACACAGAGAGAGAGAGAGAGAGCGCGAGAGAGAGCGAGCCAGAGAGAGAGAGAGAACTATTGCCGGCAAAGCAGAAACTTGTGCTGGCCACTCACCCACGTCCTATCAACTGATGGCGTCATTTGTGCTAGGAGGGGGGATTGGGTGGGCTAAAAGGGGGTATTTGAGGGGGTGTGCTAGGAGAAGGAATTTGGGGGAGGGGGGGTGGTTGTGCTAGGATGGAGGATTTGGTAGGGGATTTGTGCTTGAAGGGGGAATTTTTTTTTTTTTGGGGGGGGATTTGTGGTAGCAGAGAGTTACAATTGAAGATCACTGAACTCTGCCGCACAGACTACATTTTATGGCTTCTTTACACCAGGTGCAGTGAGGCAACGTGTGCAATCGCATGCGTTTTTCTGTACCACACAAAAATGCGCTGCCTTTTGCAGTTGCACGTGGGTGCCATTATTTCTTAATGACACCCCCACGCATCTAGCAAATGCGTGTACGTGTTTGGACGCACCTCCTGGTGTGAAGTAGCCCTCAGACTGTTGTGCCCTGGGACTGTGCACAGTTCTAAAGGTTGCCTTGATCGAAAAAAAGGTTGAAAAACACTGCTCAATAGTGTGTACTTGTCTCAATTAACAGCGCTGTCATTTCTGTCTGCTGCTTCATTCCTCTGCTATCAGCACGAAATTACTTCTAAGAAATTTTCCTGACACCAAGAGAAAAATGGTGGCAGGGAGGGACCTCCAACTGATTGGCAGCCTGGACCTTGAATAGATGTAGGAGAAGACAGCAGACAGGTACAACTTATATAGGAGGATTTGTTTTTATCTCTGTATCACCTGAGGCCAGTCACTTCACTGAGTATATTCACTCAGCGACCACCTGCCCACAATGTACTGTGGACGAGTGGCCGCTGTAGGCAAATCGACGTACCCGTATGTCGCTGTCTACTTCTGGGTTTAGGGTGCGGACATATGCACCCCCTGCCCGGCATCTATTGTGATTGCACACAGCAGGAGCTTGTCTGAAAGTCCCGGCCAATGATTCAAGACCAGGACCTGCTGATTGACTGTGTGCAATCACAGCCCAGAGCTCTGTGTTGGTAAATAATACAGAGCTCTGTACAGAGGGAGCGATCTGTCAGACTCTCAACCTTGCAAAGCAGGGATGAGAAACAGAGGTCTCTTGAACTGTAAGAAAGACAGTAAATGTACATGCTCTGCCCCACTCCTAGCCATTCTTATTGTTCACTATTTACCTTGGCATGGACTTGGGTAAGTGAGGCCAGGTCCTTGCTCAGCTGTGTCTTCTGCTCCTCCAAACTAAGAACTAATAAAAAGACAAGCAGAAGCATTTTATAACTCATCATTGAAAGAGCTTACTACTAAATACTATCACACAATGGGTTACACATTGTCATTATCTAAAAGGAAAGGAAAATGATAAGCTCAATGTATGACCTATACAAAATATACAAAAACAGAAAAGCCTTGCATAAAGCTGAACTGTAGGCAAATAGATAAGCACACAGAAGACATACATATATGGGAGTTGTTTTACTTTACAACAGTGCAAATAGAAACAGCTAGGTGATCCCCGTCACTCTGCTCTCTACTTTACACAGCATACTTATTTTAATGCCACACATCCGATTGGCTCCTTGTGTGCTTTTCCCATCCCCAGTCTGAATACAGTTGTACAGAGATTGCAGAGGCTGATATCAGGTCAAATTCAGGTGCTTACACTACTCACATTTAGGCTGGGTTCACACTGGTCCGACAAACGCTCCGACATTGGGAGCTCATGTCGCATGACGTGTGAAATGTAATGTTTCCCTATGGGAGCCGTCCTAACTGGTCCGACACAAGTCGTTCCGACTTTAGAAATGCTCCCTGTACTACTTTGGTCCGACTTTGATCCTACTTCAGCCTATTGACTATCATTGAAGTCGGATCAAAGTCGGATTGCCGTCTCGCATGATCCGACTTCGGCACGCGACTTGTGCTCAGATGATCTTGAGGGGGAACTCCGCGCCAAATTTTAAATAAAAATCCGGCATGGGTTCCCCCTCCAAGAGCATACCAGGCCCGTGGGTCTGGTATGGACCTTGAGGGGAACCCCCTACGCCGAAAAAGCGGCGTGCGGGGGTCCCCCCAATCCACACCAGACCCTTATCCGAGCACGCAGCCCGGCCGGACAGGAATGGGGGTGGGGACGAGCTGGCGGCCCCCCCCTCCTGGACCGTACCAGGCCGCATGCCCTCAACATGGGGGGGTGCTTTGGGGCATGGGGGGCGCAGTGTGGTCCCCCCACCCCAAAGCACCTTGTCCCCATGTTGATGAGGACAAGGGCCTCTTCCCGACAACCCTGGCCGTTGGTTGTCGGGGTCTGCGGGCGGGGGGCTTATCGGAATCCGGGAGCCCCCTTTAATAAGGGGGCCCCCAGATCCCGGCCCCCCACCCTATGTGAATGAGTATGGGGTACATCGAACCCCTACCCATCCACCTAGGGAAAAAGTGTCAATTAAAAAAAAAACACTACACAGATTTTTAAAGTAATTTATTAGACAGCTCCGGGGGTCTTCTTCCGACTTCGGGGGTCTCTCCGGTTCTTCTCCGCGCTCTCCGGGTCTTCTGCCGGGCTCCTCCTCTGCTCTTTTGCCGCTCTTTTGCTAAAGAGGAGGAGCCCGGTCTGCTGCCTTCTTCTCTTCGGGGGTCTCTCCGGTTCTTCTCCGCGCTCTCCGGATCTTCTGCCGGGCTCCTCCTCTCTCTTCTGCTCTTTTGCCGCTCTTTTGCTAAAGAGGAGGAGCCCGGTCTTCAATCTTCTGCCTTCTGCCTTCTGCCTTCTGCCTTCTGCCCTCTTCTCTTCTCTTCTCTTCTCCTGATGTTGACACGACGCTCTCTCCGGCTAGAATGCTCTCTGTGCGCTCTGCTCTGACTTATATAGGCGGTGACCCCGCCCTCTTATGCCGTCACAGTCCCTGGGCATGCTGGGACTGTGACGTTTTAGGGGGCGTGGTCATCACCCGATGACCACGCCCCCTGTATGCCGTCATAGTCCCAGCATGCCCAGGGACTGTGACGGCATAAGAGGGCGGGGTCACCGCCTATATAAGTCAGAGCAGAGCGCACAGAGAGCATTCTAGCCGGAGAGAGCGTCGTGTCAACATCAGGAGAAGAGAAGAGAAGAGAAGAGGGCAGAAGGCAGAAGGCAGAAGGCAGAAGATTGAAGACCGGGCTCCTCCTCTTTAGCAAAAGAGCGGCAAAAGAGCAGAAGAGAGAGGAGGAGCCCGGCAGAAGATCCGGAGAAGAACCGGAGAGACCCCCGAAGAGAAGAAGGCAGCAGACCAGGCTCCTCCTCTTTAGCAAAAGAGCGGCAAAAGAGCAGAGGAGGAGCCCGGCAGAAGACCCGGAGAGCGCGGAGAAGAACCGGAGAGACCCCCGAAGTCGGAAGAAGACCCCCGGAGCTGTCTAATAAAATACTTTAAAAATCTGTGTAGTGTTTTTTTTTTAAATTGACACTTTTTCCCTAGGTGAATGGGTAGGGGTACTATGTACCCCATACTCAATTCACATAGGGTGGGGGGCCGGATCTGGGGGTCCCCCTTATTAAAGGGGGCTCCCGGATTCCGATAAGCCCCCCGCCCGCAGACCCCGACAACCAACGGCCAGGGTTGTCGGGAAGAGGCCCTTGTCCTCATCAACATGGGGACAAGGTGCTTTGGGGTGGGGGGGCCGCAGCGCGCCCCCCTCCCCCAAGGCAACAACCCCCCATGTTGAGGGCATGCGGCCTGGTACGGTTCAGGAGGGGGGGGGGGCGCTCGCTCGTCCCCACCCCCATTCCTGTCCGGCCGGGCTGCGTGCTCGGATAAGGGTCTGGTATGGATTGGGGGGGACCCCCCACGCCGTTTTTTCGGCGTAGGGGGTTCCCCTCAAGGTCCATACCAGACCCAAGGGCCTGGTATGCTCTTGAAGGGGGAACCCATGCCGGATTTTTATTTAAAATTTGGCGCGGAGTTCCCCCTAAAGATTCATACCAAACACAGTGTCGGGCATTGGCGGGGATCCAAGTCGGATCCCCGTTCATTGAAAGTCGGACACATGCCGGCTTCATGTCGCAGGGCAAAGTCGGATCCAAAGTAGGACGGCTGTCGTGTCGCACCAGTGTGAACCCAGCCTTAGGCTGGGTTCACACTGGTCCGACAAACGCTCCGACATTGGGAGCTCATGTCACATGACGTGTGAAATTCAATGTTTCCCTATGGGAGCCATCTTAACTGGTCTGACACAAGTCGGTCCGACTTTGAAAATGCTCCCTGTACTACTTTGGTCCGACTCTGATCCTTCTTCAGCCTATTGACTGTCATTGAAGTAGGATCAAAGTCGGATCCTTGTCCTAACCATCCGACTTTGGCATCCGACATTGTGTTATTTCCTGCCCCCTGCTGTAGCCCCTCCCATTGTGTGTTAGTTTTGATTGGTCAAAGGACAAGTGTACTATCTGAAAAGTTGGATCAAAGTAGTATCCTGTTCATGAAAGTTGGATGGATGTAGGACCAATGTAGGATTAATGTAGGACTGATGTCGCAGAGCAAAGTAGGATGAAAGTCGTACTACTGTCGTGTAGTATAGTGTGAACCCAGCCTGAATGATGTATTCCTGAAAACAAAGCTGCACTCATTTGTGTATATTGCATCTGCATGTCATTTTTGCCTATTCAAAGAAAGTTGATTATCAGTGGGTACAGAGGGTGAAGGGGGGGCTATCAAGATAAACCCACTGGATTTATCATTTAAAAACATATATCCCCTTTGGCCTTAATGTTGATTGGGATGTTAATTGTTTAATTAAAAGTTAATTTTTGTTCCGATATTTCCATTTGACTAAATAACTCTTTGATGGATATTGCGTTTTTTTAAGTAACCTTTTAGTATTATGTTATTTATGAGATAATTGAATGTTTGTACGTGGCGTTCTTACGGTGTTCCAATTTTAAATTTCATATTTTATTTTCTATTTTTTATTGTATAATTATTATTGCCCTAATAATTTTTTGGGGAACATATTTGCAGTTTATTTATTTTTTTTAATTATTCCCTGTTTACTATTAGTTCGCCTATGGTAAATAATGTACACTTTTCCTGCAATTTGCTTCCTGCCCTGTGTTGGTACTGTAGCTACGGCAATAGAGTGTTATCTACAGTGGGGACCGAAAATTTTCACTCTTTGTTATATTGCAGCCATTTGCTAAAATCATTTAAGTTCATTTTTTTCCTCATTAATGTACACAGAGCATCCCATATTGACAGAAAAACACAGAATTGTTGACGTTTTTGCAGATTTATTAAAAAAGAAAAACTGAAATATCACATCGTCCTAAGTATTGAGACCCTTTGCTGTGACACTCATATATTTAACTCAGGTGCTGTCCATTTCTTCTGATCATCCTTGAGATGGTTCTACACCTTCATTTGAGTCCAGCTGTGTTTGATTATACTGAATGGACTTGATTAGGAAAGCCACACACCTGTCTATATAAGACCTTACAGCTCACAGTGCATGTCAGAACAAATGAGAATAATGAGGTCAAAGGAACTGCCTGAAGAGCTCAGATACAGAATTGTGGCAAGGCACAGATCTGGCCGGGGTTACAATAAAATTTCTGCTGCACTTAAGGTTCCTAAGAGCACAGTGGCCTCCATAATCCTTAAATGGAAGACGTTTTTGGACGACCAGAACCCTTCCTAGAGCTGGCCGTCCGGCCAAACTGAGCTATCGGGGGAGAAGAGCCTCTTTGAGAGAGGTAAAGAAGAACCCAAAGATCACTGTTGCTGAGCTCCAGAGATGCAGTCGGGAGATGGGAGAAAGTTGTAGAAAGTCAATCATCACTGCAGCCCTCCACCAGTCGGGGCTTTATAGCAGAGTGGCCCAACGGAAGCCTCTCTTCAGTGCAAGACACATGAAAGCACGCATGGAGTTTGCTAAAAAACACCTGAAGAACTCCAAGATGGTGAGAAATAAGATTCTCTGGTCTGATGAGACCAAGATAGAACTTTTCGGCCTTAATTCTAAGTGGTATGTGTGGAGAAAACCAGGCACTGCTCATCACCTGTCCAATACAGTTCCAACAGTGAAGCATGGTGGTGGCAGCATCATGCTGTGGGGGTGTTTTTCAGCTGCAGGGATAGCACGACTGGTTGCAATCGAGGGAAAGATGAATGCGGTCAAGTACAGGGATATCCTGGACGAAAACCTTCTCCAGAGTGCTCAGGACCTCAGACTGGGCCAAAGGTTTACCTTCCATCAGGACAATGACCCTAAGCACACAGCCAAAATAATGGAGAGGCTTCACAACAACTCCGTGACTGTTCCTGAATGGCCCAGCCAGAGCCCTGACTTAAACCTCTGGAGAGACCTAAAAATGGCTGTCCACCAACGTTTACCATCCAACCTGACAGAACTGGAGAGGATCTGCAAGGGGGAATGGCAGAGGATCCCCAAATCCAGGTGTGAAAAAATTCTTGTATCTTTCCCAAAAAGACTCATGGCTGTATTAGATCAATAGCGTGCTTCTACTAAATACTGAGCAAAGGGTCTGAATACTTAGGACCATGTGATATGTCAGTTTTTCCTTTTTTTAAAAATCTGCAAAAATGTCAATTCTGTGTTTTTCTGTCAATATGGGGTGCTGCGTTGCACAGTTTTCAGCGTTTTTTATTGCAGGGTTTCCTTCCATTATAATGGCCTACATTTAGATATTGGTTTCCTTACCCATTATACTACAGTTTTACGACCCCCTCTGTGACTATCATCCACCCTCCAGTGGAGCTAGCTCTGCTGCTAGCTTTATTACCACTGATTTGTATGTTTGTTTTTCTTTTTTTCCTTTCCCTCAGAGATTGTGTGTTTTTTTATTTTTTAACATTCTGCTAAAACTTTTGTGAATCAGTAATGCTTAGACCTTGAAGAAGGGGACACAACGCTTGTCCTGAAAAATTGTATATTAGTGCAAATAAAAAAAGTATCATGGACAGTACTCAATTTTCTCTGTCACAATTGCACTAATATGGCTACAAATCACCTCAAGTAGATTGTAAGAAAATATCCTTACTCAACAGATTCCCCAAAACATTTCAGTTTGGTTTTAACCACTTGCTGACCAGACCTTTTTCTGACACTTTGTTCTTTACAAGGGAAAATCAGTAAAAAAATTTTTTTTTTTTTAAAGCAAAAGATCAAAAACAAGGAGGCCTTGTTTACATGGGACCAGAACTGGACGTGATCTCATGATGTCACTCTGGTCTTTCTAGGCCATAGAGATGAGCAGGGGCCATCTTTCCTTTGCTCATCTTTGTGCCCAGCCACCGCCAGCACTGGATCGGTTCCCGGAGCTACTAAGCCCAGGAACCACCGGAAAGCAGCGGGGGGCAGGTGGGTTTGATCTAGCAGCAAATGCACCACAAATGCACCTCTCGGACCACTTTTATCAGGGCACCTGAGGGGCAAAAAATTATACAGGGTTATGGCATCTAGCTGCAGCCATAACCCCGGTATTTAACATCAAAGTCATAATGTATTTTCACAGTAGGTGGTCGGCAACTCCTCTCCTGGAATGAAATAGCTTAATCTGATATTGCTGCACACTGTGAGACTCTCCCAGCGTGCATAAGAATCTAGAGCAAGTCAATACAGCTTGCTTCCTTTCCTGGATACCTGTACTTTTGGTTGTACGGATTGTAGTTCTAAACGGGAGTGTACCCATAGTGGAGGTCCCAGCAGGCACTGTTAGCAGCTCATTTAAAAAAAAAAAAAGTTAATATCACTTTAAATCTACTTTGTAAAAACTACAGGCATACCATGAGGTAAGTCTAACAAGGTGCCTGCCACCTCATAGACTTATGTTTACTATTCACATCTAACAGGTTTATTGTGCTCCAGGAAGATAACTTCAGAGTTCCAATGCTGCTCACTGTAGTCTCAGTTTCTTCAAGAACAGAGTGACTGGAACTGCTATGCCCACCCCCCCCCCCCCCTGCAATTATAAAAGGCTTTGTATTATGTAAACTCATTCACAAAATACAAAGGCTTCTGTGAATGGGCAGCAGAGGGCAGGGGTGGGCATAGGTGCTGCGTGTGCTTCTTTCCTCTCACAGCCAGAGTGTGTCCTCTAGGAGTGCAATAAACCTGTCACATATAGGTAATAATGAGAAGTCTGGGAGATGGCATGCAGTTAACTGGACTTATATAATACTGTGCTGGTGCCTTTTATTTAAATCTTTAACACAATTCAAAATATTAAAGCGGAGTTCCATCCGTTTCTGTGTTTATTAAAAGTCAGCAGCTACAAAAAGTGTAGCTGCTGACTTTTAATAAACACACACTCACCTGTCCCACGGTAGGATTTGTGTCCGTTTGCCATTTGGCTTTCCTAACGCAAGGAAGTGGCGTATACAAGGCTGGCATCTTCCTCCTCATTGTGCAGAGCAACTAGTCTTATCACATAAAGATTTCCAACTGAAGTCCTCTGCATGCTCTAATAAGGACTTTCGATGTTGCAAGAGCTCATTATCACTCCTAATGTAGCCTTGAATGGCTTAGACCAGTGGTTCTCAACCTTATAGTGCTGTGACCCCTTGATATAATTTCCCAAGTTGTGGGGACCCCGAACAGTATTATTATTTTCGTAGCATAGGTTGTCAGCACACAAGGCAAGACAAGTAATTTGTGCCCCTAATCCACGGACATTTAGCGCTACCTGGGTCCCTTCCAGTCGTACCGTATTACACCTATGCCGAGATCAGGAGATAGGGTCTCCTCCAGCCCCTCCCACTTCACATTCCTCACCAGTCAGCTTACCTCTAGTCTCTGCCCCCCAGCCATGCCGTGAACTGAATGGGCAGCTGCGAAGAGGCCGAGTGGGCGTAGGCTACAGGAACAGCCTACCTGGGAGGCCGAAAAAATGCTGGGAGAGCGGTGCAGGCTTCAGGAACAGGCCAGGATTTGGTGACCCCCTGGCAAATCGTCATTCGACCCCCAGGTTGAGAACCACTGGCTTAGACGTTGCACTGTACTGTCAAAGTTGGGGCAGGATTAAGCTATATATGGCCATCCCATTGGGAACCAGAACATGCAATGCTCTTCATACAGCAAGTATTGTTACTTACTCTGGTCAGCACAGCTTCGTGCCTTTGTCTCCATGTTTTTAGTCTGGGCTTCCACATTTAGCATATTGGTTTTGAAAAGTTTCCTTTCCTGTTCAATACCATCTTCCATTTCCATACATCTCTAAAAACAAACAACAAACAAGGAACGAGCAAAAGTCAAACATATACACAGAGATAATGCATGCACCATATAAACTGATTAAACTAAATTAAAGTAGAAGTATAGGCAACATTTTTTTTTTCATTTTGGATAGAGCAAGGGAAGGTTATAACCCCTGTCCATTTTTTTTTTTTTCGCCATCTGTGTGTCATTGGGGAGATTTCCCTTCAGTTCCTGTCCTATAACCACAACAGGAAGTGAGAGGAAATCCCTGCAACTTAAGGGGATTTCATGGGGACCTCCAGATCACCAGAACTACTGTCTATATTGGAAGATTCCCCTCTATTGCTTTTCTGGGGACAACACAAAATTTGGGATTTTCTTTTACTTTCACTTTCACTTTCATTGATAATGGTAAACGGGAAAAATAGAGAGGGAGTGAATCTCCCTAACAGGGACACAGAGCAATAAAAACTGACAGGTGTTCTAATCCACTTCCTCTCTATCCAAAACTCAAAAAAAGAAAAAAAAAAAAACTTTGCCTTTAGTTATACTTTAAGACTGCAAACTTCAAAGTCTGAAACTCTTGGATCACCAGGTTTCTTGTGTTTTTCCTAACACTAATTACGAATAAAGCCATTGTGCCATTAGCAGCTGATCCAGCATATTTAATTAAAGTTCTTGGAGACCAACACTTACTGTCACAAGTAGTGATAAGAGTGATAATAATACAAAGGATAAAGTCTAAGAACAAGTGAAGAAAGGTGCACCTTAACCTCAAAAGAGAACCTATCCTGTTCCTGTGCCTAGTACTCAGTGTGCTTTGTATCGGACCATTATAAAGGGTATGTCATCAAGTGAACCCATCACCTGTTAGACTCCTAAAGGGGTCAATTCACTAATGATTATTCTTGCATGCAATATTTGTGTTTTTTGGGGGGAAAAAAGACTCAATTCATCAACTTAAAATATTGAATTTCAGAGAAACATGTGATGTAAATATCACAGAACAAATGGAGATAAAATAATTAAAGGCTGCCTCCATCTTTAGCACCATATTATACTGTACTTAGGTTGTAACACGGTGCAAATGACAACCCTCCGTCCATTGACAGTGTGAAGGGGATCGTCTCCCCTGCATCCACTGTCATTATTTTAAATCGACGCATCAGTGCAGGGCTCCACTTGCACAGCCGCATCATTAATTGACAATCTGTGAATAAATGAACTACAAGTCTCATCTGCCACCATGACAAACAGACTTGTTTTCAATAGAACACACACAAGTGCAGTGATGATCACAGCACTCGTAGTCCATTCACACTTTCTCCAGCTATCCAACTGAAACTGACAGGGAGCTGGAGGAAGAGCCTGCAGGAGCCCAGCATTGCACCCATCCTCCACTGATCACAGTAGGAATGCTTTGCAGGCTCCTGTGAAGATAAATAATTAATGTACATTTTTTTTCTTGCAAAAATATGTGCATTTATTTATAATCATGGACTTAAGCCTTGTACACACGATCGGATTTTCAGCAGACAAAACCTCAGACTTTTGTCCGAGGGGCATTGGCCAGAAACTTGTCTTGCATACAAATGGCAAGGAATTAACGGCCAACAAACAGGAAGGTAGTGACGTACTAGATGTACTATGAGCCGATAAAGAGGAAGTTCAATTGTCAGGAGCCACCCTTTGGGCTCCTTCTGCTAATTTCATGTTAGTAGAAGTTTGGCGAGTATTGATTTGCGCTTTTCAATTCGTGCTTTTCATTTCGTGCTTTTCATTTTGTTTTTGAACGGCCGTTCGTCAACCAGACATGCTGTGGAATCGGAAGATATAACGTGTTATTATTGGCCTTGGAGTTATTGCCTCCTCCTGTCCAGGAACAGGAGGAGTTCTTGGACCAAAAATTGGTTGCTTTATTAATCGTGACCAATTAATGTCATATGCCTTTGCTGCGGGAGCTCCAGGAGAATAATCCGTATGATTTTCGGAATTATCTCTGGATGACGGACCCCTGCTTTCACCAACTCTTGGCATTGTTGACCCCCTATATTAAAAAGGACACATGCATGAGGCTTTTTTTTTTTGGTTGAATAATGATTTGATTTATGTTTTGATATGTCTAATTTTTTTGTTTTCTTTTTTTAATGCACAATAAAAAAAACTGTGGAGAATACTTGGCTGTGTTTTACTTCAAATGACAGTTTGGGAGTAGGCAGTTACATTTTAAAAAATACAAAGTAAAATAACAAGGGACACAACATAGTTTGTATCTTAAATCTTAGATCTTAAAAACTACAGGATAATGGTGTTGTGGTAACTTGCACCGAAAAAAAAAAAAAAAAAAAGCATAATAATATTATTCTTGAGATCACTAGAAAAAAAAAAAGCCTTTGAAAATTCATTTGCCATAACTCCATCAGTATCACCAGCAAAGCAGCTTCATTATTATCCCATTAAAAGAAGAAAAGAATGTGCGCTGTATTTCTAGATTTCATAATTTGCCACATCAGAAATGTTAATTCTGCATTACGAACGCAAGTTTACAAGACCGACCGCTTCTGGCTCGTCCTTGCTTCTGAGCATGCGTGTTTGTACTTTGGACTTTTGTATGATGGACTTGTGTACACACGATAAGAAAATCCGACAACAGACCGTTGTCCGCAGAAAAATTATAAGCCTGCCATCCAACATTTGTCCGCAGAAAATCCGACAATTGTCCAATGGAGCATACACACAGTCGGATTTTAGGCCAACAGTCTGTCATCACACATTTCCCGGCGGAAAATCCGATTGTGCGTACGAGGCTTTAGACTTCAAAGTCAATTCACTAAATGGAAAACACATTGGTTATTTATCTTGTATCCGATTTTAGGAATGCACAAAGTAATAATAAAGGGGAACTCTGCATTGGCCAGTAATGCCCCGTACACACGGTTGGATTTTCCGACGAAAAATGTTCGATGGGAGCGTGTTGTCGGAAATTCCGACCGTGTGTAGGCTCCATCAGACATTTTCCACCGGAATTTCCGACGCAAAATTTGAGATCTGGATCTCAAATTTTCCGACAACAAAATCCGTTATCGGAAATTCCGATCGTGTGTACACAATTCCGACGCACAAAGTGCCATGCATGCTCCGAATCAAGCAGAAGAGCAGCACTGGCTATTGAACATCATTCTCGGCTCATTGTACGTGTTGTCACCGCGCATTCTTGATGATCGGAATTTCCGACAAGATTTGTGTGACCGTGTGTATGCAAGACAAGTTTGAGCCAACATCCATGGGAAAAAATCCATGGATTTTTGTTGTCGGAATGTCTGAACGTGGCATAAGTTAAAAAGAGAACACTGTATCAGTGTGGAAATGTGTGGAAATGTTTGTCCTTGGCTAAGGAATGTAAATAAATTGTAATATTGTGCTAGAGGGCGAGCATTCTGTGAATGAATTTGGGCCTATGGCCTTGTTCCACTTGTGGTGCTCTCTGAAGAGCAATGCACATTTGGATTGGTCTTCAGAAAGCATCTGACAGACCCGTTTTAACCCCCTAAATGTCAGATTACTGTGCCCCTATTCATTTGAATGGGCCATGTTCCTTGGGCGGTAGTGCCCTCTGAATGCAACAGCAGATATAGGGGATTACTGCCCCTGACCCACTTGACAAAAAATAAAAAATAAGAACACCATTAACCCCTTCCCGCCGCAAGCCTCCCATCCCTTTAAGGGTTCTAAACGCAGTCACATGATCAGGAAGCTCACAATGGCTAGTATGCATTGGGAGCTTTCCGGTAACTGCTGGCTACCATGCTGGGAACGCGCTCTCAGCAAGCTATGTTTTTTAAACAGGGCCGCATACATGCAGACACTTGGTGTTAAGGCACACATGCCGAGAGGCCGCATATGTGTGTCAGGCCAGCGTGAAGAAGTTAACCACCTATGCCCACTGGAGCTCATAAACGGCTGTTTTTTGGAGTTTGGGCGTTTTTTTCTTAACAGCCCATAAACTTCACTCTATGTTATCCTATGTGCTTTTATCAGCAGTGGAGTTTATGGGCCGTTCCCTGAATGCCATAAAATCGCGTTCAAAGTGCCGTTTTTCTGACCACAAAAAACGCTAAAAAACGCAGATAAACGCGCATTAATAAGCGTTCTGCTTTTTCAATGCATTTTGGGAGTTTGGGAATGCATTGTGGGATTTTTGGAGTGTCCTCTGTGTATTTGTATTAAAAACGCCTATAAACGCTAACGCTAAAAAACGTGCATAAACGCTAGCACAAAACGCTGTTAAAAGCTCTTTCTGCCAGCAATCTGGTGTCCAGAAAAAGCTTTTTTGACCTCCAGTGTGCATGGAGCCCAAGCCTGTGAAAATAAAATGACATATAAAAACCCACTATATTCAAGTGCTAAATATCCAAAAACAAATATCTGACTCATTTGTTAAATAATGCTTTTTTATTGTGAGGCAATTTAGGCCAAACATTCATACGGTATCGACCTCTTGGTGAATTGACCCCAAAGTCTAAGGCTGGCCATACATGGGTCTAAATACAAAATAATTTTCTTTTGAAAATCTTATCTAAGAATTTTCATTCCAATTTCACACCATTAGTGGGCTTCAGCAACGGACAATTTTCATGAGGCCATCGAATTTTAGTGATCAGCATGTTGGAAATGTTTTCAAAAATGAACGATTGATGGGAGAATTGTGTGAGAAATATAAAATCGAAAAAAGAAATGCGCATGAACACAAGAAAATAAAATTCCTGGAAAGAAAAGAAAATTCCCAGCCAAGAAAATTATTTTCTGTAGCAACATGAGGTGAAATTGAAGGCTTGGTTGATCAAATTTCAAAATGAATGGTGGCACCATCGGATTACAAAACATGCTAGATTTCTGATTTTCAAAACAAAATTTATTTGGAATTCGACCATGTATGGCCTCCATTTTAGTCACCCCAAGGAATAAACAGTTGGCAAAGTTTCATGTCCTAATCTTTTCTGTACAGAATTGTTCATCTTCCAAGTCACTTCCTGAAATCTTTGGCCAGTATTAATGTATACACTGCAAAGACAAAAACCTAAAAGAAAAGATCTTCAATGCTGCCCCAAAATTAGTAAGCAGATGTGGAGCAAACAATAAATGATTGTCCACATGAATCAGTCTGGCATGTCAGCCTTCCCAAGTAACGTGATCGTTTTAAGGGAAAAAGTCTCACTTTCTTGCCATGAATACAGAAAAAGATTCCCTTACATTACATGCTGGGTAAAGCGGACATGGGGAGGTTTAGGTGATAGAATTCCCAGCCCAGAGACACACAATTATGACAGTCCTGGATTTCATAAAGAGTGTCGTAGGTATTGTGGCAGTGCGATAAATAGACGAATGTGTGTGTCTGTGAGGTGCACGTGAATGTGTCACAACTCTGACAGAACTGCCGCAAACATCTCTCCTGTGAAAGGAGCTTTACAAGAAGAGAAGATATTTGGAGAAGTTGGGAATGCAATGGAATTATATTATAAAGCTATTCCACAGGAACTTAAGACACATTTTGAGTAAACAAAAGGGGGGGGGGGGGAACTAATGCGCAAAACCAAAGTGAGCTGAAACAATTATAAATAAAGAGGTCAAAGAAGCCGCAAAACATATAAAAAAAGTGTTCCCACATTCTTCAATGTGACATCAACAAACTAGCAAAATAATAATGATGAAAAGGATCCAATATGAATACATAAGTCCAATGATACACTAAAAGTGCATAAAGGTAAAAGAAATCACAAAAAATAAAAAAATTTAGTTAGCGCCACATATTTCTTATAATCACATTTTGTCACAGAGTCGTCTCAAAATATGCAACACAATAATTACACATGTGACCCAATCAACTACTTAATTCACCACGGTCACCGCCGCGTTAGCGGTAAAGCGTTGCTCGTTAAAAACGCCCGTGCTGCGGTGCTTCCGAAGCGCTGCCTATGCATTCCAATGGGCAGGGGCAGTGCTGTATACACTGCTTTCAAACCACCCCAAAGATGCTGTTTGCAGGACTTTTCCTAACGTCCTGCAAGCACACCACCCCAGCGTGAAAGCACTCAGGCTTCCATATTCAGGAGACATGGGTGGTAGTTTTCTATTTCTAGCGCTAAAATGCTTTAAAACTGCCTCAGCGTGAAAGGACTCTAATGCCGCGTACACACGAGCGGACTTTACGGCCGGACTGGTCCGACGGATCGAGTCTGGCGGACAATCCGATCGTGTGTGGGCTTCATCGGACCTTCAGCAGACTTTTCCAGTTGAAAATCTGACAGACTTTAGATTTGAAACACGCTTCAAATCTTTCCGACGGACTCGAGTCCGGTCCAAAAATCCGCTCGTCTGTATGCTAGTCCGACGGACTAAAACCGACGCTAGGGCAGCTATTGGCTACTGGCTATCAACTTTCTTGTTTTAGTCCGGTCGTACGTCATCACGTACGAATCCATCGGACTTTGGTGGATTGTGTGTAGGCAAGTCCGTCCGTTCGGAAGTGCGTCAAACGTTCGTCGAAAGTCTGTCGGAAAGTCCACCCGTGTGTACGCAGCATAAAGAGATTTCTTTATGAATTTGTCAGATATACATGAATCATCTCACACACCAGTAACAATGAACGGCAGGGTTTTCCTGAATTTGGTGCAAAGCTTCTGAACACATAACACCAGAAAGGTGTCACAAACGCCTTACTGAATGCTGTCTGTTCAGTGTTAATAAATATGCTGAAAGCTGGTTATATGATCACGACTGGGTAATCCTCCAATGAAACTCTATTATGGATTTAGGTTATCATATAATACTTATATTTATACTCCATACGGTCTAAAGGGTCACATGACTGTATACAGTATCTCACAAAAGTCAGTACACCCCTCACATTTTGTAAATATTTTATTCTATCTGTTCATGTGACAACACTGAAGAAATGACACTTTGCTACAATGTAAAGTAGTGAGTGTACAGCTTGTATAACAGTGTAAATTTGCTGTCCCCTCAAGATAACTCAACACACACCCATTAATGTCTAAACTGCTGGCAACAAAAGTGAGTACACCCCTAAGTGAAAATGTCCAAATTGGGCCCAAAGTGTTAATATTTTGTGTGGCCACCATTTTTTTCCAGCACTGCCTTAACCCTCTTGGACATGGAGTTCACCTGCAGCGAGGAGACGTGAGGATTCTCTGGCTGTGGCTACTGGTTAGCAGAGTGGGTTCCACGCTCGGCGACCCCCTTTACATCTGTCCTGCTGAATCCATCATTTGGAACGCCCACCCAGAGGTTGCAGCTTATGCAAGGAATAGGTGTCTCTCGGTACCCCTAAAAGCTTGATTGGCTTGTCAGGTGTATGCTTGCACAAGTCCAATCTTTCCAGTAAGAGACTGGTATTTCTGGTGGTGGATTCTTCATGTCACTCATCACTCACCTTGATGTTCATTACAGATTACAGTGACTGTCACTCATTTGGTTGCATCACACATTTTTGGGACTTACTATGACCCCTTGCGGTCCTCCATTATCACAAATGGACACTATTTTTTGAGTATTTGTCAATATTTATTCATTTATTTTTCACTTCATTATTTTTGTCATCTGATCACATTCTATATTTTTGTTATGTTGATTACCCTCATTATCACTGATAACATCTTTTAGCGCTGCACATTTTTTCACTTTTTTGATTAGTTCACCAGAGCTTCACAGGTTGCCACTGGAGTCCTCTTCCACTCCTCCACAACGACATCACAGAGCTGGTGGATGTTAGAGACCCTGTGCTCCTCCACCTTCTGTTTGAAGATGCCCCACAGATGCTTAATAGGGTTTAGGTCTGGAGACATGCTTGGCCAGTTCATCACCTTTACCCTCAGCTTCTTTAGCAAGGCAGTGGTCGTCTTGGAGGTGTGTTTGGGGTCGTTATCATAATGGAATACACCCCTGCGGCCCAGTTGTAGCATAGTGTAATTTCTTCAGTGTTGTCACATGAAAAGATATAATAAAATATTTACAAAAAATGTGAGGTACTGCACATCTCCCATTATACAATATAGAAGGGGGTCACATGGCTGTATACAGGGGCGTTGCAGCGGTCACCAACTTTTTTTTCAGGTCCATGAGGGGGGGAGTGCGCTGCGGGCAATGGCTGGTGTTGGCGCTCAAATCATCATGGCACCATGGTTGATATGGTGTCAGGGTGATTGAACCGCATTGTTTCTATTGTTGCATTCTAATTTATAATGAAGTGGTTCAATTCACCATAATGCAGAATCAGTGGGAGCCCTGGGCATGTCACTTGCCACATCTCCTGCCAACAGATGCAGCTCGTTACTTGCCACCGTCACCTGCCAAAAGATGTGGATTCTCACATGCCAATGTCACCTGGCACCAGATGTGGATTGTCACTTACCACATCACCTGCCACCATTTGCAGATTGCCACGTCACCTGCCACCATTTGCAGATTGTCGCTTGCCACGTCACCTGCCACCTGATGCGGATTTTCACTTGCCACATTGTCTGCCACCAGATGTGGGTTTTGACTTGCCACATCGCCTGGCACCAGATGTGGATTATCATTTGCCAACCGATGTGGATTATCACTTGCCAAGCCAACCAGTGCCACCAAATGTGTATTGTCGCTGCATTGGTGGCAGGCTGGCAGAACTGGTCCATTTAGTGAGGGCAGGAGAGCGGTGATGCAGAGTGGGCAGTAAGAGATGTCATCTCTCTGCTCCCCGCCGCACCTCGCTCCCACATTAAAGAGGCCCAGCTGTGAGGGCGGAAGAGCGGTGATGTGGAGCGGGTGGAGAGAGATTATGTCATCTCTGCTCGTCCGTCCGCTCGCTTCTGTCCTCTCATCCGCCTCTCTCATGCAGCCCGCTGGTTAGGCAGGGACCCTGCATCAAGAGACTCGGGGCTATGGGCCCCAGATTCGGGGCTATAGCCCCAAAAGCCACCCCCTAGCGACGCCACTGGCTGTATACATCTCCCATTAATATCTCTAAAAAGACACAGCTTTACTGGTAAACTACTTTTCATTCTATTGCTAGTGAAACGAATGCTGCTAGCTAATACAAAAAAATAATAACAATATATACAGTGCCTTGAAAAAGTATTTATATCCCTTGACATTTTCCACATTTTGTCAAGTTACAACCAAAAATGTAAGTGTATTTTATTGGGATTTTATGCGATAAACCAACACAAAGTGGCACATAATTGTGAAGTGGAAGGAAACACATAAATATGTGAGTGTGGCGTGCATTTGTATTCAGCCCCCCGAGTCAATACTTTGTAGACCCACCTTTCCCTGCAATTACAGCTGCAAGTCTTTTTGGGTATGTCTCTATGAGCTTTGCACATCTAGAGAGTGAAAATTTCGCCCATTCTTCCTTGTAAAATAGCGCAAGCTCTGTCAGATTGGATGGAGAGCGTCTGTGAACAGCAATTCTTGCCACAGATTCTCAATTGGATTTAGGTCTGGACTTTGACATCTAACACATGAATATGGCTGTATGTTTAGGGTCGTTGTCCTGCTGGAATGTGAACCTCCGCCCCAGTCTCAAGTTTTTTGCAGACTAACAGGTTTTCTCCTAAGATTCTTCTGTATTCGGCTCCATCCATCTTCACATCAACTCTGACCGGCTTCCCTGTCCCTGCTGAAGAAAATCATCCCCACAACATGATGCTGCCATTTATCATTTTCCTTCCACTTCACAATTATGTGCCACTTTGTGTTGGTCTATCACATAAAATCCCAATAAAATACATTTACATTTTTGGTTGCAACATGACAAAATGTGGAAAATTTCAAGGAGTTTGAATACTTTAAGGCACTGTAAAAAAAATAATTGAAATAAAAAGCTCTGCACACAATGAGGATGATAGAACCAAGTTGCATATAATATTACAGGCCAGGTCCCTTTAAAGAACTAAAAAATGTCCAATGTAAGCACCACACCTGTCATGTATTTATTTATTCATTCAACTTGTTGCTCAACAGATGACGGCCTGTAAAACTCCTATTCATGACGACCGGCCAGATAATCTTCATGGCACAATCATGACCAAAAAAAAAAACACTTCTCCAGTAAAATCAACTCTTGCCAGGCAGGTGTATATACGTGTTACGTTTAATTTTTTGTTTAAAAGATTTGCAGGCTAACACATGGTGTTTTCAAAAAACAACCTGATTGTTCAACCTCCTTTAGATTAACCAACAAATACATAGTGCAAATGCCTGCCTGACTGGATACAACTTGTATGTATAGATTACGTAGGTCCTCATATTACACACTTTTGGTAAAGCTAAAGTTGATTGTACAAAGATTGTATGGTCAAATTGTAACGTGTATAGTGACCTTAATGCATATTAAAGGTTCACATGTAGGTTTTTATAAGCCTCAATGTTTTTCAAACTTCAGGTGATAACTTTTGAAACAAAGCCCTTGGCTTGCAAGTCGGTCAGACAATCAAGTACAAGTCTAAGGAGCTTATTGAATGTCCTAGTTCATGACTGTATCTCCAGTAACAAGATTATAGAACGCAGTACATTGACACTCACACAACCTGCACTGTTTGAGGTTATTACACAACCTACACAGATAAGATCCATTACACGTATGAAGGACCATCACTGCGTGGTCTGGGGCACTGGGAACTTGTATAAAGGGAGTTCCTAGAGAGACAAAAGAGACCTTATGGGAACCCAGACATCCCAACCTGCAAAAACTCATTACAGGGAGGTGGGCGTGGCTTAAATTGCACTACATATTAGGCGTGGCTTAAAGGGGTGTGGTTTAATAGAGTATGAGATGACTTACATAGTGCAGAATGCAGTCATGTTAAATAAGGAATGTACAGTGCGGAGTGTACGGAGGTGGGTAGTATGTAGGGTTGCACCGGTACTAGTATCAGTATCGGTGCCGATACCGAGTATTTGCACAAGTATCGGTACTCGTGCAAATGTACCGATACCTGAAACCGATACTTTCAGACTCGGCTCTTTGAGCTGTCAGTGGGTCTCCCCAGGGTTAAGGAAGTCCGGTAATTGGAGCGGTCAAAAAAAAAAGCAGCCGGCGTCTTGCTGAGAAAGTTCCCCCGGCGGATAAGGACCCCCCCCCCGTACTGCGCAGGCACATCGCTTGCGCAGTACGAACTACTAGTAGCCGCCAAAGATAGCCGAAGCTGAAAATCTTCAATCAGCTGTACACGGCTCTGGGTCCAGGTTTAAGCCCCACCATCCAAGTGGATCTAGAGGGAGAATATAAAAGTGCCGAGCGAAGCGAGGCCGTGCACGAAGCGTGGTGAGCGAAGCGAGCCCGCGAGGGACCCTCTTACAGGCGCCGTGTACAGCTGATTTCCAACTATTCCGCATCAGCTATTAACGCCGGCTCCTACTGCGCAGGCACTGCGCCTGCGCAGTAGAGGGGGGTCCTTATCCGCCGAGGGGAACTTTCCCGGCAGAACACCGGCAATGTTTATTACCAACATTGCTCAGCCCTGAAACACTAAAATAAAAAGAAACATTGTTTCTTCATCTGCAGATCAAAGGGATGAACAAATGTTCCTCTATTTAACCCCTTAATAACCCTTAATTTACTCTAATCAGCCTTAATTAACTCCCTATTCTCCTCCATATAATTATTATGTTCCTGCTTTTTTTTTTCCCCTTTTGTTCACGTCTATTTTATAAACGATAAACAATTAAACCTTTTTTTTGTTTGCTTTGTTAGTGAATATTTTTACACATATATATTAACATAAATTTACAAATTTCACATTGAAAAAGCGCTAAATGAATACATTTATTTATTTAATTTGTAAATAACTTTTCAATGTTTGTACTATTGCTGACAGCTGAAGTGAAAACAAAACAGTTGCGATAGGTATCGGTAATTGGTATCGGCGAGTACTAAAAAAAAAAAAAAAAAAAAAAAAAAAAAAGTATCGGTACTTGTACTCATTGTAAAAAAAAAAATGGTATCGGTGCATCCCTAGTAGTATGTGCAGGAGAAGAGTGTGGAGTGTATGGTGGTGGGTATAATGTGCACGTGAGGAGTGTGGAGTGTACAGCGGTGGGTAGTATGTGCAGGATGGTGTCAGCAGTTCTTTATTTGTTTTATTCTTTTATTATTATTTTTATACAATTTAATATTTTATTTATTTTTTTTAAATGCTTTTTGGGGGCCAGTGGGTGGTGTCAATAGAGTGTCAGAATTTTGTTTATTTTAATATTTTGCACGATTGGGGGGGGGGGGGGGGGGTAGTGGATAGTGTCAGCAGAGCAGTGGACTGTGTCAGTAATTGTTTGTTTTTATTATTTTATCTATTATTTTTTTACAATTTTGTTGTTTATTATTTTTTAAATAATTTTTTCACAGTGCTTCTGGGGAAGGGGGTGGGGGTAGAGGTATGTGGCAGTGGACAATGTCAGTAGGGCAGTGAACAGTGTCAGTAAGGCAGTGGATGGTGTCAGTTTTTTATTCTTACGTATTGATTTTTTTGCAATTTTTGTTTTTCATTTTTTTTTCCACAATGCTTTTTGGGGGGTTAGGGCAGTGGACAGTGTTGGTAGGGGAGTGGCGCCAGTAGATTCTTATTTTATATGTTTTTTTACAATTACATTTTTTAATATTTGTTGCATTTTTTTTTTTTAAACAGCCCCGTTGATGGACTTTGGTGATATATCAGGGGTCTAAACAGACTTCTGACATCTTTCCCCCTTTGAGACAGAGGAAGGGACTGAGGACACAGATTCCCCAGTCCCTTTCTCCGCATTGAAGATGAATGGACAGGAGACAGCGGTTCCTGTCCATTCATAAACTGAACCAGAGTAACATACAGTTTACTCTGCTCTGTTATCACAGGACAAAAAGAGCAATCGGTAGTGATCACTCACTGTGTCCAATTCAGAAAAGGAAGGGGCTGGTAAATGACATATTTACAGGCCCCTTCCTCCGCTCTCCATCCTGACACATCCCCCTAGGCATCAGGCGGGAGAGGAGAGGAGGGAAGCCGGCTGTGGGGGATGAGGGGGGGGGGGGGACACGGAGGGGAGTGGAGGAGGACACAGAAGAGGGCGAAGGAGGACAAGGAGGGGGGGAGGAGGAGTACACGGGAGGGGGGCCGGAGAAGGAACACATTTTTACCATTTTATCTCAGTAAAAATTCTGCTCCCACTTGCCAGTGCTCTGAATCGGCAGAGCTGAGTAACAGCCACACCTTCATTGCAGGTGTTCTCGCACAGAGTTGAGTACAGAGGAGGAGAGGTGTTAGACTAATTCTATTAAGCAGCCTATACACAGAGAGAATTTATTTTCTGCAACCAAAGGTTGCCATTCTATTCTCCCGTCGGGGAGAATACAATGGATTGGACATTGATTACTGCTAGCATCTATACTAGCCACTAACGATAATCGCATGCAATATCTGGCAGGCTTGTTGTACCCAAGTTGATCGATCAATTTAGTACATTCAGCCTGCCCATACATACTTGGGGAAAAAAAAAAAGAAGCTCAACCTAATTCAGACTATGTGGTTAACATGTATAAGTTGGCCTCAGCCTTGCACCACTCCACACGCCATGTCCTCTGACATGTTTCGCCCCACCCACCGGGGCTTAGTCATGGAGGCTCCTGCTGAACTGGGTCGAGATACGAACAGTCTATGGCCCGCCTTACTGAGTGCTTATTGCCGAGTGCACTGGGTCCAATTCTGCTGCCTTTTAGATTACACAGTTCTATTTCAACACACTGCACAACTTCTGTAAGAGAAAAGTAGAGGCAAGAGACTATAAAAATGGATGTTGTTGTACAAAGTCTATTTTTAACTGCATTACTACTTCCATGACTTTATTAGGTTTTGAGGTCAAGTGGATCAGCCAAACTGCTAAATACAGTCTGGTTTACATGCTAAAAGATCTGCAATTCTGTCCAGGCAGTTTTGTGATGCGGACACCCTGGACACACTGCATAACCAGAGAGATGGTGTCAACTTTCTCTCCTAGAGCTAATAAAACCTGGTCACCTAAACACCCTCAGTCTCAGGGCTGGACATGGAGGAGCAGCAGTATTAGGATACAATTATCTCTCTGCTCTGGCCTGCTGTGGGAAAGGTCCCAGTGTTAGTCTGACAGCAGCCTGCAATGCCATAAGGCCCTGCCTGGCTCAAACCGCTGGCCCTCCCCCTCTGATATGGATCAGATCTAAATCTAAAATATCAACCACAGAATCCATAGACAAGGTTTATCCTCCAAACCTAAAGCCCTCCTATTGGCCACCAAACACAGCAAGTCATTACAGTGGCCAACTGGAAGGTTTGGGGTCCAGATAAGTTGGGCCAAGCCAGTGGGATTTTCACGCACAACCATCTCTAGGGTTTACAGAGAATTGTCCGGAAAAAAAAAAATCCAGTGAGTGGCAGTTGTGTGGACGAAAATGCCTTGTTGGGTTTAGAGGAGAATGGGCAGACTAGTTCAAGATGATAGAAAGGCAACAGTAACTCAAATAACCACTCGTTACAACCAAGGTATGCATGCAGAATACCATCTCTGAAGGCACAGCACATCAAACCTTAGAAGCAGGTGGGCTACAGCAGCAGAAGACCATGCCAGGTGGCACTCCTGTCAGCTCAGAACAGGAAACTAAGGCGAAAATTTGCACAGGCTCAACAAAATTGGACAATAGAAGATTGGAAAACGTTGCCTGGTCTGATGGGTCTCGATTTCAGCTACAACATTCAGATGGTAGGGTCAGAATTTGGTGTAAAAATCATGAAAACATGGATCCATCCTTCCTCGTAAAACAACAGCTCAGGCTGCTGGTGGTGGTGTAATGGTGTGGGGGATATTTTGTTTAAATAGATAGATAAAGTGATGCGCTCGTAATATCTATAGGATATCCTACTCTTTCAATGTACTGACAGGTCATATTCTAAATGTGGATACATTTGTTGCAAACTTATACAAAAACATAAACAGTGAATAGCACATATAAATAAATATAAATACAATGTGTTAAAATGTCTAATGTGATTGTCTAATTAAAGACCTCCCAGAATACAAATCCAAAAAAATGATTGATTAACCACTGTTCTTGTGAATAGATAAAACAAACAACATTTTGTGAAAAAAAAATTGAAAAAATATATAATGAAAAAATATAAATAAATATATAGTTTGTAACAATTATAAAGAAATTATAATTGTGTGAATTCCAATACACCTTACTTAGAGAGGTGATTACTTTGCAGGTTAGAAGAAAAAAATGTGTTGATGATATCTCCTATGCGTGTTAGACAAGGCTTAGTGGGTCTAGGTGAATCAGCAGAGGATAGGCTTACATCCGCCGGCTTGGATCATATATTCTCCGCTTCTCCGCTTCTAATGCTTTCCCCCATATGAAATACAAAAGTGGGACAAGACCATTGCACACATAACTTCTACTATATATACTTCTTAGCAGAGACCCCAATAGATCCACTCACATGATGTTAGAAATATAGATCGCATTTCTCAAATGTATGGTCAGTAAAATCACTCGCCTCCGTGTTCCTCTGTGCTGCTGCTATTAGGATCACTGCAGGCTGCACACTGACAAAGAGCTGACAGGCTCCTTCTCCCCTTAGTACCAACACTTTGGGCCCCTTAGTACCAACTGAGCATCTATTAAACACCACGGCCTACCAGAGTATTGTTGCTGACCATAGCCATCCCTTTATGACTACAGTGTACCCATCTTCTGATGGCTACTTCCAGCAGGATAATGCACCATGTCACAAAGATCAAACCATCTCAAACTGGTTTCTTGAACATGACAATGAGGTCACTGTACTCCAATGGCCTCCACAGTCACCAGATCTCAATCCAATAGAGCACCTTTGGTATGTGGTGGAACGGAAGATTTGCATCATGGATATGCAACCGAAAAATCAGCAGCAACTGCGGGATTCCATCATGTCAATATGGACCAAAATCTCTGAAGAATGTTTCCGACGCCTTGTTGAATATATGCCATGAAGAATTAGGGCAGTTCTGAAGGCAAAAGGGGGTTCAACCTGGTACAAGCAAAATGCACCTAATAAAGTAGCCGGTGAGTGTATATGAATTACGTAGCACAAAAAGAAATAAACATTTGTGGACCTAAATCACATTGCCTACGGTATCAATAAAAAAAATGTAAGTGAGGACACCCCAGGGCCAGCCCACAACCCGGAGTGTTGGAGAAGAGGACAACGTTGGCAGCCGGGGAGCTAGTGATGACATAAGTAAAATCCTTTTTACTTGACAAAAACAAGCATTTACCCTTGCAGTACAGGAATGGGGGCCACTGCAGGGGTAGTTATTTCAGTTTCCCGGAGTTGAGCTTTAATTCTTATTGTTGATACTACTGGTGAACCTGTCAATAGTCTGTAACATAAGCAACATGAAAATATTTCAGTCTAATTTTAGCTGTACTGTGAGTGGGAGGCTGGGCAGAACACATCGAGTGTAACAGTTGTTCAGCATGAATACATTTTCCACTTTCATGTTCGTTGCAAGAGGAAGTAAAACCGAAAAAATCCCCAAAAAAGCAACACAGTACAATGCCACTTGATTTATCTGCATTAGCAGCCTTGATTTTATAAAACTACTGTAAAAAATTAGATGGTCAGTCCAACCAAAACTGGTATTCCAGTAGCTGCTGACTTCTATTAAAAGGACGCCTGTCCAGGGGTCCAGCGCTGTGCTCACCTGAACCAGTTCTTTGCTGGTCTTCAGCTCCCTGACACCTGCATGTTTACTGTGGGGCTGCCTACTGAGCCACCCACTCTGCACTTTGTAATTGGTCACGCAGCCTTCTGGGACTCTGACTTGTCTCAGGCTTTGCAGGCAGGAAGAGAACATCCAGTGGGCCACCGCGGCGATCCGACCAAAAGTGGAAGTGGGTACCTGTCAAAACCAGGTATCACTCCCAACCCAAATAAAAATTAAAAAAAAATAGGAGGGGGCATAACGCAGGACTTCCCCTTTAGGGTGAAGTTCTGCTTTAAGGGAGGACACGAGTCAGCTACACAGCTCAACTCTGGATCTAGATCTCTCCACAGAACTAAGGCAGCCCATAGATTACACATAGTACTTTGTTTTATTTTGCAAAGTACTTTCTAACCTTAGTTATGAAGTCCAACCTGCCCCCCAGGGGGGGGAAGGGGGGGGGGGCAGGGTGGACGTCAAGAAGAATGCAGAGGCTGCCACAATCCCCTTCCCTCTGCATTCATCTTGCCATTGCTTGTCTTGGAAAAGTGCTCATTGCCAAGACAAACTGCAGCAATGAATCAGCCATCTCCTTCATAGCTGTTGTTGGATCGGTTGTGGCAGGAGGGAAAGGGTAGCAGATCAGACCTTATAACTAGGATTAGAGAGCACTTAGAAACATGGGATAAAGTACTACATGTACTTTGTCATAAATAGGACAGAACTAAATAATAATAATAATAATGTAGATCTTCTTTAATCTAAGGCAGCCCATAGATGGATTTTTAACCAGCGGGTTGAACTAAAAAAAAAAAAAAAATTCCCTCATTCACACATTTGATGAGGATGGGGGAATCCTCCCCACTGAGCTATTGTATTCTGACAGTGGGGAGACTTCCCCACTGTCAGAATACACCAATAAGCAACAGCAAGAGCCTTCAGTGCTGATCGAGCAGGGAAAATCCGACAGGGCGGTTGTACAGAAGTAGATCGATTGCTCTATAACCTCCCTTATCTAGAGATCACTACTATTACAGCCCCTTTACAAGTCAATACTTTCACCATTTGCACTCCCTACAGCCCCCTTCAATATTACTTGTGTCACATTTGATATCTCTCTCAGCAAGATCCAGAGATAGCGAAAAAAAACTTCATGCAGTAGAACTAATTGGTCAAAAGAATAAGTTTCCTTCACTGGTCTGAATAAGCACCCAAGTAATGAAATTACAGACTACTATCTGCAGATGCCCCAATGACTGAACAAGTATGAAGGGGCCGAATGTAGCACTTGGGCAGCAGATTAGACACCAAGGGGTTAGAACAGGGGTATCAAACTCAATATCATCGCAGGCTGCATCAGCATTATGGTTGCACTCAAAGGGCCAGTTGTATCTGTAATGCCCCGTACACACGATCGGACTTTCCGACAACAAAACTGTGGATTTTTGTTCGAAGTATTTTGGCTTCAACTTGTCTTGCATATGCACGGTCACACAAATGTTGGCCAACATTTACGAACGTGGTGACATACAAGACATACGACGAGCCGAGAAAAAGGAAGTTCAATAGCCAGTGCGGCTCCTTCTGCTTGATTCCGAGCATGCGTGAACTTTTGTGCGTCGGACTTGTGTACACACGATCGAAAATTCCGACAACAAAGTTTTGTTGGCGGAAAATTTGAGAACCTGCTAGCCAACATTTGTTGGTGGAAAGTCCGCCAACAAATGTTCGATGGAGCATACACACGGTCGGACTTTCAGCCAACAAGCTCACATCCAACATTTGTTGTCAGAAAATCCGATCATGTGTACGGGGCATAAGACTAGATAAATGTATCTGTTCTTTATTATATTATATAATTGCCTCTGCATTTGTTTATTACAAGTTTTAGTAATAAAAAGGTAGAACTGTAGGCAAAACTTTTTTTTTCTATTTTGGATAGAGTAAAGAAGGGATAACCCCTGTTGGTTTACGTTTTGCCATCTGCGCCCCATTGGGGAGATTTACCTTCACTTCCTGTCCCATAGCTAAAACAAGAAGCAAAATGAAATCCCTGCAAATCAAGGGAATCCCTTGGGGACCCCCAGGTCACCAGAACTAGTGCCCCTATTAGAATATTTTCCCTCTATTACTTTTCTGAGGACAACCCAAATTTTGTGATTTTCTATTACTTTCAATGATTATGGTAAGCAGGATAAATAGAGAGGGATAATCTCCCTAATGGGAGCAGACAGCAATAAAAACAGACAGGTGTTCTAATACCCCTCCACTCTATCCAAAACTAAAGAAAAAGTTATGCCTTTAGTTAAACTTTAAGACTTTAGCTGTGAAGGGCAGGTGCAGACGGGCACAGAGCCCACTCACACTTCTGTAGCAGATGATGCAAATCTGAAAAGGAGGGTCACACAGCGCTGGTATCATCTGCATGAAACTTTACTGAAGACTGCAAAGGCAGAACATGGTGCCATGGTGTTCTGTCTGAGCAGTCCCCAACATAGGTTTCTGGTGGTGTGGAAAATACCAAAGCTGTGCGACCCTCCTTTCCAACTAGCACAGAGCTGGGAAGCAGAAAGTGCAGGGTCTGGAGGAGGACCAGAGGAGGGCTGGAGTCGGCTTCCAGAGTCTGCTGAATGCTGACATCAGGGGAGGCAGAGATGAGGGGGTGCTGCACAGAGAGGATCAGGATCTGCAGGAGTTCTGTCCTTCTCTCTGCTGCAGACTGTTGAGATCAGAGACAAGCCTCTCCGCAGCTGCACATATAAGTGCAAAATCAGGTGGAATCTCTGTGAGGGGGGGGGCTGCAGCTGCAGGAAAGCTGCGAGGGCCACAAGAAATGGCCTGGAGGCCATGTAGGTTAGAGTCTTTTTTTCCTGTCCCACTGTCCACACTGGAAAGATTTTTTTTTACCTCCAATGTTAGTTACCAGTACTACCTGGGACCAAAAGAGTTAAAATCTACCAACAGCTAAAAAATCCCTTTGCATTCTAGCCAAAGGAAAAAATTCTACCTTAAAAGTATATCTAAACCCAACTATATTGTAGCTTACTAGTCCTTAGGCCTGTTTCGCGGCCTGCGTTCTGCAGGTAGGGCAGCCTAGTCATCTCAATGGGCTGTCCTACCCCCAGCAATGCGGGGAAAGAAGTCCAGTTTAGAAAATCATGGAATCGCATTGTGCTGCTGCACCATGTGGGTTTGCATTTGTGAAAACACAGGCGTTTTGCCAGTGTGTGTGGGTGCTATCAAGAATTTATGACACCCCCGCACATCTGCTAAAACAGCATCTTTTTCTCTTGCATGTCAGGAACGCATACAGTTTTGCACGCAATAATGTGTATATAGCTTTAAATGTGATGGCTCCATTCGTTTTAATTTTAAGCTAAGAATATTTCAGCAACTACAGAAAATATTGATCTTACCAGAAATGCAGCGTCCTTGTTACCTCCTGTAAGCTGAACTGAATAGGCAATTCATGTTAATTTTATCTGTAAACTACTAATCCCCCCATTGAAATGGAGTTGGTAAGAGGAAGACATAGATACAGTGTAGTAAGTGAGCAAAGCCACCCAGGGACATTAAAAAAGGGTTATTTATAGGATTACCAGGTACAAAGAACAGAAAAAAAGCCAAAAAAGGAGATTTAATTTCTAAATAGGGAAAGGCTTCTTCACAGTAATGCCCCGTACACACGGTCGGACTCTGTTCGGACATTCCGACAACAAAATCCTAGGATTTTTTCCGACGGATGTTGGCTCAAACTTGTCTTGCATACACACGGTCACACAAAGTTGTCAGGAAAATCCGATCGTTCTGAACGCGGTGACGTAAAACACGTACGTCGGGACTATAAACGGGGCAGTGGCCAATAGCTTTCATCTCTTTATTTATTCTGAGCATGCGTGGCAATTTGTCCGTCGGATTTGTGTACACACGATCGGAATTTCCGACAACGGATTTTGTTGTCGGAAAATTTTATCTCCTGTTCTCCAACTTTGTGTGTCGGAAAATCCGATGGAAAATGTCCGATGGAGCCCACACACGGTCGGAATTTCCGACAACACGCTCCGATCGGACATTTTCCATCGGAAAATCCGACCGTGTGTACGGGGCATAAGAGCTGTGAAAATGTGGAATAGACTCCCTCCAGAGATGGTTATGTCCAGCTCAGTAGATTGCTTTAAAAAAAGGCCTGGATCATTTCCTAAATGTACATTATATAACTGGGTACTAACATTTATGGGTAAAGGTAATTCAGGGAATATCCGATTGCCTCTTGGGGGGGGGGGGGTCAGGAAGGATTTTTTTCCCCTGCTGGAGCTTTGCTGTTGTTTTTTTTTGCCTTCCTCTGGAACAACTGTGGGTATAGGATTGTAAGGTTTTTTTTGTTTATTTTGTTTTTTAATGGTTCAACTAGATGGACTTGTGTCTTTTTTTCAACCAGACTAACTATGTAAGAAAAAAAAAAAGAAAACTAATGCAGCCACCACTCCTAACGACTGGCAAGCTGGCATTTATGTATTTTTGTTTGCTTTTGGGTTTAGAAATTTTTCAGTTTTCAGTTGGAGCTGTCTGCAGAATCTTGATTGAAAGAGAGGATTGGACTCATCTGACAGGCATGGGACAGATAAGGATAAGTAATCACTCAAAGCCATCACTTATAAAACAATGCTTTTTTTTAGCACATTAATAGCACACTGGTAAACTGAAACAACTGGGCTGTCTCAGCTAAATGGGAAATACAAGATATACATGGCATATGTGTCCCCGGGGCAGCCAGCCTGTGCAGGGGAAGAGAGAGGAGAGCCGCCGCCCAACACTCAAAAGGGAGAATCAACAACATGATATGATCAATTATGTGGTTATCTTTATTGAAACAATGCACAAAAATATAGAGAAGAATCCCACATATGTTGCACACGGCTACACAGGTGGGACCCGTTCCTCCATGATACCTACTGATAATTATAAAATATACAAACTGTAGAAAAAGGATCATGTAACCGGAGTGGATTAAAAATTGGTAAGTACATACTTTTTTTACTTTTTTTTTTTTAAACAGATTAGGTGGTATTTTTGTTGAAGCCTTTAAAAAGTACCATAGTACTTTCTAAAAGTAGAGTATGATTTGACTCTAGTTTGTACATGTTGAACAGAGATCCTAATGGGAGTACTGATTCCCACTTTAAGCAAGCTGCTAGCAGGGTTTCAACAAGCTTTAAGAAATGTTGAAGCCTGCTAGCGGCTTGTTTAAAGTGGCAATCAGCACCCCCATTAGGATATATATTCAACATTTACAAACTAGAGTAACCCTTGTGTTTTGACACTGACTGGCCCCCTAGCGCCCCCCCCCCCCTTTTTACTCACCTGAGCCAGTTCGTTCCCTCAGCGGAGACGCGCTGTACCCCTCTGCCCGGGGTTCTCGGCTGTTGATTGGATTGATAGCAGCGAAGCCATTGGCTCCCGCTGCTGTCAATCAAATCCAATGACACGGGGGCGGGACCGAGTCCGGCATTCTGTGTCTATGCACGCAAATGCTGGACTCGGGAGCGCGCCCACAAGGTAACCCCCAGGGAGCACGCTTCTCCGCGAGCGCCACCTGGGGGACCCCAGAAGACGAGATTCGGGGCCACACTGTGCAAGACGAACCAGAGGTAAGTATATGTTTGTTATTTGAAATTAAAAAAATAAAAAACCACACACGAGGGTTTACAACCCCTTTAAATGGTATTTAAAAGCTTCAATAAAAGACCCCACATAATCTGTTTAAAAAGAAAAAAAAAAAAAGAGAGATGTGTGAATTTACCACTTTTTAATCCACTCCAGATTGTGATCCTGTAGCCCTGGCTCAGAGAACAATTGAAAACGCCTAGGAAATACAGGAGCCGTGACGTCACCCATAGGCTCTCATAGCCAGCAATTGCTTTCTCCTCTCCCCTGCAGGAGCTGCTTACTGACGCAGAGGAGCAGGTGGTGGGAAATAACATTACCAGACCGGAGTGAATTAAATATAGGTAAGGACACACATCTTTTTATATAGGTTAGGCAGGATAGGTAGGAGGAGGGGGGAAGAGAACATTTTTAAGAATATTTAGACTTGGCTTTTTCTTAAACTTTTATTTGTGTAATCCATTGCAACAAGAATCTAGAAAGCACCACAGAGAGGGCACTTCTTGGAGCCTGTACTGTATAACATTCTGCATCACCAAACACATCACTGATATTTTTATATCATGCTTCCTCTATTTGAGCAGCAGAAAGGCGCCTGCAGTGGGTGTGTTCAGGAACAGCTCTGCTATATTAAGGGCAGGGGTTCTCAGATCACCAGATGCCCAATAAAAGGGAACAGAGTGCACGGATGAGCTACAGCAATGCCTGGCTGAAAATTTGTAAAAAAAAAAAAAAGTACCGAGCAAGAAGGCTGTATTCCACACAGTGTAATGCTTCTTTAATTTTCAGTTCTGACCAAAGTGTACCTTTCAAAGGATAAGATCACCTTTGGGAACATGGTACACCCGATTATAGGGTGGAACATGTAACATGTTCCCAATGCTTTAGCCCCTTCCCCAATCCCCCCCTCCCAGTGACAGCAGTACAGGGAGAAGTTCCCCATACTAGCTGTCACTTTTTTAAATCAGCGCAGCCGAGTGGGGCTCTGCCCACACGGCCGTGTCATTCATTCACATAGCTCTGTGTGCGAATGAACTACAAGCCCTGACATCCTTAGCGGCTGCCAGCTTGTAGTTCTTAATGAACTACCATAGAACTGTGGTAGTTCAATGATTCTTCCTGTCAGATTGTATGTGGTTGCCCATATGGGATGTACGGGCACACAGATACACTGGCAGATCTGCTGGAGACCTGCATGGCACCAGCAATCTGCTGATCGCTGATGCAATGCTTTTCAGACTCAAAAAAATAATAATAATAATAAATGCACGTTTTTTTTACCTGCAAAAAATGTGTATTTATTATTTTTTTCTAAAACGTGAACTTATCCTTTGAGGCCTTATGCACACAAGGCGTTTCATTTTCTCCTCTAAACACCTTTTACTCCTGGATGCAAAAAACATCTTTCAAAAAAAAAAAGAAAAAATGCATTCAAAGCTGCATACTGCACACGTTTAGGCACGTTTAGACGCGCCAAGCGTTTGAGCGTTGATAGATTTCAATGGCCAGAATATTAATTTATTCTGGCAATTAGAATGCATTAATGGTCAAACGCGTCTAGAAATTTGACGCATTTAGACACATTTGGGCGTGTCAAGCGTATTTTCTGCTCAAAAGCTCCTCTCCTGAACACTCCGTGAGGTTTGGTTTTTTTTCAGCCTGTAAACGCTCCTCTTCTAATTTGCCTGTAAATGCCTATATCTGCATGGACAAATAGGTGAACAAAAAAGAGCTTTTACAGACTGAAAAAAAAAAAAGTCAAGCGCCTGTAAAAGCAGTGTTCTTTTTAAGCCCTGTGTGCATGAGTCTTTATTCTCCTTTCTGATAAGCAAATCTGTCACAAAATGGCCAATTCACTATAGGTCATCCCAGAAGCCGGGTCACCGAGGCTTCCTAAAAGTTACGGCTGGAGCAAAACTTTTGAGACTCTCACTAGTTGTCCGAGTCTCTCCTCATCTGGACTCCATATTCATTTGTCCACCTTGAAAAAGTATTCACACCCCTTGAAATTTTCCACATTTTGTCATGTTACAACCAAAATCCTAAATGTATTTTATTGAGAGGTTATGTGATAGACCAACACAAAGTGGCACATCATTGTGAACTGGAAGGAAAATGATAACATTTTTTTACAAATAAATATCTGGCATGCATTTGTATTCAGCCCCTTTACTCTGAAACCCTAATAGAGTCCACCTGTGTGTAAATTAATCTCAGTATAAATACAGCTGTTCTGTAGACGTTTGTTAGAGAATCTTAGTGAAGCATCATGAAGGCATCATGAAGGCCAAGGAACACATCAGACAGGTCAGGGGTAAAGTCGGGCAAAGAGAGCATTAATCAGAGAAGCAGCCAAGAGGCCCATGGTAACTCTGGAGGAGCTGCAGAGATCCACAGCTCAGGTGGGAGAATCTGTCCACAGGACTATTAGTTGTGCACTCCACATATGTGGCCTTTAGGGAAATGTGGCAAGAAGAAAAGCATTTCTAAAGAAAAGCCATAAAGAAGTCCTGATTGCAGTTTGCAGGAAGCCATGTGGGGGACACAGCAAACATGTGGAAGAAGGTGCTCTGGTCAGATGAGACCAAAATTGCACATCACTCTGAACACACCATCCCTACATTGAAACATGGTGGTGGCAGCATCATGTTGTAGGGATACTTTTCTTCAGCAGGGACAGGGAAGCTGATCAGAGTTGATGAGAAGATGGATGGAGCCACATACAGGGCAATCTTAGAAGAAAACCTGTTAGAGTTTGCAGAAGACTTGAGACTGGGGTGGAGGTTCACCTTCCAGCAGGACAACGACCCTAAACATGCAGCCAGAGCCACAATGGAATGGTTTAGATCAAAGCATATTCATGTGCTAGAATGGCCCATTCCAGACCTAAATCCAATTGCGAATCTGTAGCAAGATTTGAAAGATGCTGTTCACGGATGCTCTCCATCCAGTCTGACAGAGCTTGACCTATTTTGCAAAGCAGAATGGGCAAAAATTCCACTTTTTAGATCATCCAATTTTTTCTTGTTCATGTTATGTGTTTGTGTCACATTTAAGATATCGCTGCTTTTTTTCATATCTTTAGATATTTTTGAAGCGCAATTATTTTTTTCCTTTTTTTCTCCACTTTTTAGATGTGCCAAGCTGGTAGAGACATCCCCAAAAAGACTTGCAGTTGTAATTGCAGCAAAAGGTGGTTCTACAAAGTATTGACTCAGGGGGGCTGAATACAAATGCACGCCACACTTTTCAGATATTTTTTTGTAAAAAATTTGAAAAAGATTTATCGGTTTCCTTCCACTTCACAATTATGTGCCACTTTGTGTTGGTCTATCACATAAAATCCCAATAAAATACATTTACGTTTTTGGTTGAAACATGACAAAATATGGAAAATGTCAACGGGTATGAATACTTTTTCAAGGCACTTTAGATCTACCCTAAGCATGCATTCTGCACTTCTTAACACTATTTTAGGACATTGCATAGCACAAATATGCATTTCAGGGCTTATGTAATAGTGTGAACACCTTCTACACCTTGTGGGTGGGTTCAGGTGACCAGTCTTCTTTACCCCAATATTCTGAAGCTATCCCCCACAACAACAGGCGTCCCCTTACACATGATTAATGTTTTCTCTACTGATATTAAGTTAGTTACCTTTTCATTTATACGCTCCATCTTTACATACTGTCATCTGTGGTCCCCAGAGGATTTAAACGGAAGAAGCCAGCACTTGGACTTCACTTTAAAGAGGAACTAAAACTATAAACATTTAGCCCCATGGGTCTGTATTGTAATTATAATACTTTATGTAAAATATGGAACTTCCTACACTTTCTAGCAAAGCACAAAATGACTCAATGCAAATGATTATATGGAAGGGGTTGGAAAGTCCCTAGCTTAGTATATTCTGCTGCTACCAATGCTAAATAAATTTTCCCTAGATTTTAAGGGAAGCCATATGGGCTTTGGTTCCATGTTATTCCTATAAGTTTGTAAATTGAAGTTTGAATTCTTTTTTTTTTCCTTTTCTTTTTTACTATACAGTACTCTCAGTACTATACAGTACATGTACCAGAGCACTATGAGTACTATACACCTAAATTCCCCCTCGGGCACCAGCCGATCAATCTAAACATTGCAATATACTACCCTCGCTTTCCTCATAAAAAGGGGGGTAAGAGTCAAAAGCAGGACTTAGGCTTAATATACACGGGATGTTTTTACAACCTCTCCTGAGTGATTTAACTTGACAGATAGTAGCTTATGTTTAAACCGTCCATTTTGCCGCGTTTACATGCCGGGTTTAGCCGCGTTTGAAAAAAAAAAATTAATTTTATTTATTTTTTTTTTTTAAATAGCCAAAAATGAAAAATGCCTGTAAACGAAACACAGCTAAACGAGAGTTACCACGTTTAGCCGCGTTTGGCGTCTGAACTAATTTTTTTGCCTTCAAAGAAAAGCCTATAAAACACAACTAACTAAAAACGCCATTAAACGAACCTGTGTACATGTACATATAACATAACATTGGATGAATTCAGGGGTAGCTTAAAAAAGCATCCAACTGCCTGAACGTCTGTTTACCAGCAGCAGTGTACATGAGGCCTTACAGTGTGTCACAGGGAGGATATACACTACAAATTTGATTAAACACCTTACAAATCTTTATTAAACCATAATAAAAAAAAAGTCACAGTAGTCAGACTGTCATATAGATTTTGACAACTTGGTGCATGAATCAAGTTCCCAAAATGGCGTAATGGATCAACGCATTTCACAGCAGCGCTTACTTCTTCAAAATCCACAACTTTTGGATGCAACCAATATATCTCTAGGAACATAACAAAAATACATCAACAGCCAGCAAAGTAAAAATATTTTCAAATTAGCAAAACAAATACAGAAAATAAAAAATACAACATTATTATTATTATTATACAGGATTTATAGAGTGCTGACAGTTTGCGCAGCGCTTTACAACATTAGGGCAGACAGTACAATTACATTATAATTCAACACAGGGCAAATCAGAGAGCCCTGCTCGTTAGAGATTACAATCTAGGAGGGAGGGTCAAGTGATACAAAAGGGTAATAGCTGTGGGGGATGAGCTAATGGAGAAAATAATGCAGTTGTTAGATGGAGGCAGGATAGGCTTCCCTGAAGAGGAAAGTTTTCAGGGATCACCTAAAAGTGGATACATTTGGAGACCGTCTGACAGATTGGGGTAGGGAATTCCAGAGGATGGGCGAGGCTCGGGAGAAGTCCTGGAGGCGGATATGGGAGGAGGTGATGAGGGAGCTAGAGAGCAGGAGGTCTTGGGATGAACGGAGATGGCGATTAGGTTGGTATTTTGAGACTAGGCTAGTGATGTAGCTGGGGGCAGAGTTGTGGATGGCTTTGTAACTTATTGTTAGTATTTTGAATTGAATTTGTTGGGCGAGTGGCAGCCAATGGAGGGATTGGCAGAGAGGGGTAGCAGACACTGAGCGGTTTCTAAGGTGGATGAGTCTGGCAGCAGCATTCATGATGGACTGAAGGGGGGATAGTCTATTTAAGCCAATGAGGAGTGAGTTGCAGTAGTCGAGGCGAGAGATAACCAGGGAGTGAATCAGGAGCTTTGTGGTTTTATTGGTTAGAAAGGGACGTAGTTTAGAGATGTTCTGGAGGTTGAGGTGGCAAGCTTTGGAAAGTGATTGGATGTGAACATTGTAATAGAAATTTTAGCGAGCCGCTGCGGGTCCCCGGTGCCACCATCTTGGATATTGAGGCTGGTTGTGGCTTCCTGAGGAATCACAGTTGGCTCCCCATTGCACATGTGTGAGCTCACGTGGCACAATATGAATGGTCATGGAATCCTCCTGGGACATGTAACGTTTCAGGGGGCTGTGGGAGAGTATGGGGCAAGGAATGCGGAAGTGAGAGCGGGCCTGGCTAAAAATCAGTACTCGCTCCCTCCTCTCCCACCAAAGAAACTTGTAACTTGGTTACAGGTTAAGGGAATGGGAGCAAACCAGTGGGACAAAGAAAGATTCCTGCTGCTTAGTTTTAATAATTCATCTGTAAATTACAGCCACTGAAGCTCACAGCACTGAAAAATTGTCAAGATCTTAAAATTATAAATCACACACTGTATTTGTTTATTAACCATATGGCACACATGTGTGCCATATAACCCAGGGCTTAAAATTTCAAGGCCTAAGCTACTAGCCAGGCCTCAAGGATTACCCGCCACCAGTTGCCCCACCCAACCCCTACCCCGTCCGCCCCTAATTCCGCCACTAAACATGCCCTCATAAATTATCTCATGAAATGACACCTAAATGTTTTATGCAGAATTAAGTTATAAAAATAAATATAAACAAAGTGCCCATCAGTGCAGCCTCACTTGTGCCCATCAGTGCAGCCTCACCTGTGCCCATCAGTGCAGCCCCACCTGTGCCCATCAGTGCAGCCCCACCTGTGCCCATCAGTGCAGCCCCACCTGTGCCCATCAGTGCAGCCCCACCTGTGCCCATCAGTGCAACCCCACCTGTGCCCATCAGTGCAGCCCCACCTGTGCCCATCAGTGCAGCTTCACCTGTGCCCATCAGTGCAACCTACCGGCGCACTTTGAGAGGGGTGGCCAGAGAAGGAGGCGAGCTTCGGGAGGGGTGGCCAGAGAAGGAGGCTGGAGAAGGAGGCCCGCTCAGAAGGGGTGGCCAGAGAATGAGGTCTGCTTCAGGAGGGGTGGCTGGAGAATAAGGCCCACTTCACAACTTCACTAAAGTACAGGTATGATGAATCCTAACATTTCACACTGTTGTGCATGTGTCTACAATAATTCAAATGGAAATATTTGCTTTGAAACCTTAAAACTGTACTAAGGC